>VXBI01010521.1:0-102175 GCA_013397375.1 Toxostoma redivivum | reverse complement strand
AAAAAAGCCCAAACCAATCAACCATACAACAAGGACAATAACAATAAAGAGACTCAGACATCTACCAGTGTCCTTTTTTTTCATTGACAGAATAATGAATAGTAAGCAGATGCCTGAAAACAGTCTGAAGTTAACAAAGTCTTAACATTTCTTAGACCAAAAGTTTGTTAGTCTGGATTTCATTATGTGGATAGATTTATTATTTCATTGTTCATAGAAGAGCAGGAATAGCAATTGAATCATTAAGCAGAGAGACATGAATAGAACTGGGCATCAGTACTGTTTCACTTTTTTAATAAAACTTTTTCCACTTTCAGACACACAGACATTTCATAGGGCTTACAAATGAGGGACAGTTCTACTTTTCTGACAGGCTTACTGATTTTGTTAACCAAAAATTGACATTAGGCAACCATTCATTCCCAAATCTTGCATTAAGAGCTACAAATCTTCAAAAAGAGTGGACTTAACACTTTCCATATAAGCCTGCAAGTCCTGAACTTTGTAAAACCATCAGTGTGAGCAATGAGATTGCATTAGAAGTCGTGAGGAAGATACTTGAGATATTTGAGGAGTTAGTCACCTTGAGCAACTCATATCTGGTCTACTGAGGCTTGTACTTAGGGCTTGAAAAGCCTGCATAACAGTGTGACCAGAGTGCACTCCCCTATATATAAAAAAAGTAAGAGAATGTGCTAGGACACTCTGGATAACCATTGTTATTGTGTGAATTTCTTAGATACGTGTAGCTAGAAATGTCCTAATAGGCATAGAAAAGACCACATTTCCTCCTGTCAAGACAAGATGCATATTTTTTTTCTTACATCAGATGTAAGGAGCCATGGCAGGAGTGAAGGCCAATTTCTTCATGGATAGGATATGCACAGTGTGCTGCAAGAGGATTGATCCAGTGTCCGTCTGATGTTGCCCAAAATCAAGTTCTCAGAATCTGAAGAGAGGTAAAATTTACTTGCCCTCTAAATTTTTCTTCCTCTTCCCATCTTATTATTAACTCTTTTTTTATTTTATTTTTCCTGTGCTGTTTTGTCCTGTACCTTCCTTCCTGAGATCCAGCAAAGACACTGCTCCTTCTCCATAACAGGCTTGGACTAATATACTATAACTCCTGAAACACATTTAGAACCCCCATATCTCCAAAATAAAAACAAGCCTACATCTGTTATACCTCAGCAAATATGGTCTCTCTATAACTTAGTCAAACCACCCTAGGTTTTTTATAAGCACAAAGTTAGAAAATCAATTGCTCTCTTTGCTTTTCATGGACTTGTTTTTCTGTCTCAGACATATTTCAGAATAAGAACAGATATACACAAGCTAGAAGTCTGGATATTTTACTAACATGGAGAAATGATTCCTCGTCACTTATTACTCTAGGAAGCAGAGGCAGTAGGAAGAATATATCTGGATATTAATATAATTCAAATTAAAATTCAAACCTTAAAGATAACAAATAATTTAACTTATTTTAATAATATGTTTTTACTTAAAGTTGTTACAGGTAAAGTTTGGGATTTTTTTTTTAATATTTTTTTAATGTCTTGGACTTTTCTTTAAAGTTTGTCAATTGTAATGTGTTAAGTTTCCTACTGAGAAAGATTGAATTTTATAATAATTTGCTCTGAACTTAAAAAGCAAAATTGTAATGCATTATTCCAAATGCTACAGTTTATTACATCCCTCTGCAAAGGTGTTGATCAAGGTGAAAATATTCCAGCATATTTACCTACAGCCTGAGGTGCATGTATTACATTTTTAATTACCCCGGTCAGAAAATTTCTGCTTTATTCCAATGCGATATGTCACTCTAAAAACTACTGGAAACAGATAAATCCATTTCAAAAGTTTTTATCATGAGCTGAAGAGAATTTGGTATAATTTTACAAATGTTAGCAGAGATGATGACCAGCACCATGAAAAGGAGCTCTCAAACTAATAAAAACAAGGCCCAGAGTTTCATATTAATCATTGGCTGACAAACATCTTGAAATACACATAGTACATTTTTTCCTCAAGGACTGCCAATTCTTACCACTGCAAGATACAGTGCTATATGTATGAGGCAAATTTCACACCATCTTACTTCCAGAAATCATGTTTTTTGGAATAATCATATCAGCACTAGTATATATTAATGGTGGTGATTGTAATGAAATTTGAATTCAGCTTCACTTACTGCAGAAAAAAGGCAAATTAATTTTTCATCCATACAGAGATTCTGCTTTTTGTATTTTATCATGAGCAGGGGAAATAATTTTCTGTTTATTTTCAAAAATTAAAAAAAATTTCTGAAGCTGCTACTTTCATGCTTGAAAAAAGCTTTTTCTGTTTTCAGGCATCAACTTTCAGAACCTTTTCTTTTTGATAGACCTTATGGCATAACAATGACTTGCACAGTTTTAGTTTTCCTCCCCTCATTTGCCATTCTCTCTTCATTAATAAGATTATTTTTTCTTGTGACAAAGAATCTCAGTTTAAAGCATATTAATAAGATAGTCTTACCACATAGCTTTATTCTCAAAAGTACAAAACAAAGCTACTTAACAATAAAATAGTGCAATTTTATGCTTTTGGTCCCAGTTGTATCATATCAAATGAGATATAAAAGATTTTTTATAACGAAAGATTTATTTGTTACATCTGGTAATTGATAATAATTACTGTGTAATCAAATTCTGTACAAAATTACATAAACAGAAAAAATAGTTCTTTTTAACTACCATCCTATCTACCATTACATCTCCACAACAGCCTAGCTAAACTCATAAATTAATGCAGGACCCCATAGAGAAGCTATTGGAGTTAAGGGACAGGGTAAAGCATTGTTCCCTAGACACAAAAAATAAATAACTATATTCCATTCCTTAGTATCTTTACCATTCTGCTTAGGCTGCTTTCAGCTTCATCTCTTTGGAGAACAATTTCATATGGCATGAAAACTATCCTGGAAATTGTCACATATCAGAAGACTATCTAGTTTGTGTGGTTGCATTTTCTCCAGGAGATTGCATTCCCTGCAGTTAACAGCAGCATTTATAATACATTTTGTGACAGCTACATCACAGAACATTTACAATATATTTTAGCTTGCAATCTGTCACCCAAAACTCTGGTCATTAAAACAAAACCCAACCAAACAAAACAAAAGAAAACCAAAAGCAATGAAGCTTTCTGCTGTATAATGCAATCCAATGCACTTCTGAATATTTCAGAATATTCAAGTGAGATAGCATCCATCTATTCCTTGCCATTTAAATCACTGCTCTTGTTAAATCTTCTGTAATATTCATTCAGAAGTATTAGATTCATGTTGGCTTTCTTCTTCCTTACTTCCCTTTTTCTTTTTCTAGATTAAACTTGCCTCATCACTTGAATTCAGTCATTATTTAAAAATTAAAATTACTAGAGTGACTGGAAATAATGTCATAGATTTTAAGCACTTATTAAATCAATCTTTTCTTCTTTCTAGACTTATTTCTAGATAGTTTGAGTAAAAAGTATATGGCCCAAATTTAAATGCCTGCAAACATTTGGACATAATATTAGAATCTAGAGTTTTATAACGTTTACTTTGCATTAATGTCTAGATCCTGAGAAAAGCTTCTAGGAGGCTTTAACAATCCATTAATGTATTGAATACAATGTCTAAATTTAGTCCCCATTTCCAAGTTTAGCCATGTGATCTTGAAGAAATGGACAAATGGTGGAGTTTGGAGATGAAAACATTAACCATTCCTCGTAACAGAACATCTCTACCTAGCAAGATGATACAATTGTCATTATCTATGGCCACAGATCACAGGATTCCTTTCTAAAGGTGATTCTATATAATCAGCATCCTAATCATCACTCTATCTTCTTCAACGCGTAATCTTTGAAATAATTGCCCTTCAATTTTCCTGCAAAGATAAATGCTGCCCCAGTTTTCCTTGCCTTCTGGTGTTCTGATGTTTATACATCTGTCCAACTGTTTTCCATACCTTCTTCTGGTAAACAGAGAGTTGTTTAGCATTCTTCTCTGAGGAAGGAAGTATGGATGGACGTTGTGAACAGCCAGTCATGGTGAGAGGTTTGACCTTCAGCTGTCCAATCCTGGGTCATGGATGGAGTTCTATAAATAGTCATGTAATGTAAATAAAGAGCTGTTTTCCTGTTCATGCAACCTGTGTGAATTGTGTGTCTCTCCCTGTGTGAGTGCATCACAACTGCAACAGATAAAGTGCTCTTGAATTAACAGAAGCAAGTAATAAAGTTGAGTTTATTAATTTGATGGAGAAAATTCTATCATTTGTACCTTTTTAGAGAATGATGACTCTATACCATCTTTTCAGTACTTGGAATAACATATGATAATATCTGATCTCAGAACTTTATCTAAGCAAAATTTTTCAGAAGTCTTTATAGGAGCTAGCATTTTAAAACATTATTTAGGAATTTAAAATCTGTGGGAAGTCACCTGTCTTTAGGATAAGTCTAGGGGGTTTTGCCCTTAAAAAGAAGTGAGCAATATTAGTGCTATTTGTTTATTCGATCCTAAACTGATGGAAAACAATGTCGCAAAGGTCTAGCTGTGTCCAAATATATTAATCAATGGATCTCAGCTTGAGCTGTCACAATCTACGATTATATATCTTGAATGACTTGAAGGAATGTCAGTTACTTCTATGGAAAATAGCCAGGTTGGAATTATAGAAGCACTGGAACTCATCCTGATTTCAGACTTGAAGGCAGTCACTATTGCATTCAGATAAAAGCAAAGTTTCTTGCCTCATTTATTCAATAAATGTTTATTTTAAAATGAAAAGTGCATTTGCGATATTTTGAAATATTCCTGAATTTAGAGAGATATCTAGAAATACTATCTTAGAAAAATCTCAAAACAGCAGAGAGGATTTGGTGGGTGGGAGTTGCTTGTTTCCCTTGCATAGGTTGCTCTTTTAGTGTTTGGCTAATTTAGTCTCATTTTTGATATGACTTTTTTTTTTTTGACAGGATCAATGAATGAAAAAACTCACTCTGTTATTCTGTGATTTAGCACTGCCACAAGGACATGAAGAAATCCTGAGATTTGCTCATTTGATCAGAGCATGGTGCTAATAATGTGAGTTTGATCAAACCCACAGTTGTGAGTTTGATCCCTACATGGACCATTCATTTTAGGGCAGGACTTCATGATTCTTGTGGGTCCCTTCCAACTCAGACCAGTCTGCGACTGTGAAATGGAAAACTCTTAGCTATATATACGTCTACAAGCTCCTCCAGTTAATCTTCAAGAAAGTCAATTTCAGGAAGACATGCAATTTAATATTCAGGTGGTAGTTTGACCTCTGTTCTTTTCTTCATTTTAGTATTTATAGGCTTTATTAGAGGTTACTCACTTAGAGAACAAAAATCCTCTTAACATTTACTAGTTAATGAATTGGATCTTCTAAGTTTAAAGAGTCACTTGATTGTGAAGCTTTAAAAAAAACTCTTAAATATTTCAGTTTGGGTGTGAAAATAAAGGATATTTAAGTTGGCAGTTCATTAACTTCCATGAGGCTTTTATTTTCCTAACAATATTTTTATTATGAACTTCAATGCCCGTGTTTTCCTGACAGTGAATAGATGGTGAGTTTTAAGCAGAATGTGCATACTTCAACTGGGACATTCAGAACTGCAAACAGGAATGTTACCTGTCTTGCTCAGCACCTTCTCATTCATCTTAAGAAACAGCTAACAAAAAATATCAAACAGACAAAAATAATAAGCGTCATATAATGTTTTTATTTGAGAGCCATCTGATTTAAATGCCTGAGTGTCTATCTTGCTTATGCATAAATCCTGTTTAGATGTCTGGCTAACATGCAGGCACTGCTGTGATGCACCCAGGTATCTAAGTATTTTTATCACTGGCTGCAAAATCATCAATTCTAGCTGAGACCTGACCACTCAAGTCCAGAGAAAGGTTCATGGAGTCCCTGACACAGTGCAATTGTGAAAGTCTGGTGTAAACCTGGAAGTGCGGCAGTATGATACAAAATCTCTGCTACTGAATGAGCAAGATGACAAAGAACTTTTGTGTTTCCTTATCATTGTAGTATTGACCAAAAGACAGGGCATTAATTTCCCCCAGTTAAAATGTTATTTTCTGCTGTAATGGTAACTTGCTAAGAGGTATACAGCTTTAAAAAATTGAGACCACAGATCTATGTCTGTCTTAAGGAACAAGAAATTTTTCATGTGGTCAGAACAGTTCCATGGAGTAGTTCTATTAGAATTTCTGTTTTTTTTTCCTTATACAAGTAAAAATAGTAATATTTACATTTAGAAAAAAATTTTAAGATATCTCTGTTACAGTCTAAAAGTCTCCATTTATCATCATAACCATGGCTGCTGGTCTAAATTTTCTTTAGAAATAAGGTTGTGATCAGCAGATATGTCATTCTGATTTTGTATTTTCACATGCTTTAAATTTCTCATCTGAAAGTTTTAGCAGTTTAATTCCTTAAAAGGAAACTCCCTGAAAGCCCCCTTTTCATCATCATTGCTCAGTCTTAAGTCATTAGACTGCATTTAAACATTGCAGCAAAGCCTTGCTACTCGCTTTGATCTTGATCATTCAAATGACTAATTTCCACAAAAGAACCAAGAGGCAAGAACTATGTTTTGGTAAGAAATACACCACTGCTGTGTTTTCCATTTATTTGTATTTATGTAATATTTATTTTCTCATCTGTTTTCTGTCTTCTGTTTGTAGAACAAAAGGACAGCTCACTTACTGCTGCTTACTACATACACATGCAACCCTTATTCACTACTGAAACATAAATAGATAGAAACGTTATAGCTATATATATTAGTCTTCACTACCAAAAATAAAAAATAGTGACATGCTATGAAAATTATTTGCTTAATTTCTTCAGCTTCTTGAATGACTAAATATTTCATTATTAGCAAAAGTTAGGTAACACCAGTAGTCATCATAACAGATAAATTTTGAAAATACAGTGCAACAGAGGAATTGTACATTAAGCATGTGAGTCGGCTAAAGAGGTTTCTAATGGAATTCACTTAGCTGCAATCCTAACCAGGTTCAGTACATGTCCTTTTTGTTATTTCAATAGTTCCCTGGAACTCTACAATGTGGATTGCACAATGTGGGTGTGGTAATGAAAGTACTTATTTTACCTTTGAGACTTTCAGTACATAGAAAAACGAGTTTGCCTAGCTATGCATTTGCTATATTGGTTATAGCAGTAAGGAGGAGTATCACAGCTCAGTCATACATCATAAGGGCAGACAGATTTATGAAAACAAGAATCAATTCTGTAGGAATACATCTTCTCGTGCCCAGAGCAGGAAATAAGGAGTTCTGAAATACAAGACAACAGATGTGACTCCTGAAAATTACGGTGGCAAAAGAAAACAGAGAAAGTTTAGAGTATACATTATTTACTCCTCTTCTAATTTTTACAATTTCTGGCACCGTTTTTCATATTGATTAAAAATTTTGCACTCTGCTGTTTACTTTTGACAAAAACATAGCCAGCAATTGTAACACAAGCTTATATTAGATATAAATATTTCCATTCCAGCTCCAAATATTTTCAATGTCAATCATAACCTCTTCTTTCTTTTTTTTCTCCTTCATGATTACAGTTTCTGTTACCTTTATTATATTCAGTTAACACAAAACTATAAAGATGTGTCCTTCAGTCACAAACTCAGTTGTCTAAAATAAACAGGTTTAATAATCAGAAAATTATATTACTAAATGAAGTCATTTGCATTTCAATGAAAAGAGTACAGCTCAAGAAGGCTGTTATCTGAACTGTTGAAATTTTAAGTTATTTGAACTCAATCATATTTTATATTTGTGTTTTTTGGTTTTTTTATTGACTTATCAGCAATTATTTAATCCAAATGATGGCTCTGGGATACAGCTCTCTAGTACACTGCTTACCTTCCTGCTTATTTCTGCCATTTTCTGTAGAGAAATATAAATAATTGACTTCTATGAATTCTAGGTACAGAATTATATTTAATTCAGACTATCTTTTGATTTGTATTTCATAAAATTTGAGGTTGTTATGATGCAAAGAATATGTGTATATATAATTGTTGTTATATTTGTTGTATAGATTAAGCCTTCACCCACAAGGTAGAATAAACTTGTGGAATTTTGGAAATGAGTTTATACATTTATATTGTCTTTAGAATTTATTATAGTAGTATGCTGAACCAGATGTTCAACTTTAAAGCCTCAGCCTCGACCTATGTCTTATTTCAGGAACTGAATTTTTATTCAACTAAATATTTCTTTTGCAAAATTTTTGAGAGATTGGGTTTCCCCCTTCCCTGATACATTTTTTGTTTGGTTGATTTGGTTTGTTTTGCCTTCCCCAACATTTTAAACTGATATGAAATTTTTCTTAAAGTAAGGAAAGACAAAACTTGTCATGTTTATTTCTTGGGAAACCACCATGTTGCTTATGATCAGATAAGAACCTAATAATCATTGTGTTCTCAGCCTGGATTATGTCTAAAGTGAAATATAAAAAAGGATTAGTTACCCTGAGTAATTCAAGTAAAAGAAGTCATTCATTTGCTCCACTATTTTTTTCCAGAAAATAGAATAGTCATGGAGACAGTATTGGAGTCTCTTAGCTGTGTGGGAATCTTATAATCGTAGTTCAAGATACATAACATATATTAGGAAACTGAGACATGGACTGACTGCTGAATACTCAGCTTATCTCTGCATGCTCATATAACTGTAGTACAGGGCTTCAAGGAGAGTGACAATGTCACCTGTAGTGCTTTGGGACACTGAGTTGAATGAAACTATGGGAAACATTTTGCTTCAACTTTCTGAAGAGTTGTAAGTGTTGGAAAACTTTCCAGACAGAGAATGACATAACTGAAGTGTTGACTCCAATCTTAGAGTTTGAGATGAATGAAGAAGATATTTTTACCGCCCACATAAGGAAGTGAAGCTAATACAATGAATTTTCATAATCATAGTAACTTCAGGTGAAAAAGATCATTAAAAAAATGTAGCTCCAAGTGTTAGAGGAGAACATTCTTTGATCATATAATCCTGAATTATTTTGCAGACGCAACAGATTTGGAGGGAGATCAACATATTTTATTATTTTGTTTGCTTGAGTGTATTTTTATGGTCATTTAAGAGCACTGTATGTAGTAAATTGTCAAAAGATTGGTTGCAAATGCTGGCATTACCTTATGCTCCTAAAAAAAAAAAAGGGATCTGAGACATGAGATCCTAAACATTGTTTCAATTCTGAGAAACAGTGGTTGAAAAAGGATTTTCTGAGGTCCAGTATTTTAGATGGTAAAGTGCCAGCTGTAATACATAAGAGGTAACCATAATATCTTTACCATTTATGTTTAATAGATTCCACCACCTTAAAGAAACCTCCTCTATAGTAGTAAATGGAAATGCTATCAGCTAAAGGAGGAGGGACAGATTTATTGCATTGACAAAAAAGAACTTAGGGAAGGCAGTTCAGAGGAACATCTGTGAGACTTGTGTCCTCTATGACAGCATGTCTGATTACAGCTCTGCCTTGAAAAGCATGAAAGAGTCCTTTCCAGAAAATACAGGATGACAGACGTACAGGAATTTGACACCAGGTTTGTCTTCAACCACAGAATGCTCTCTCGTAGTGTTCATAGGTCTGCAGATGTGCACTGCTGGCTGGACAGATGTGCCTGATGTTTCTGTTTCTCTCACGTTTCTCTGGGGATATGCATCGCCTCCTTCTCAGTAGCTCTACCCTAACATGAACTCCTCTGTCATAAAGATTTAGTTGACTATGAAGCTGTATCTTAAAGTTCCTTAAAATTAAAAATAACTGTTTGAGTTTTTTTCATAGTATTTTACAGCTATAATGTCTCTATAATTATTAGTACAACTAAAAGGATAATGCAACGAGCCGAGTCTGCATAGATCAACACCGTTGTCAGAATGGTTTCACATTATATGTTACCTAATGTGTTTAATAACTGGCCTCCTTTTACTCTAGACCTACTTTGATACATAGCAAAGATAAGGCACATGATGATTAGATGATTTTATCTCAAAAATAGAGAGTGTCAGCATTTTGACCTTCATACATATTTCAGACATGTATCATCTAGCAGCCTTTTATTGTATCTCAGTAGAGAAAATCCAGATATTAGTAAGCCAGAAGTGCAAGTCTCTGCTGAAATTCATATCTGGAGAGCTTTGTGAAAATTCATAATTATTTTATGCTTCTTAAAAATACCTTACAGCAAATCAGACAATATTTAATAAGAAATCACATGAAAAAAAGAAACAAATTTCGAGAGATGTAAGGCCCAGTAGTATCTCTATACTTTGAATTAGAGTTTGCAAACATTTCTTCAATAGAAAGGATGGTGTGATTTATCTTACTATAAATAAGACTACTATAATAAATCAGAGAAAGCACGTTATAAGATGGTCATTTTTCTCTATGAATTTTGAAGGAGACTTAATATTGCCTGCTCAAACATAGATTTCTAAATTGTAGATATCTGGAACTAGACAGTAAAGATAGATCACATCTCAAGACTCTGTATTTGAATGTCATTGCTATTTGATTCAAGTAATTATACAGTTAAGAAAAAAACAGTTGTGGAGAACTAAGGGCCAAACTCCCACGCAGCTACTTGCTCACTCACTTTTTTCAGTGGGACAGGAGGAGAGAATAGGATAAGAAAGCTAATGGATTGAGATAAAGGTAATGAGATATCTTAGCAGTCTCAGCTTGACAGACTTAGTTCAATTTATTGCCAGTTAATACAGATTTGAGTTGTGACAAAGCAAGACAAACATCAAACCTTCACCTTTTTTCCACCCTCTCTCAGGCACTTCACTCTGCTATTGCCAAATCCTCTCCCCGTCTGGAGCAGCACAAGAAGGGACAGGAGCAGTATGTTTGGAGCACAGCAGTTTCACTCTTCTACTGTCCTACTCTGGTGCAGGCTCTTTCCACTGAGTGAGCTTCTTCGAGAGAAAAATCTGCTCCCGTGTCAAGTCTCCATGGGTATCATCTTCTTTGGGAAATATCCAACAGCTCCTGTCTGCAGTCCTTCACAGGCTGCAGTGATTGTCTCCTCCATGTGCTCTTCCAAGGGAGTACCAGCTCTAACAGTCTCCTTCACAGGGTAAAGGGGAATATCCCCTCCCACCAAGATACTGCCACAGACTGCAGATCTCACTCTTTATTTTCTGACATTGGTGTTCACAGAACAGTTTCTTACTTTTGTGTTCCATTCTCTTCTGTCTGTATGACATTTTCTGACCTTTTTAAAAAATGCTTTCCCTGAGATTCCACGATCTTGGTTGAGGGGCTCATCCATGCCCTGAGGTGGCTCAGTAGGGGCCATCTGGAACTGGCTCTCTCTGACATAGAACCAGAGACCATCCTCCTGCCCCTGACAGCCTCAAAACACATGCAGACCCAACACAGTAGTGTTTCTACTTCTGCTTTTAATAACCTTCACATCAAATGAACATGAACAATAGCTCTGGTGTATCATGGGATTTCAGGTCTGTAGGTAACATAGCAATATTTGAGTTATACTAAACATACCAAAGTGTGTCCCAAATTTTACAAAAGGCAATAAAAATCTAGGACTGTAGAGTGATAGCTATCTACTCTTTTTTTTCCTCAAGAAAGGGTCACCTCTTCAGGTTTGTGTCTGTTTTGTAAAACACAGGCACTTCCAGAAAAGTAGATCTGTTTGAAGAGGCTTACAGCAAGTTAATTATATCAGCAGTCTAGGACTTCACATTCAGAGAAGCAATCAGGCATCAAATTGTTGAATGGCTTTCAGATAAATGACAAGTAAAAATGACATTGGTATGATGGAAAGTCTTAAAGAAATTTCATTAGCTACCTTCAGTGATGGTCCAAGGTGAGATGAGATGCTCAGAGCAGTGGGGCTGAAGATAAAGCAGGACACCCTATAGTGAATTAATATTAAAATCTCAGAGTATGGCATACTGCCAGTTTTTCTGAGAGATTTAGCTAATCTAATTAGAAGACAGAAGTGAGAGGACAAATTCTGTGTCTGACTGTCAGCACTGAAATATGAAGGAATACTGAGTAGTAAAATGGCTGTAAACAAATACACTCAACACAAAAATAATAACCAAATGGCACATACTATTCACTACTCCACCAGTAATAAAATTGGCTTTATTTATATTAGTTCACCACAACTCAGTCAATAATCTTGATTTTTTTGCAATGGACATAATGAAAATATATTTTGCATAAAATATACAAAGAAAAAGTGAGACAAAACAGGCAGATAGGACAAAGAAAAGCTGATCATAAATGCTTCTAAATAAACTCAGTGATGGTTTTTATACATTTGTTTCAAAGGTTTGGATTTTTTCTTCTCTGATATAAAAACACAAGCTCACGATTAATTCTAAATTCATCATCCCTTTAGAAACAGAAACACTTGTAGAAAATCTTCAGATGATTGCCTGTATAAGGTAATGGAAAGCACTATCCTAAGGGGTCAGAATAGAGCCTGTAATGAAAATATAATTTTACTGACTCATGCTTTGGAGGACAAGGCTAACTTTTGATAGTTTTATGACCAGTAGTATATAATGAGTGCTCAATTACATAGTCCATATATGTATCCAGTTACAAAATATTACTGATATTTTTCTGTTTTGTTTTATTAATATTTGCTTACTTGGAGCATGTGCAAAAAAAAAAATCCAGTTGCATATAAAAAGAATTTTACCATCACAGCCACCATAAATAAGGTTTTTTTACATCTCAACTCTTCAGAAACAATCAGCTTCTATAGTCTTATTCTAGCTATTTCTGCAACATACAAAGTGGACAACTGTTTTGGCGGCAGAATTAGGAAGGTGACACATCTGCATTAGATGGAAAACAACTTATTTATTTCTCTGCAGTAGGTGCACATCTGTGCTCATTAAAATCAAAGCCAAGATTTTTGTTTTCTTCAGTGATGTAAGATGAAATAAAAGCATTTAAAGACTGAGCTATTCCCATCCTCAGATTTAAATATCTCTGTGATTGCTGAGTCTTATGGAGGGGGAAAGAATCCAAGCTGAATGTCTGTTTTCTGTCATTTATCTGCAAAATTAACTTTTGTCAGAAATAATAATAACATTTCCATATGGATCTTTTAGTGTTAAGTACACATTTAGCATTTTCTTAATATACCTTCTAGCGGTACAGTCAATTCCTTTGGTTAATGCTGCATTACATATATGTAAAGATGCAATGCTTTATTCTTTCAGACCCATCTTAGGAGGAAAAATAAAAATATATGGCATTCCCTGGCTGTCAGCTGGCACAGATTATCTTTGTAATAATAAGACTAAATCCTGTAAGAAATCCTAGATTTTCACCAAAATATCAACATTATAAAGCAAGTAGGACAAAAGCAAAGTACTCTAAACAGGACTGGTACCAAAGATTAGATAGAGACTGGAGAATCCTTGATACCCTCTTGGACAGTTGTGAATGAATGTTTTAGGTTATTCAAAGACTGGCCAGCAATGGTATTGGCAGAAGCAGGATAATATAAAAATGAGAGTGTGACAAAGTTCATTGACACTCTACTATTTAGTAGATGTTAAAAGCAGAGAGAAAAAATATCAGACTAAAATCTAAAATAAATCCATTTATAATTGAAATCAATATAAAATGATCTGTGTGGATCCTGGAGATAGAAAAAGGGCACAGATGGAAAAGGGTAAGTATAGAAAGGAAGAAGGGAGGCCCCCTGTTGCGTCACCAGGATCACAGTGCACCCCCTTGACAAACTTAGCCCCAGGCTTGATCAAAGGTTTAGGCCTAAAGTTTTAATAGTACCGAAACTTAACTTAATCCATAGCCCAAGTTAAACAATTTAACATAAGATTCTAAAGAATTTACTATAGCACAGCAGTAACTCACTTACCGGCCTAACTTACTTACAAAGCCAATGCACGTAACAGTCTAAGACAGCAAGGTTCACAGTATATTCATGTCTGGACCCACACAGACCCAAAGGAGCATTCCCCTTGAGTTCACTGAAGTATTTACATCAGATGTCTTTGCATCTTCTTAATGGTTGAAGGGCTGGGGATATCAACTGGGCTCTGTTGTCAGTTGTCCTCCAAGTATAGCAAACTTGAGAATTTGCTTGCTCTGAGAGGCAGCCCACTCAGATGCAGATCCTAGAATCATAGACAATCCAGTGTCAGAAGAGACCTTAAAAATCATCTACTAGTTCCAACCTCTTTTCTTGAGCACCACCAGGGGTGGGACATCCACAACTTCTTTGGGCAACCTATTCCAGTGCCTCACCTCTCTGACAGCAAAGAAGTTCCTCTTAATTTCTATTCTAAACCTACCCTCTTTCAGTTTGAATCCATTCCCCTTGTCTGCTGTGGTTATACTACCACAGTAGGATGAAAATTTGGTATCTCTTCTTTAATATGTAAATTAGAAAAAAAATTTGCAGCTTAGTGCTACACATTACAGTGTTGACTAGGGCAGGCAGCTAAATTTTGCAAAATTCCATCAGGTTTTAGGAAACTTGCCCTATATTTAATGTTACTGACATCTTTACTGATTTCACAAAGGTGGTCAACATTTCTCTTGTTGGTGAGGAGAATGATCACAAAGACATACAAACAGGAGTGTCATAAATTGTGTTTCTGTAGGAAATTGGATTGATAAAGACTCCAAGCTTCTGATTTAGCTGTGATTCCAGCAACCTATCATCTCCAAAGAATGAATTTGCTGCATCTGCTAGGAAGTAAACAATAAACAGAAAGATCAGGAACAACTCAGAGGAAGAAAACTCTTGAAGTCTCTTTACAGAAAGAGTGACTAATCTTGGTTCCAGACAGTTTACATTTTTTCATTGAGATGTTTTAGACCTTGATGGGAGAGATGTTATTCATGGAACTATTTACTTTTAATGCCTTCTCACAATGAAGGTCATTGTCCCTTGTACACTTATAATTTTATATAGGCAAAAATTTAACACACTATGTACATGGACGTGCAATTTATTGTTAGCTCAGTTAAAATTTTATAAAACAAATGTAACTAAAACAGTTATCTTGAGTCCAGTTACAAAAATATAATCTAACAATAAAACTTTATACAGAAAATTATTATTCTAGAACAAAATGTCACTCTGGAATAGATAAAACTTATATTTACCCTGCTCTTTGGTGCTGCACTGACAATGTTTCAGGGGTCCTAACATGATGACTATCATTTTCCTCAGTAGAAAGGTGGTCTGTTGTGCAAAAAAATGATAATGTTTCAAGTTCTTCCCTGTAAGCCTTTCAGTATTTGTGATGGTGGTTCCTTTTTCTTTGTCTTTGGGTTTGTTTGTATATTTCTACTTATTACTACAGTTTAATTATTTTTCATTTGTTTCCACTTACCTCTTAAAAGTTGCACAATTGCTTCTTCCAATCTCAGTGGAAACAGAGTCAGCTATATTTTAGACAATCACATAAAAAGAAACTGTAGCATTTGTAAGCATTTGGTCCTTCAAATTTATTTCATGTTTTAGAAGATAGAATGAAATATTTCAGAAGTGACATCTGTTTTATGTATTTCTTCCCCTGCTATGATTCCCATTCTGCCAGTCTAATATCCTTCTGAACATGATTTTAATTTCATGGTCAAAAAAAAAAAAAAACAAATAGACATTACCATCATGTTGTATAAAATTCAACACAAAAGATACTCTATGAGTTGCAACTCAAATATGCAGTCTGTCCTCTTGAAGTAAAATGCAGAGGATACAATATGCTCCAAAACATATATGGTGTAGTTCAGAATCAATTATTTAGAACTCTACACGTTTAACATACAAAGAAAAAAGGCACTTCACTTTCTGCTGGCAGAGTTATAAATCATTCTGGTTTTAAAAATTCCTCTCTGCCATAATGCCTCCCATGTATATGGAAGAGCAAGGACCAATAGAGGATCATAATCCTTTGTAGAACATTCAAGAGAATGTTTTAGCCTGATAGTCTATTAATGTCATCTAATCAAACACTAAAAGTTTCTTCTCTGTAGGGAGTTATAATTTTTAAATCATGTCTAGTCATGCAGTAAAATAATGCAGCAAATATTTTCAGAGAAAGAAGAGACAGAATCAGCTTTTTTAGGAACAAAACCACATTTTCTTATGAGATGAAGAGAAACTAATGTTATATCAGATTGTCTGGAGGAAATCTTTGAAAAACTGGACAAAGTTTTAGAATATATTTGGATTTTGATAGAAGTCTTTATGATATGAGGGCTTTTAGAGTTAAATATTCATATCTTGACTAAAATAGAAGCTAAAGGACACATCATGGGGTAGAGCAGTCATAAACAGTTCTCAAATGCAAATGTATACAGGAAACATTTTGCATCAGAGAAATTATTTTGATAACAATTGTCAGAAATTCTGTTACTAAAGTTTTAAGACGAATGTAGAAAGATTAATTCAGCAAGAGATAGGTCAAGGATAAAAAAAGCTCTCTGACTATTTTTGTTTGTTTGTTTGTTTATATGATGATTATGATGGTATAGAACAGGACTGACTTTAGAGGTTTTCCTTGGATCATGATCTGGGTCATTTACCTTTATTTCAATAAACGAATAGAAAATATATATATAAGGCCTTGGTTTTATTTCTTGTTGTCATTATTTTAGTGCTTCATTTGCACTCTAGAATCTTGAGTATGTGACTTCTTTTACAAATCTGTGGAGAAAAATCAATCATGTCATAGTTATCTTTTTAGGAGATTACTAACAGAGACATAGACCTGTGAAGATTTGTCATTATTACAATATTAAATTGTTGAATATTTTCTCTAAATACTCAATACTACATAGTAGCATGTAATTTGGTTTTCTCAAATCCAATGGAAATAAAATTTAAAACCTCAACAGATTTGGTTAGTTAAAAAAGGAGCAAGATTCCTTTTTAAGATAAGAGAATAAACTTTCATCTTTGTTATATACTTTTTTAAAATATTTTCTAACAGGCTGCACATCTGGAAGAAAGCAAAAATACACTAATTGTATTCCCACAGTATGCCAGTAATGATCAATATTTTACATTCCATTGAAGTTTGTATGGAAATGTTAAGGCTAGGTAGAGAGAAAAAATAGCAGTTACTTCTTTTGACAAGTTTTCTTACAGACCTAACAAAACATTTTCACAGACCTAAAGATGTTTTACAGAACTGACAATCATTTTATATTTTTGTGGATCTTTACAGCTAAAAGATTAATGAATGGAAATGTAAAATATGTTGTTATTATAGCTCAGAGACATGATTTCATTGTTCACTGTTAATTTATCATTGACATAAGTGACAGCAATATATGGATCACCAAAATTTCCTTCTCTTACCCCTTAGGACCAGTATTTGGACTGAAATCTGTCTGATGCTCTTTAAACCAATACTGATGGGGTACAGCAGGATAGAACTGGCTTGGAAATGTATAAGATGCCTCTTTTGTTTTGAAGACAACAGAAAAATTCTCTTTGTTTCAAAGAGGCCACGAGTTCAATTTAAACCATCTTATGTTGGTTTGGGCTGGAATAGATTCCGTTTTCTTCTTAGTTGATATTTTCTGCTTCCCATCCTGCCACTGAGTAGGCTGAAGGTGGAGAAGTTGGGAGGGGACACAGCTGGGACAGCTAATCCCAAAAGACCCAGCAGTAAAAGCTAGGGAAAATAAGGAGAAGGGGAGAATTCTCAGAGTAATGGTGTTTTTTTCTCTAAGCCACTATTATGCATGATGGAGCCCTGCTTTCCTGGAAATGACTGAACACCTACCTGCCCTCAGGAAGCAGTGGGTTAATTCTATGCTTTGCTTTTGTAGCATGTGCCAGTAGTTGTTCTACCTATTAAATTGTCTTTATGTCAGCCCATGAGTTTTTACACATTTGCCCCTCCTTCTACAGATGAATCTTATACTTTTTGATATAGAGATATTTATAGCTTTGGAAGCTGAAGTATTTTCTTTATTGTAGTTTTCATAGGTAACACATGCATTATGCTTCTTCAATCTGTAGATTAACTACAAAGGGCTGGCATGAAATGAATATGTGCTATGTACTACAAATCCTTTAAACTTAACACTGTACTCTTAAAGAATGTAGATGTTGCTATTGGAAGAAGAAATAATGGAAGAAAAGTGAAAACAAAAATAAATTGGACATTGAAGTTAAGGACAGTAAAATAGATGAGGATGAGTACATTTCTCATGCATAAGATTTCCTATGTTGGCTAGTAGATAGTAAATGTAAAATATTGAAATGGAATGGCATATCTTGCAAGAGATGATTTTCTACTGAATTCCTATTTACTTCAGATGGGTCTGTTCTAATTTACTCTTCTTAACTAATTCACCCTTAAATCATCTTATTTCTCTCAGCCTTTGTAACTCAGCTAGGATTTTTCCACATACCTACTCATAAATCCAGTCGTAGTCTAATAATGTTGCCAGCAGCTGCTAAAAGCTTTGTTCAGGGTGCTCAAGTTAAATTTACTTATTAGTAGCCCATGAAAATGCAGGTCAGCCTTTTTTTTTCTTTTTTTTTTCCTTTATTTATGTCTGTGTATACGCAGATTGTGAGTGTTTATGTAGTGGAGAGAGATATAAAACAGATACAATAGCCGTGTCTCTTTTTCCATGTAAACAGTTCCAGGCAATCTCACATTCCCAGTTTATATGTTTTCATTAGCACTTCCACTTGTGGCAAGAGAGCTGCTTTATGTTTTACATTTTTAGACTGTTCATACTTGTCTTGTCATCTAGTTGAAGTGAAATGTGAAAAAGTGCTGAGAGATGCTATATTGGATTTACTGGGCAGCTATGAAAGCCCAATGCTGTCTTTGTGTGCAAACTGTAGCTTCTGGAAGGGAAATACTCACATTGAATATTTATTTTCTTTCTCTCCCAGTGTAGAGAACATCCTCTGTATCTAAATGATGGGAGAATTCATAACTAGTGGGATCTCAGTTCTCACTGGTAGAGAGGAAAAATATTTTTTTCATTCCCACAAAATCTTCCATGGAATTGTTATTAATTAGTGTTTCTGTGCTCACACAGAAACTCCATTTTCCTCTCTGTGACATCCATTACAAGGAGTTTTAGAGATGTAATTGTTGTAGTGATGAATTTCCATTTCCACCTCTGAGTTGAAGGTAGGAAGTGACAGAATATTAAAATATACCTATAATTTATTTGCCTTGCAGAATATCTAAAGGAATCAAAGTTTCTTTACACAATTTTACATATAGTGTCATGAAACAGGGATTGAAAACAGGCTGAGGAAGAAGTAAAGATATAGAGTTGTTGGAGAGAGGGTGAGAATAAACAAAATAAGACTAGGGACAGGAAATATTGAACATTTTATACAGGAGGAATGACGTATAGTCTAGTGACAAAGATGGGAGTCTAAAATTTACAGCTTTAGTGTCAATACCCAAATACCTCATTATGTCTGGCCTAGAAACATGTCTTTCATATAATACCTCCTTTCCCTGTATATCCCTGAAGGGCTGTAAAGTAACAAATCCCTTAGTCTACATCTGCAGTAGAAACTAATGCAGAGCCAGAAAATAAGCTGGGACACTGGTCATCTCATCATTTTCAGTGCTTCACTGATTGCACATTTACTGTCTGTGTTACAGGAATATAAGAGAAAAAGTGTAAGGCTTGGTGTCACTTGGCCACAGATAGTTCCCTCCTGTTATTTTTTTTTTTCTACGTGGCAGACTACATATATGCTTACTTTTGTACACCTTTTTTTAAAAGGGCTTGCTCAAATGAAAGCCAGAAAATTAATGGTATTCACCATACATTTTTTGCAATGTGGAGGTATAAATAAGCATTTTAATGTTTAATTTTATTCTATATGTCATAGCATTAAAAGTTATAGTGAGAAAGATTAATTGTATGTCTCATATGATACATCATAGTACCATATATCACAGGATTTGGGCATATATGGACTTTGTGGGGGAAAGGAGAAACCACATGACGATATGTTTTCCTGAAAATATGATCAAAAAAGTTCAATTTAGTCATTCACTTATGGATTTGATTAGTCATCTTTGGAAGAAGTGCAACAAGAACAGAACAGAAGAAATTGCCACTACTGCCCCAGATCAGTGGTCTATGCAGCTCAGAATTGCGGTCACTTTTATTGCAGTACAAGTGGCTACAGAGAAGAGCATCACCTCTGCAGTCCTTTTCTCTTCCACCCGTGTAGTCTTGGACTGAGGAAATGAAAGTGTACACTTCTGCTGGTTGCCTTCAACATTTATTTATGGCCAATGTTAGCCACTCCATAATGAAGATTTAAATACCATGCAAAAAGCAGCAAATTGGAAGTTAGAAGGAAATTTTCTTTGCATCATTTGATACAGTCTAAAACTATGAGGACTGCCTTCTGTCATATTTTGCCATGTATTCTTTCATCTTCTAAAATTCACATGTACACGTATATAGCATATGCTATAGAACCTATACATATGTAGTATAGCATATAGTGAGTATGCCATGCATATAGTGCACATAAAGCATAGCATAGAATATTCAGTTTGAAGGACCAGCCCACAACGATCATGCCATTCGATTGCCTGAACATTTCGGAGCTGACCAAAAGTTAAAGCATGCTATTAAGGGCATTGTGCAAATACCTCTTAAATACTGACAGGCTTGGGGCATTGGCAACTTCTCTAGGAAGCCTGTTCCAGTGTTTAACCATTGCCCTTGGGATAGCTAAATGTTTCATAATGTCCAGTATGAACAACTTATTGCACATTATTAAACCATTCTCATGTCCTGATGCCAGAAACCAGGGAGAAGCACCTCCCACTCCACTCCTTTTCCATGAAGCTGTAGAGAGCAAGGTAGTCATCTCCCAGCCTGCTTTTCTCCAAATTAGACAATTCCAAAGTCCTCAGATGCTACTCACAGGACATTCCTTCCAGCCTTTTCACAGCTTTGTTGCCTACGGATGCATTTGAGTGCCTTAAGATGTTTCCCAGGTTGTGTGTCCCAGAACAAAACACAGCACTCAAGGTGAGTTTGCAGCAAGATAATTGACTGGCTGGTGACATTGGGTTTGATGCACCCTGGTATAAATAAATATTACACATACAGATAGACATTATAGGATATTTATCCTATTTATGCACTGCATGCCTATCATATCTACTATTAGCTATAGTGTACATACTGTCTGTATACTAGTAATACATTGTTCTATGAACAATTCTACAAGCCACACTGGGTGAAGGACTGGCTTATGAGCAGGCCTCAAAATGTAGGGAATGGGACAACACCTAACTGCCAACTGGTCAGCAGCAGCATTCCTCAGGATTCAATTCTAGGGCTAGTTCTCAACAGGATTTCTTATCAATGGTCTGGATGCAGGAGTTGGATGCACCATTAAAAAGTTTGCAGCTGATATTGGGTATTGTCCCTGCACATGGTAAGGGGCAGAGGACGGGATGGTATTTGGGCTCCCTTCCTACCCAAACCTTTCTATGGTTCTACAAGATGTGGGACAAAGTGCCTTGCAGAGGGATTAGGTATGTTGGAGCATCGAAAATTAATAGTAATTGAACAAATTGAAATGCCATCCAACTTCACCAAGGATGGACTCATGCCAGGCACAAACACAAATTGGGAGAGGAGCATCTGGAGAGCAGAAAGGAATGCTGCATCTCAGGATGGCTGCCAGGGCACACAAACACAGTGTAACCAGCCAGTAGATTTTAGTGTGCCCAGGGAAAGGTCACCACAGTGATCACAGGTCTTGAGCACCTCTCTTATGAAGAAAAGCTGAGAGGGTTGGGGCTGTTTAGCACAGAGAAGAGACGGCTCTTGAAACATTTGATTGCTGCCTTCCAGTAGTCAAAGCGGATTTACAAAAGAAAACAGGGAAAGACTTTCTAGAAAGGCCTGTATTATCAGTGGAAGGGCCAACACTTTAAAACTTTAGGAGGGTAGGTTTTGATTGGATGTAAGGAAGAAATTCTTTACAAGGAAGATGGTGAGATGCTGGAATAAGTTGTCCAAAGAAATTGTGGATCCTCCATCACTGAAAATATTCACAATCATATTGGATTGAGCAGCCTGACCCAGTGAAAACCACCAGGGCAGTGCAGTTGAACTCAACAATCTTTAATTGTCCCTTCCTACCCAAACCATTCTAAGGCTCTGGAATATCCTTAACAGTGATGTGGAAAAGTAGCTTGACATTTTTCTGGAGCTTTCATCTCTGTTTCATTTATACTTCACAGAAAAAACCAATCAAACAAAAAAAACAAACCCCAACCAACCAACCAAAATCAAAAAAACAAACAAAAATTAAGTATATACATTACATATTCAGAAACCATGACAGATAAGAGGGAAATTTTGCCATATGAACTGATGATTATGTTCTGCCTTTATAGGTTTTATGCCAATAATTAACTTGAATTGAGAACATTCAATGGAAGAAACCATAGGTATGCGTGTATATAATTCTTATTAGAAATTGATCTCAGGGACCATAGTTCATATAAATCCATCATAGTGCTGTTATTAGGAAAATGACTGGGAAAATTCTAATGCTTTCAGCATTCTGAGATTTCAAATGAGTTAAAAATGAAACCTGAATTTTTAAAGCTATGAAAAGACAGGTGTTAACCTCTCCTGAGTCTTTTTCCAGCTACCTGCCAGTCTCAGTACAAAAACTAACACAAAAATGTAACACACTTTCATATCCATAGAAAGCCTTTATAAAGATTAAAGCTTTGCATTATCTTTCCTTCATGAACAAAAAATCTTTTTTCCCCTTAGTGAGATCTTTTATAACTGATTTCTATTGTGTGCTAGATTATTTTTTAATGGCTGTGATTCAGCTTCTGGTTTCTTCCAATACTCCCCTCCCCCAAATAAGAAGCACAACTTGTTAAAATTGAATAGACGTGGCTACAAGCTGACATCTGTGTCAATGTGAAGAACAAGGACAAAGTTTCCATGGCTCTCTTTTAAGAACAGGAGGACAGGTTTTTTCCTGGAATTGTGAAAGTAGTCTAAAGGCTTACACGTGTAGCCTTCCTTTTTCAATGGAAGATGAAAGTACTGCAGAAAAAAGAATCAATGTCCTGTTAATGAAGAAATAAGTGAAGAAAGAAGTTCTTATTTGGGAAAATATTCAAGACAAAAGCTAGAAGTCTATACACACCTTCTAATATTTAATGTTTGATAGTATACTCCATATCATACAGGTATTTTTATACATATATTGCTTACTTTTAAGTAGACATTTTTGTCAGAAATTAAATACCTTTGTGCTCAGTGCTTGTACCTAAGTGCTGCAAGCATAAATGCTGCCTATAAATAGAAACTGTTGTTAACTTTCTCATCTGAATAGAAAACTTTACACTTGCATTTTAAAGGCATGAGGACAAGTGCAGTACTCCATAGGAGTAACCATTTTTGGGTGGTATCTTATTTTTCAGAATGGATCTACACGAGGCACTATATGAATCACAACAAGTGAAGTTGCAATTAAAAAAAGCTGTTTTTCAATAACAACACATTACAGACATTTAAAAGACAAATACTTTTTTACTGTAAGATACTAGAAAATAACATTTATATGAGCCCTATTTTGTTGAACTTTGAAGCTCAAGTTTGCAATAAGGATTATTTAATCAAATGTCAACTAAATACAGGCAGTCACAACTTATATAGTATAGAATATAGGACATATCATGTATCAAATCTGTGCTAATCTTAATCATATTGATATTTTCTTTAGTGAAAAGTACATATCTGCAATGATTTTTCCTATATCATCTTTCATTCACAAGGTAATCTTTAAGAGTATGAAAGTGAATCCTGAAAAAGTTTTTCACTTAGAGTGTAATTGAGCAGTGGGAGAGGCTCCCAAGGGAAGATATCATAGCAGAAAGCCTGAAAGAGTTCAAGAAGCATTTAGACAATACTGTCAGGCATAAGGTGTCATTTTTGGGGTGCCCTGTGCAGGGCCAGGAATTGACTCAATGAACCTGATGAGTCTTTTCCAACTTGGCATGTTCTCTGATTCTGTTAAGAATAAAAGACAACTCTCCTTGACAAGATGTTATAACAACACATCTGCATTTCTAGCAGATATGACAGAGGAACATTAAAAAAATTATTAGTCAAACAGAATTGTGGAAATAATTTTTGTTTCCTTTGAATGAAAAAAAATCGTGAGAGAAAAACCTTTTTATATAGGAATGTTTTTCTTTTTTAGTAAAATATTAAAATATGAAAATTAGTAAGTAGCTTCCCTCATTAGGCCATATAAACTTGTGTTCCTTAAGTATTCTTAGGATACATTCTCTAGACAGGTACTTCTCTCAATAGGTGTACCATCTTGATATGAAAACTGAATCTCCTTAAGAATCACTGAAATATTTCATAGACCTAGGCTATAGCTATATATGAGAGGAAAAGATAGTTGAGACGACAAATTCATTGCTGCTTCATAGTTCAATTTGATAATTGAAGTGTAAGAAATCTTCCTCTTAGTTAAAATAATATTTTTTGACATTTAAATATATTCATAATTTATTTTCATTATTATTACAAGAAAAGTAGCATTTGAAGAAATAACAACTCTTTGAGCACTTACATATTGATTTTGCCATGCAAATAAAATCTTTTCATTGTATGAATTTACTAACATTTATTTTAACAGGAAAAAACCCAAACTCATAACTACATTATTAAATTTCTTTGACCATATTTGACGCCTCAAAATCTGGCACCAAATTTAGTCAAGTCATCTCTGGCTTACATTACATTAATGTAAGAAGACAGAGTTCAATCATTCTGGTAATATTAGACATCTTTTTCTCATGACTAGAAAATTCACCATCCAAATATGTCTTTTTCATTTCATTATCTATAAAGAAGACTCTGGCAATCATCTTATAAGAAGACATTCAACTTTTGGGGTTGATGAAATTGGGGTAGATGAAACCTTCCCTAATCACCATTCTGAGGTCACCTTACTAGATATTGAGTAGACTTAGTCCTGCCTGGCTGAGGAGTCAAATGGCATCAAACTTTTGGTTTATGTTATTACACAGTACATCAAACATTATTTCTGGATATCATTGCATACCTGTATTTGGAAGCAAACAGTAAGTGAATAAAAAACCAAAACAAACAAACAAACAAAAACAGTCACTTAAACAAAAGGAGTTGTTTTGAAAATATTACTGTGTTCTAGACTGTCTAATTAGACAGGTATTTTGTTTCACATTTAAATACAAGTCTTTAATTAAGAATCTTCTGGTGTATGAGACATTTCTTTTAACAATATTTCTAGGTAAGTACCTCATAAAACAGAAATTTTTAAAAAAAAAATTTATTTTTTTTAGTAGCAACATCAAATCAGCATGGAATACAAGCAAAGTGTAAGCAGTATGTATTACAAGGTATCTTGGTCAATTGGCATCTAACTATGGTAATTACCAGCACTAGCAATTTTGCCCTTATCACTTCACTGCATGGGCATCATGCCAGTTGTCTTTATTTTGCAGGGCCCTCATTCTGCAAATCGAAAAGCATTCTGTAAAGTATTCTAAAATGCATTTTTGCATTTATTTCCTAATCTCACTATCTTCAGTTAGTCATTACCACATCCATTAGACTTGACATAAATCACATGTCAAACTTAAAAATATTTAACATTTCAAAATATAATGCTCAAGAATATGTGCTATAATCAGTTTACAATTACTTACTGTTTAACTCAGTCACATTAACAAGACATTCTTCCTTCTATGCATTCCTGGAAGAAATAAACTGGATACATACTTTAAGGTGAGAATACCAACTACAAACAGACACAGAAGCCTGTTTTAGACATCTGAGATGAGATGTCTAAATCAATATCTTGAATTCAAACTATTGTCAATAATAATGAGAATGTTATCCAAGTTATACTGCAGTAACAGCAGAGGGAAAATATCCTACCTATAACTTCATAGATTATACAGGTTAAATACCCACAGGCAAAAGATGGATTTCAACAAAATATGCATGAAAATATGCACTTCAACCATTAAACTAGAAAGGACAAGAAGATTTAATCTATCACAACTTGTGAGAAATTACTCTGTGTGTAATAAAGGCCCTTAATATCAGGAGATGGATTGTGAATCCCAAATGGAGAAGCTTTTTTACAGACCAGAACTGAGTGCCTCTCTTTTAAGAAATGAAGCATAAGGCCTGCAGCTCTTCTCAGCACTGTCTTCTATCAAATTATTTCTGCTTAGCTCAGCAGCCTGGCTTCATGGCTTCATGGATTGCTTTAGGTCTGTAACAGTGCTCGAGCACTTTGATGGGTCTTGGGCACTGAAAACAGAGTATGTATTCTATGCTGTGGCAAAATATATGGAAGAGCAAGAAGTTTCCTCATCAGACATTTTTAGACTTATTTCCAAGCCAAAAGACTTTATTATCTAATGGCCAAAAGTTTCTTATCAGTTCTGTGTAATCTACTTGTTACCAAATTAGAGAAAATACCGTTGTGCCTGACTGTTCTGCTTTCTGATATTTTAAATGTACATCTAGATAATTAACAAAAATTTTTTGTTCTTTTTTCTCTCAGGAAATAAGAACTCAGAAATCTAATATTGTTTCAAAGTTGTAACAGTTAAAAAACACTAGTAATCTAATGGGCGGATTACATTGGTCTAGTTGTTTATTTGTTGGTTGGTTTGTTGCATTTTTTTTAGTTGGGGTTTTTTTCTCCTGTAGTAGTATAATCTGGAGGAGTGAATCATCATGGAATGGAATAAAATTGAATTCAGCTTCTGAATCTGCTTAAGCCAGTAGTTTCAGTGTTTTAAATATGCTCATTCAGAGCAGAGACTTCATAAATGTAGATTTTAATCTGATATATATCTCTAGAACATCACTGTGTGATTTTTTTTTTGTCTATTTTGAAAATGAAAGTGCTGTACAGATACTCATGGAAAACAAGATTCTTCACTCAGCTGTCATACATATAGAATTTGTGCAGAGATACATTCAAGTACAAGCTTGAATCGAGCACTTGTGTAACTCGTAGTTATGTCCTTGGGTGTTTTTAGTTTTAAGCTGTGGTCTGTGTGATGGGCTGACCTTGGAAGGAATGCCAGATCTTCACCCAGCCACTCACACCCACTCAGCTGTTCTCTTACTCCCCCTCCTCAACAGGACAGGCAGAGAAAATAAGATGAAAAAGCTCATGGATCAAGATAAAGACACAGCTTGTGTGTTGCAGGGGGATGGGAATGGAGGTTGCAGTCAGTCTATAACTGCTCCTCTTTGATGCTCTCTGCTCATCCTGAAATTGGGAAGTGCAGTAACTGCAGCACCAAAGGTATAACTAATTCCTTTTCATTAAATGGTGTCAGTATCACAACCTTGGCCCAAAATGCCTTTCTTTTTTCTCTGCCTTCAGGTAGCTATTATATCTACATCATTTTATGTGAATTTTCAGGATCTCTGTGGGTACGCAACAATGATTGCCATTTTTCCATCATATAATTTTATTTTTCATTTAAAAAAACTGAAATTTTCTATAGTAAAGTAAGCTAGGTAAAGTCTGTAAGGTTTGGACATGTTTATTTAATCACCTCTATTAATGACTTCTCATTAAAGCTTCTTTAACAACAAATTTCAACTTTTAAATTCAATTTAAAAAATAAGAATGTTTTGAGCTAAATACACTCATCTTGGAAACTGTAAGTAGATACGCTCCAAGATTAGACTGTAATTTGCCTTACTTTTCCAGCTATAACAACTCAGGGCAAGACTGTCAACATAAATTAAACATTTCTAGGGTAAGGAATAGATCTGGTTAACTTTAGTGTGTTCACAATCTGATTTATTTTGTCGACCGTATCACAGACTATTCAAGAAGTTGTTAGTATAAAAGAAACCAAGAAGGATTTATACCTAACTTTAAGCGGGAGCAATTTTCATGGTTGTATATAAAATACTCTTTTTGCTAAATGCCTTAGATTTTCTGTTGCATTTACATATAAAATTATTGCTTATTTTCACTTCTTGTAGTCAATATTTTAATTATTGCTACTAAAAAAAATCTATTTTTATACAGAACAGGAAACTAAGTTTATGCCTATATTGGCAATAATCGCATAATTTATATTTTACAGCACTTACTTTTTTGTTTTTATTTTTTATCTCTGTTGTGGCTACCAGAAGTAAGTTTCTGGAGGTGTAGCATTGGCAGTACAATACCTGTCAAATGCAATACAAATACAATACAAAGCAATACCTGTCTTTCTAACCAGACACAGCTTTCACTGTCGCTGGAAAGATCAGATTGAATCTTAACAGCTCAGCCAATGCCAAAAACAGAGACATAACTGAGTTCAACAGGCTTTGGATCAGGCTCAAATGCCCATGTTTTTCCATCTTCATTTTCCTCCGGCAAGCGAGTTCTTGCTTGCAGGAAACCCATCTGGTGCTGTGGTGTAGGAGATGGCTGCAGGAGGTCAAAGTGTGAGGAGCCCAGGCTGGTGCAGAAATGTCTTCTGATCCCCAGGAAGCCCCGGGGCAGCATAGCAGAGCTCCACCAGTCTCTCACACAAAGAAGTTAAAGCAGCTCTGGGCAGCAGCTGAGCAGTGGTTAGAAAGAAGTACAATTGAAACTTTCTTATTTCTCATGGATCAGAAAAAGAGATGTTCACTTAGACTACATGCAGCGATGTTATTTTACTGTACTTATCTCAAAATCATATTTGTGCATTTAGCAGGTTTATCTGAAATGCATTATTTTATTTTTTTAATGTGGATTTCTCTAAAATTGACAAATCTTAGCAATTTGTACCATTATTAAGGAGTTTATCAGCAGTAAAGGTATGAACATAACAGCAATCTGATAGCAAATTTTTTTTTTGTGGTATAGTCACTAAATGCAGCACAAAATTGCAAAAAATATCATACAGGAGGTGATGTTTAAGCGTCTTGTTAACAGCTCAGATCAGGTTCAACCAAAGGTCAGTAAAGCTTTGAAGAGAGCTTTACTTCTGTTTTTGGTCATTTTCTCTTTTTTATACATGTATTTTGAAATAACAGAAAGAAGAGAAAATACCAAAGCACTTAAATTAAACAGGAAGTAGGTACCTAAATCTAAAATTTTAATGCCTACTCATCTGTCACTGAAGTGAAAGGAGTTTATACTGAAGTAGACATTACAGATGGTATGACTAAACATTTCCAAGTTAGAAATCCTGAACATCATAGCATCTGTCCAATTATTCCTGAAAATCCTATTTTAAGAAGGAATATGACACACAAGATGTGGTTGAGCCTCCTGTATACTTCTACAATGCTTTTGATGAAAGATTGTGAAATGCCTTTAAACAAACCTGAAGTTGAAGTATCTTTTTGTACAATGAAAATCTGCACTTCAGTTTGCCTACATGCATGAAGGATTGCAAATGTACATTTCTTGTCCTCATGACAGTCACTAAATAAGACTGTCAGATAGGTAAAAGAAACAGTAGTAACACTTTCACAGAAATATAGAATGGCTTGTATTGAAAGGGCCTTTAAGATGACCCAGGTCCAACATCCCTGTCATGGGCAGGGACACCTTTCATAAGACCAGGCTGCTCAGAGTTCCATCCAATGTGGCCTTGAACATCTCCAGGGATGGGACATCACTTCCCTGGGCAACCTGTTCCAGGGTCTCACCACTCTCACAGTAAAGATTGTTTCCTAATATCTAATCTAAATATAGTTTCAGTTTGAATCCATTTGCCCTTGTCCAATCACTACAAGACCTTGAAAAAAAGTACCTCTTATTATGCACTGTGCAGGAGCCTTTGGTTTCTAACACAGGGTCCTCAATGTCCTTGCATGGATAACTGAGCACAGAGGCACCCATGCTCCTTTTTGCATTTAATAGTTGACATGTGCTGTACAAACACACATAATTGCCACAGTGTATGCTCAGGAGTTGGATGCAGCTGAGTGGTAGGTCAAAGTAGGTAAATTTCTTTTTCCCAGATATAAGAGTTCAAAAAGACAGGCATAATATTCAGGCATAACTCATTTCACTGTTAAAGAATGTGCTAGACGGCTCATCACTCTTCATTGACTTTGAAAAATATCCAGCAAAGTTTATGTAGACTAAAATGCTAAGTTGTAAATCGTTAATCCATTTTGAATTATGCCTCCATACCCACAAGATGATTAAGCCTTACCATTTAAATCAGCCTTCAAAGTACTCAACCTTGTCATGGTTTGGCCTTTTAATCTTTTAAAACTGAGTCCAGAGCAGAAATTTCCTGAATACATTAATTCAATTTCAAATACACAACTTCAATCCATAATTAGTCTTCTTTTTTTTTTTTTCCCTATTTTATTCAATCATCCAGTGATTGTTAAAGCAGAATGGCCTCTGGCTTTTTGAGGCCCCTTAGGCAAATCACATCATGTAGCTATAAAATAAAAAGGGTGTAGTCATGCCTACCACTATAGAGATATTTGATATAACGTGTTATGCATTTTCTTCAAGCTCACAAGTGAAAGATACAACATGAAAGCCTGGAAATTATTAGAATGAGGCTCCTGTGATGGAATTTTGTTGCATGTTACATACAACAAAAAGATACTATATTAAAGTGAAAGGTAAATTAAATGCTCATAATAACCATCATTAACTACCACAATCCATATATTTTTTTCCTTTGTTCAGTCCTTTGAATGCAAACTCAAGTTATTGTACAGATTCAGAAATTTAGTTTAAATTTAGATGGCTTTTTCTGAAATATGTGCTATTTAATTTTAGCCAATATGAAGAAAATCAGAAAACTTTCTCATTTAGCTACCTTTTGCTCTATTCTGTTTTCAATTTTAATATTAACGCTGATCAAAAAGGAAGCTTTTTCTAGTAACTTTGCTGAGGATTAGAGAACTTTAAATACACTTTCAACATTTAAAAGATTAATTTATATACATCATGGAATACATGCCAATTCAATGTTATATTAAACACATGTATGTAAAATTTAGACTTGTTAGCTGAATTGTAGTACAATGTCCATAGTAATTCCTAATGTCTAAAGCAAAACTGTTGCAAATGTCATTATTGTGTCTGCATAAGTAAAACTGTAATGAATAGATTCTTTCCATAACTAAAATACAGTTTTTACTTCTAAACCACGACCAGTATTCCAGTGAATTCTGGGGAGAAAAATGCATCACTTTTATTCAGTTAATAAGGTGGGATGTGGTTAATTTATTTTTTTTTTGCATATTCCACAAAATAAGAAAGGCACTTACTTTTAATATGGGCATCTATGTTTTAGCACAGATAACTCTGACAGTTGTTCTATAGGCTAAAATCATTCAGAAAATCTCAAGCATGCATTTGACAGCGAATGCTTATATAAAATTATTTAAATAAGATGACAAAACCTATTTAGCAATACTAATGTCTCTGAAATAATGGAACAACTGTTTTCTAAATTATATAATTCAAGAGACAGATTGTGTCTGTACAGGCAAAACAACTGCAACATGCAAAGAACATGATGAACCAGAATACATTAATACAAGCAGGTGAGATCCTAGCATTTACTCCATATTCTGTGGAAAGCTATTTGCTCTGGCTACATTTGGAGCAATATTAACTAGAATATTCTGTTACAGAGGTTATGAATATAGGAAGGATGAAACATACAGACAGAGAGAAAGCAGAAGATGTAGTTTGTAATTTTTACTCATTTTAGTTAGTTGTTAAAGGTTAAGGAAAATAAAACGTTGTTTGAAGAACATATATTCATTAATACAGGTAAATATAATCAAAGAAGAGACTAAAACTCAACCCATCCAAAAAAATTCAGGTGCTTCAAAAGACATGTAATACTAAGATTAAATTCAAGCTATTCAAGCCACTGGCCAGAGTAATAATTTAAAACTGAACTGGTTATTCTTTTTTCACCTCAATTCTTTCCTCAATTCTGCTTTCTCCACTTCAGCCTGTAGGACATACTGGTCTTCAAACTAAACAACCCAAGCCATCACATCTCTTTTTCTGAACCAGTTCTTAAGGTTTTATGCAATTATACCTCATCTTTCCTAAATATAATGGTGTACATTTTGTGAGCTTTATCATGAAAAATTCATAACATGGTGAGCGTCTCCACACTTGCTGTTGGAGCTTCTTCTATGGACAGAAGAGAAGTAGAAATTCCTTGTATCAGGCAAAGAAGAAGTCTGTAACAGTGAAGATGTGCAGCCTTGAGAGCTGTCAAAGGTTACTTTACGGTCAGGGGATAATCAGACAATTCAGGCAAGAGAGGGTAGAGGGATGTAGCATGTTAAGATAAGCACCTACATTTGATCAACAGACTAGTCTCTTGACTTGAAGGGCTTTCTCACCTAGCTCTTCGCTGTCTTTGACAGATGGTTAGACAATAACATTTAGACACTTAAATTAGTGTCTCTAGTCTAATGCTGCATCAATTTTCATTGATTACAAAAAAAAAATTAAAAATTTTAAAAAAATTTAAGCCATGGTGAACTAGTAGAAAGGAAACAGAGGAAGGAGGAACACTGTCCTGAAATTATTTTTTTAGAATACTCTGTGGCCATAAAACCATTAAGATTTTTCCATATTTCTACAATCTTTAAATTACAGGAAATTGAAGAACAAGACATACATGCTATTTCTGAATATTCCACATGCTACTGTAGAGAATAATTGCAGTATTTCCCTTGTTAGTAGTATCAACCCCAAGTGAATTTACCAGAAATACCACTCTGCTTGTGTATATAGTGTGTATATAGTGGGAGTGTGTGTCCACTGAATGGAATATGATGCATGTTTTCTTTCAAAGTCTGAAGTCATCTCCACTGTGACTGTGTTGCAATGTATTCAGAACTGAATGTATTTGGAAATTCCTCTAGATAAAAAATAGATATTTCCTCTGTCAAGTGACAAACTTGTATTGAATAAAAAAATTTTAAAGACGGGAGTTCTTTTTATTATACTATCGGTAAAAGATATATCTAGTGCTTGTATAAAGAGGTTTATTTTAACAAATATTTTATATGCCTATTTTTGTTGATTTCTATCGTCCCTTATTCTGAATATTTAGATGACATTGACAAGTCATCTGATCTGAGTAAAAACATTAAAAATACACATCTTTTTGCAATTTTTTCTTTTGTATTAAAAAAAATACTTTGTTCCTATAAGTCTTACATCTGGTGAAGTCTGGAGGAAAGAGATGGGAATTTTGATAGATATGAGAACAGCAAAAACAATGAAAAATTTTAAGGCTGAATGCATATAGATTAAATAACATTGCACAATATTGTAAAATACCCCAAACTGCTTTTCAAAGTTGCACATGCCGTGCCTCCTGAAGCAAAGACAATGCTCTGACGTGTGGTGTGAACATCTGTATTGTGCATTGCTGCCCACCTTCAGCCACCAAAGCATTAGTAACTTTGTGATTATTGGCTCACAAACCCTAGTTTTTGATCTGTGTTCACTAAGACGAGAATTTCAGATAATTTCATAGAAATTTATAAAGCTTCATGTATCAAGTAGTATGTGATGATTTTCCCATGGACCAGACATGGCTTTAGGAGAATGCACATTTATTGGTGTAGTTTGTTCCTTTCAGCTTCGGCTGGCTCACTTTTCCTCACCTGTCCTTCGCCATGGAACTGTTCTGAAAAGTGCAAAATGTACTCCTGCACAAGGAGAGGGAAAGAGATCCATTATACATTTTTTTCCTTTGTGTGGTCTCACCTTATTTCTGTGTGTGGTTTTACTGCTTAATCTTGCCTGAATAAGTCAAAACAACTACAAAATTGTAAATATAAATGCATAATTTGCCTGTTAGGCAAATGTGATAGATTACATATTCACTGCAAAGATAGTTTGCATAATAATATGTGGAAAGGAAGAAACAGTACACCATTTCTAATAAATATATATGTTTTAATAATTTGCTTTTTATGCTCTCCCAGTATGGCAAATCCACTTAAATATATGGTCCTAAGCTCCAGGACTTTTTAACAGCATTGCTATTATTTATCCTGTTTCTGTGCCACAAGTTTTTTCCTTGGTCATTGATTATTTTTTTCCAACTGGAATATCTGTTTTCTATTTTCTCTTTTTAATAATATTTAAACTCAAATCAAATGTAACCAATTATACAGCTACATGAAATGCAGTGATGTATCATATGAAGAGAGAGATGATAAATTTGGAGATAGCTATATTTTATATATCTATAGAAGCTTGGAGATATGTATATTTTTATATGTACGCGTGTGTGTGTGTGTGTGTGTGTGTGTGTGTGTTGGAATATATATATATTCCTTCTGTTCAAAGATATAGTCAGTTTTGGATGAATATATCAAAACACTTAAACTTTTAATATAAAGTATTGGGTGTCATTACCTTTAAAAGCCTCATGACTTAAGGCAACCTCAGTAATATAGTTGAGTTTCATACATCAAGCCAGGTGTACCTGCTCAACTCAGATTGTAATACTGAAGCAATATATGCTGTAGTGTATTCTGAAAAGGTATTTTGCCTGAATATATTTTTCAAAGTTGTAATATGTTATACTCAATATTTAAAGTTTTGGTTCAGCACATGAAGTACTATAAAGAAAAACAAACACCCAGTAATATGAAAAGTCAGTCTTCCAAAATGCTTTGTATTTGAAGAGGCATCTCATAAAATCATAGTCCTAATTCTTTGTTTGTGAGACCATTGGGCAGTCATGCAAATTGGATGTTAAATATTTGTTCAGAATTATTTTCTACACTGTGTACATACTTAAAAATAATTATTCTTGATGGAAAAATCTCTACAGAATTGAGCCAAAGTAACACTTGCATTTTGATAAACAAATTTTCCTCTATTTGCACTGAAAGGTTAAGAGGCAAATGCAGACTTAACATAGACTTTGTTTTACAAGTATAGTTTAGAAACAGAGTAACTAGAAATAGTTTGAGCAATTGGTAAAATTATAGATAATAAAGTATGGAAATTAATTTGATCAATTAATCTGGAAACCAATGACCTAATGACTAATCAGAGGTATGAAAATAATTACAAGAGGGAAAGAATTAAATTGATGTGACCATAAAATCATGGAAAGCCTTTTTACCTCCCAGCAATACACCTTCAGTAATTCCCTCCAAACCCCATAAATGTTATATTTATAGACTTTGAGTACAATTCTTTTAGGCAGGAAAGAATTTCTACAAATGAGACCCAAGGGACCTGCACTGAATTGCCTTTGCAAGACATTTCCTGTGAACTTGGAAAAGTCCTGACAGCTCTCTGTGAGGATTCCATCTCATACAGCTTTAGGGAGCTATGATAAAGGTGTCTATATCACCTGGTCATCCATTATATTCATGAGAGAAAATCTTTTTTTTAAGAGCAGATTCATCTGGTTTACTTTAAATATCTACATTGTGAAGAGAAAATGTGTCTTTCTCTCAGCCACATTAAAAAAAAATAAAAGACCCTGGGATGAATTGCATTTTACATGTCTGTCTTTTGAGAACTGTAAAATGAAGAATGTAGTCCTGCTTTTCTCCTCAGAAGAAAAATTAGTTTTAAATCTGAAGCATTGTGAATTGTACTGGGTTTAAGGAAGATAAATATGAATATCTGCATGTAGAAATAGAATTGATGGATCCAATTATCAACAAATAATTCTGATATATCAATCCACTAATGAATGAGCCATGACATGATGCTTATATAGCTTAAAGGACAGAAAGAAATGCCGGATTTATAGGACCATAAATAAAAGGAACCTGAAACTTAGTTCCAAAAATAAATGTGTCCTGAAGTTAGATCTGTTCTTGTTCTTCTACAAATAAAGTAAATATATAAGATTAAGTAAAGTTCTCAAGATCACAGCATCGTAGAATAGTTTAGGGTAGAAGAGACCTCAAAGAACATCTAGTCCAACCTTTCTGTAACAAGCAAGGACATCTTCAACTAGTTATGTTACTCAGAGCCCCATCCAACCTGACTTTCAATCTTTCCTGGGATGGGATAATCTTGGTGTTTCACTACCATCATTCAAAAAAATTCTACCTTATGTCTAGTCTAAATCTACCCTCATTTAATTAAAACTCATTACCCCTTGTCCTATCTCAACAGGTCCATGTAAGAGGTTTGTCCCCATGATCCTTACAAGCTCCCTTTATGTACTGCAAGGCCACAATATGGTCTTCCTGGAGTCTTCTCCAGGCTGATCAACCCAGCCATCTCAGACTTTTCTCAGGCCTCTGATCATTTTTGTTGCTCTCCTCTGAACCCACTCCAACAGGTCGACCTTTTTCCTGAGCTGAAGAACCCAGAGCTGGATGCAGCACAGGTAGTGTCTCAAAAGAGCAGAGAAGAGGAGGAGAATAACCTCCATCGACCTGCTGGCTACTGTTCTCTTGTCTTTCTGTCCAATTTCCATTCACCAGCATCCACAAGTCCTTCTTGGAAAGGCTTCTCTGAGCCCCTTCAACCCTAGGCTTGTTTTGACACTTAGGGTTGTCCTGACCCAGATGCAGCACCTTGCATCATATGAACCCACTTGTCCCTTCTGGAATGGCATCCTGTCCTTCAGGTATGTCATCTGAACCACTAAACTTGATGTCACTTGCAAACTGGCTGAGAGTGCACTCGATCCAACTCTCTGTGTCGCCATGTGGATACACATTTTCCCGTGGGAAGGCTTCGTGTGAACACGGAGCTTTCCCAAGGGCTGGCCTGGGGGCAGAGGTTTTCCCAGGAACAAACAAAGGCACCTGCTACTGTTTACTGTTTAGTGTGCATTTTGAGAACTCTGTTGTCTATAATGAAAACATCTGTGCAAGCGGTGCTGCCCGCTCTGACTATTGGGCTGTATTCTGTCCTGGAGTAGCGCTCGAGTGTATTTAAGGAGCATGTGTTGCAATAAACTTTGTCTCTCTTTTTCCTATCTTGAGAGGAGACCATGTTGCTGTGTCTTATAGCCAATACAAGGGTTAATCCTTAACTAACAGCAACATCACCGATGAAGACATGAAAAAATACTGATCTAATATGGACCCCTGAGGGACACTCCCTGCCACTGACCTCCATGTAAACATTGAGCCATTGACCACTACCTTCCGGATGTGACCATCCAACCAATTCTTCATCCAACAAACAGTCCACCCATTAAATCCATCTCTTTACAATTAGGAGGGAAGGATGTTGTGGGGGACCTTGCCAAAGGCCAAAGGAAGTTCAGATAGATGATATCCATAACCCTTGCCTCATCTACTGATGTAATCATTCCATCATAGGCCACTGATTTGGTCAATCAGCACTTGCACTTGGTGAAGCAATGCTGCCTGTTTCAAACCATTTCCCTGTCCTTCATTCACCTTAGCACAACTTCTAAGAGCATTTGTTCCATGATCTTCCCAGGGTCTTCTCTCTTCTGCCCCTTTTAATTATAGGTGCATGGTTTTGCTCTTTCCAGTCACCAGGAACCTTACTTGATTGCCATGACTTCTAAAGTATGATGGAGTGTGGCTTTGCAGCTACATCAGGTAATCTCTTCAGGGCTCTGGGATGCATCTCATAAGGTCCCATAGACTTTCGTATGGTCAGGTTCCACAGGTGGTCACAAACCTGAGCTTCTCTATCCTCTGAATGCCTATTTTGTTTTTTACTGAATAACTAGTTCTTTTTAAGATAATGCCTGATCTATAAAGATTTGTGTCTGTGGTCTCAGGAACTGGAGTAAGTGTAGGTGTGTGAATAAATGTGTGAGCACTAGTGAAGATCAATCTGCTCTTGACACTGAGCAGGTGAAGTGGCTTATTGAGTGTGAAAAACAAACAGAAAAAGAAAGAACCTTGTTTATCCATTGGCCTGTATGTGGATCACCTTCTTTTGAAATATTCAAATCCCCCTAAAAAGGGGTTATTTATTCACCAAAACCAGAAATAAAACCTTTAAAATATTTTTGAGGCATAATGGAAAACGGATTTTCAGATGTGACCTGAAGAACAAGAGATGGGGACTTCATTATGGGGTTTTGTAAAAAGGCATGAGGGATAAACCAGCAGATGGAAGTGTATAGATGCACAGATGAATACTTGTTCATATTTTACACATTTTGCACACAATTTCTTTAAATGTGCTGTTGATTCATTTTCATTCAGAGGGAAAGTTTTTACAACAGCACTTGCTTTGAAGGAGAAAGACATCCATCTGTTTGCTATGCTAAATGATTTCTATGCTGAAGATGTGACATGCTATTAAACTTTATCTTCTTAACAGTATTGCTGTTCTGCAATCATTACAGAGAAACTGTAGTGTGGAACAATACACAGAGAACATCTGTAAAAAAAAGATGCATTTTAAATGGTTTTGTGAATACATACCCTGTGGTAAGACATAACTGTAGAATTGTGTTTGGATGAAACCCGAGGTGACAGTTGAGGGAACACACTAATTTAATAACAGTTGATGAATTAAGAAACTATATTACTTTTTAAAATCACTTAGGAAGTCTCCTTTCAAACCCCTTGGTACTCTGGTTGATTCTTCTGGACAGCATGTCAAAAAGATTTGGAAATACACAGTCTCTACAAACCACCATGTCTGGTTCAGCTTCTTTTCCATTTTCTAAAGAAACTTACATCAAAGCTTTATATTTCCATTCCAATAAATATGCTCCGTAAAAGAATTTTCTTTTCAGGACTAAATAATGCTGATTATCACAAAATTTATTCTAAGCTGAACACATAACCTGTATCATGAATCACTTTCATACATATTTCCTTTAAAAGGAGAATATGTTAATGAGACAAAGTCCTAGAATTCTTAATGATGATGAGCCACTCCTTCATATTTATATGAAACAGAAACCAAACCATTTACATAAATGTAAATTTCCAGTAAAAATCTTAATATAATGATCAAGTATCTAATGATTATAGTCAAATATCACAACTTTATAAACTCAGTGTCACAAAAATATGTATGCCACAATTTGAACATGGCAGTTGTGGTTTCTAAAATGTCTTCAAAACAGTCAGGGAATGACCATGACTGAAGTAAAAAAAGAACTTACATAGTCAAAGGATAAGTCCCAATACTCAAAAAGTCCTCAAATTAAGGCATTTCAGTTACTTTTTAAAATTAAATATTTTCATATTTACCCTTGATATTCCATTTCTATAATAGATAATTTCAATTAATTCTTTATGAATCACAAATTAACATGATGCCTGATCTGACAAGAAATTAGTGAGTGCTCCTCTGAAGAGAAGTGGAAAGACAATGTCATACAGAAAGACAGAACTTCTGAAGCAGATGTATGTTAAATACAGAAGAGATGGTAACTATAGTGCAAACGTTTCTGTGTACATGTACACGTTTCTAAGCAGCACAGGTTCTAGATCCAGCTTCTTACTTGTTGATATTTGAACCTTATTAAACCCTCAGAGCTCCCACTGATCAAATTGTTTAAAAATTCCATGAAAATACAATGTTATACACCTCCCAATTAATTTTGTCTCATGCTTTTGGAAGTGACTCAAAGAGTCAACAGTGTCCTGAGTTGAGGGTTGAAAGTCTGCTCAGAGAACAAAGATGTGAATTTTTTCCTCCTGCAGTAGTGACAATAATGTAATGTACACTTTTTGTTTCCTGCTATGAAAGACTGAGAGAATTGCGTTTGTTCAACCTGAAAAAGAGACAGCTGAAGCATGACCTAACTGTGGCTTTCCAGGACCTGAAAGGAGCCTGCAAGTTTATAAGAGCATGTAGTGAAACAGCAAGGGGGAACGGAATCAAACGGGAAGAGAGAAGGTTTAGATTAACTATTAGAAAAAACTTTACTGTGAGAGCGGTGAGACACTGAAATAGGTTGCCCAGAGAAGTTGTGGCTGCTCCATCCCTGGTGGTGCCCAAAGCCAGTCTGGATGGGGCTCTGATTAACCTAAGCCCATGGCAGAGTTGGAAGTAGATGATCTTTAATGTTCCTTTCAACCCAAAATATTATATGATTCTATGATTTACAGTACTTGACCCATGATACTGTGTCTCTCTATCCAGTCTGCAGAATTCAAGTTTTATTATATACATACATTTAATGACAATGACTGTAAGAAAAAAAACTTACCCATTTCCTGGTCTTTTGTGTCTTAGAATGCAGCAATTATGATAAGTATTAGTTATGCAAAACCAAAAATCTCACCATCAATCTTAGAATCTTCAGCCTAAAGTTCATGTTCCAAAGATGGAATAATTGTACCCACAATATTCTTCAGATTGTCCAGCTTCATTTAAAAACACTCATAACAGAGGCTTAACAGCATCTCGGTGTATTATGCTCTTTTACACTTCTGATAAAGTTTCATGGGGGTTTTTAGCTTCATCTAATATAATCTAATCTAACTTTCCCCATTAAATTTTAAGGACCGTTATAATTTTTGTAATATCCTTTTATCCTTATACCATAATTTTATATATTTAAAATATTGTTATTGTGCTTCTTTAATGACGCAACACTTTAATGGTCTTCATTAGGATGACTAGTTCCAGTTCATTCAATCTTTTCATAGAAATCATATTTCCTAGACACTGATAATCATTCTGATGGCTCATTTTTTTTCCAGCTCTTCTAAATAGTTACTTTAAGCATGGCACAAAACTGACAGTAGGTATTTAGCCGAACCCTTTGTGGTTTTGAATAAACAGGAAATATTGATATTTGTTTCACATCTGGGTTCTTTTTTGCACAAGTCTTCAATCACAGTAAGCTCACCTCTAATATTTCAGCAAAAGGCTTGAAATTTTTTTTTGTTATTTAGATGTGAGGTTTGTGCATACATAAATGCTTTTTCATGTCCATATATGCATGCTTTAGACCATTAATATTTTATATATGCATATATGCATATTTTAGACTGATTTTGACCATGATGTTTTATTTCTTTCAAGATCTGATTGTTTTACCCTTTATATCGGCAAAAATATTTTCTTCATTGTTACTAAAGGTTACATGTGATCACACTCAAAGAAATGGTTCAGCACTGTACAGCTGCTTTGTCCTATGTTAACCTCTCTTCAACTAAGGTGGAAAAGACCTGTGATTCATTGCTGAAGAACTGGGACTCTATCACAGAGAATTAACCTCTTTCATGTCTGCAAAGGATATGCTAACACAAAGAATATGTTATGTGCAGATATGTGATGAAAGTGAAGTTTTGGAATTCCTGACTTTTTACTGAGATAAATGAACACATCCTGGAGTTAAACTGTTTAATTTAATTTTCTGTGTGCAAATATACTTTTATGAAATATAGTTAATTATTACTCTGAAGACCATGAAGCTACAATTTTTTCATGGAAATCGCACAGGTTAAATTCTTGTTATTAGAACTCTAAATTCAAATCTTACCATGGGATTTTTTCCATAAACCAGAGAAAATGTCATTTGCTGTTAGATCCCACAGTAAACTAAGAAGAATGACAGTTAAGTTATTTGCTATAAACTGTAAGGAAATCTCTCTGGAGACATTTAGAAAAATGAATGAACAGTGCATTTGCAGATTATGTCATTTAGGTAAGTTTTATCAAAGAGCCTTGGCAAGATAAAGAAGAACGTTTACAGCTTCTTTTTTCTTCTGCAAGTCAAAAGGGACAAATACCAAAGATAAATACCTTTTTTAATTTCTCACTAGCATGTTCATGTGGACACAAGCAATGTACAGAGATGAAGGTAAACTAAGGGTTTATCCTATCATTTCAGGCACGTTTTCACTCCATGTATTTTAAAAAGTCCATTTTACATTAAGTCAATTTTTGATAAAATTTTTATTGGATGGCTGTCCAGTGTCTGCAATGCCTTTGCCAGTATGAATATGACAAGTGTTAGAGCAAAATATTATTATGGAAAATTATTAAACTTACTACTTAAACTCTCAATGACTCCTTCAGAAATAGCAAATCTTCAATACTTCCTTTATTATAAAAAATTATATTCCCTGGTCCTTCACTTTCTCAAGTTCTGTACTGTATTTAATTTCTAACTTTCGTTAAAACTGTTTAGAAGTTTGAATTTTCAGAACAGAGTTACCTTAGGTAGTATTTTTCTTCCTTGTGTTTTAACACTTACACAGCCTCCAATAAGAAGGATTACCTTTCTTTCCACTATACTCAATCCCATATATATGGAAAGAAGTATTTCTTCATTTGAATAATGCATGACACAATCTTGTTTGGAAAATAGAGTTCTAGGGGCAAATCTAGATAAACAGTATAAACTATAGGGAAATACAGATCTTTTATTTCTTAAAAAAGAGAAGTCTTGATAATTTAAAAAGCAGGATGTGTAATAGAGAAAATATTCTTACTCTGGAAAAAAAAATAGAAACCATTAAATTCTAATTCACAAGTAAATACCACCATAGAAAATCCACGTTTTAAACTAAGTGAAAGAATTCATGAAAAGGTCAGCTGAGTTGTCTATTCCAATGCATGTTTAATAGAAATGATTGACAAATGCATGCAATGACTGCTGGAGTGGAAAACTGATCCACCACTACACCAACAGCTTAACAAAGATTAGTAGGTAAATAAGTAGAAAAACACAAACTTATGCCACAGACATGTTAGCAGTGAATCTTTCTTTTCCTTTTAAATTTTTCTTCCTGTTTTGCTGGTGGAAGCAGGAAAAATATTCTCTTTAGGAAAAGTCTCACAGGTAAAGCTGAAGACTCAGTCAGAGAATGACATTTAAATAGAAAAGAAGAAATAATTATGTAGCATTAATATATTACATAGCTTCCTCTTGTTCCCCAGCAACTAATCTTAAAAAAAAATATACCAATTCCTCTATAAGAAGGAAAATTAGGTAGTTTTTTATTACTTTGATACTTAAGAAGGAGAAAAAAAAATTAAAAATTCAGGCTCAAAAAAATCAAATCCATCAAAACCTGAGGAAATTGGACAAGATAGTACACAGAAGATGGCTTTATATTTTCATAAATATATTAACAAAGAAAAAAAAAGTTTCTCTGTAGTTACCATCTCATGTCTCTAAACCAGTTAGAAGAGAATTACAGTAAAAGATTTTGATCCACCACTAGAAGCTGTTCCAGGCTGTGGTAATAAGTTCCTTAGCTTTTTCATCTACTATGTGAACATTAAGTACATGGTGCAATTTATCTCCTTCACATTCTCCTTTAGAAGGTTGGAATAATCATCAGCAACTAATCCAAAAGCAGTTCCCACAGAGGCTCACAGGGCTGGTAGTCAGTTGGTATGAGAGATCCTATCCAGGAATGCATTTCAAGAGTCTGGCACACAAACCTAGCAATTTGTATTCTTATACTAGGGTAATGAGAACTGATAATCTTGGTCTGCTACACAAATGAGCAGTTGTATTTTGCACACATCAAGTCAAATAAAAAAGTCAGAACTTCTAATTTGCTAATGATTGTAAGAAAACAGGAAGTAAAATAGCAAAATATTTATTAAAAGTTATTCATAAATCTGTTCAATTTTAAGGAATAGAAAAACATCTAATCCCTGAAGCAAAACATTCCATTTAATTTTGCCTGATCAAATTTATTCTGTGAGAGATCCTGAAACTCAGAGCTTCCATAATAATCTGCTATCTTGCAATCTGTTATTTCCCATTCTCTTGTAACTTCTATGCAACCAGACCTTCCAGCAATCAAGCTAGATGGGAAATTTTGAAGATATAATAGAAGGTGTCAAATAAAGTTTTTCAAGGGGAAGAAAAAATTATGGGCTTACCTTGTAAAATTTCTACAGGGTTCTAGGAAAGATCAGAAGTCAGTAATATCGAAACACAACACTCTGACAAACTGGAATATTTAATTATTGATTTCAACTGAAAAAAATATATGTTAGTTTTGGAAAAAAGTCTTCCTGTGTGAAATACTGAGGGTTATGATTGCATATTTTTCCATGAAGCTGTACTTTGCTGGAAAGTTCCAAGTCAACTTGAGATGTAATTGTTTTTCTTCCCCTCCTCATATAAATATTTATTTGCTTGTTTGCACTGTGATCTTTTTACCCCAAAAGAGAAAGGAACAAAAATAATGAGTTATACATTAGTAAGTTTATTAGGACCTTAAGTATTGGTGCTGTTTTAAAAGCCCATGATAGAGATCATTGGCCAGTGGTGAACAACAAACACTTAGACAGTTGCTGCTTAAAACCCTACAAGTTAAATTTATCCAGGATACAAAATTTCACATACATGAAAAAAAAGAAAGTTAAAAAAAGATTAAATCAAGAAGTAAAAGAGATGGATGATAAAGAGAAATATATGATATGTGATAGGTTATGCAGAGAACAATGGATACATACTTCAAATATTTTAATGATATTTCTTTCCCTTTTTTTTGAAATTAAGAAATTTTTTTTGTCTTTTATTGTGGGGTTTTTGACAGTTTTTTTGTTGTTTTTGTTGTTGTTTTTAATTAAAACACAAGGGTTTTCAGTCCTCTCTTGGATCTACCTTTTAGAAGTGAGGCTGAGGATTCACTGCAGTACCAAGAAAATACAACTGTGTATTAAATCAGCTATATTCTGTAGTCTTTTGGGGACTTTGTTGTCTGAAAGAGCATTTTATGTAGGAATAAAGATTTCAAAGCCTTGTAGCAGTGTATTTACATACTTAGGTAGAAAACAACTACATTTTTTATGGATGTTCATTGTCAAAGAATTATGATTTGTGTCTAACCTTCTGCTTTTAAATTGTAGGAATAACAAGCATTTTTTTGTCTATTTCTAAGAAAACTTTTGAACCTTTATGTTCAAGTTTAATCTCAAGCTAGCATTTTTTGCATTGAATTTTTATGGATGACTATCCATGATTATTTCAATCCTTTGCTTCCTCCAAATGTAGCTAAATCGTCTGGTAAGAACATATCCTTTTTCGTACTACCTTTCAGAGGCTTAATTTACAAAATTAATACATAACAGACCTATCAAAAGCATACTAATTACAGGCACCATCAGCAAAGTTGGTAAATCACTTCCAGATATAGGTCTAGATAGGTCTGAGAAATTTGGTTTCCACAAAGATACACCCACAAAGGTATATATATACAAGTATGTATAATGAACTTACTGCCATCCTAGGACAAATCAAAGATACATTTAGTATTTTCAAAAGTCTTCAAAAATAGCTAACTTGTATACCTAAAGGGTATAAGAAACATGGAAATACAATTGCATAAATATTTGCCCTAAATCTGCATGGAAGTATTGAGTTTCAGGTAACAGATAACCTACCATAGAAGAATTTTGAGAAGGCTGATTACTAATTAGCATTAAGCACTTAGACCAAGGAGTCTTGTTCCAAGTGCTGTTTCATAATTTGAAAGATTTAAAGTAGAATTTTTATGTAGAAATATTTTTAATTTAAAACATACATTACTCCTATACTGGTTAATAATTTGTCCTTTTGATAAACAGAATATATTAAATACTTTTAAAACATGGAAAAACTTTGAAAAACTAAGATTGTTACCTTTGAAATGAGTGAAGAATTACACCAGCATCACTCTTCAAGTGTTTCAGATATTTTCAGTATTTTATTTAGAAATCTGAATTCATCTATTCTGGAAGAAAGTGCTTTAAATAACAAACTTAGGTAGCCACAGTTCACCATAACCAATATACCACTATCGGAGAAGCACTGTTTATTTGATGCATCATTCATATTACTGCATCTCTGTATCTTACAAGAGTTATGTGAAAAACTTTTATTTCCTGACACTGGTGAATATTGCCTTTTTCCTGAACTTCATATGCAGGAAGCCTCTGTATAGAAAAGAAAGACTGCAGACTATTTTGCCCTAAAAAATATTTTGCAGAATCCTATTAGAACCACAGATACTGTCCCTGGAAGGAAACTCTGGTGGCTGTCTAGCCTCCTGCTTCAAAGGGCTGGGGTTCCATGGGTATTTAAGGTACTGTATCTCAGTGCTGCAGTAGTGAAGAAGGTTTCCTTATTATTCCAACATCTTTTAGGTGTTTACTATTAACATTTAATTTTATAACTCACTCTGTGATTTTCTCAGCATACTCAGATGTTAGAAAAAATGAGGGGAAGAAACAGATACATACCATTTAAGTTTTCAGGAGACTATGTCATGGGAGTCTTAAGAATAAATTTTATTATGAATTTTTTGGCATACAGTCAAATATTATAGTTAAGAACAGGCACTGGTCTTTTCTAGTTCCAACGTATGCTGTTTGGAAAACAATTGGGTGCAGCAATACCCCAATGATTTTGTATGTATATTTTTTTCTATATGTATCTGTGCAGACAAAACCCTAGACTTCTAAGATGCTTCTGCATCACTCTGTATCCGAAAAACATAATTCCTTAGCTTTAATGGCCCTTGGATAGGGGCATTAATCAAAAATTCAGAGGACAATTCTTTTCTTTACATGACTACTTTTATATGGGAAAATAATAAAGTTTCTGTATATTCTGTTGTCGTTTTTATGAATAAAAATAATCATGGAATCTGAGACTGTAAGAAGTCCAACTTTGGATGAAATTTAAGTCCTTACAGCCTATAATAAACAATTACTTTAAATTCTATAAAAAATGATTCAGCCTTCATACTGTCATGTATGGCAGCTTGAAGATAGCTGTCTTCTGCACAACGTTTCCCTTTGGGAAATCCAAATGCCACCTCCCCCCCCCATCTCTCCTGAAGTGATTTATTACTTAAAGACACTTGTGTAACACATGAGGCAATTAAAATCTCCAAATATTAATCTTCGTTTCATTATTATTAGGAAACATTTACCTTTTGTGAAGAATGGCATCTAAATGCTACATTTCCTATTTAGTGATGTTTTATATTCATCCTTAAGTCATGTGGCACAACATTGTGGAACACTGAACACCTCAAGATGAGCAAGATGAGGAAAGCAATCTAAGTCTTTAACTGTTGCTCAAAAATCTTTCCTCTGTAAAAATTATGGACATTTTACACTCTCCTCCAAGTACCCAAAATTCCAGGGTGCCTGGATTCCAATAAACTATCCCAGAATTGTAAGCCTGGAATCTTGTTTGTATCAAGTTTTAAACTTCTTGTATCAAGTTTCATAAATATCTGATGTCTATGGGGTCTGATCTAACAGGTATATTTAAAGGATATTTGACACACAAGACTTTTTAAAAGAGCAGTGGCAACACCCTTCCACTTAGAAAAGAGTATGCTTGCATAGACTACTAGTTAGGCAAAATCCTTCTGTTTTGCATGCTGTAGGAACTCTGTTAACATACTGTGCTGCAGGGATGGGAATCCATTATATTCTACTCTCCAAAAAGGATAGGTAACAAAGATACAAAAGAATTTGTCTAGTCTGGTCTCCTTGCTCAGGAAAAGTACTTTTTTTTGTTGTTTTTTGCACACTACACTACACAATTTCAGTAGGCAAAATGAGGGAAAGTAGTAGGTTATATCTGACAGAATTTTTTTTGTTAATATATCTTAGAATGGAACCATTTAATATTCATTCAACCCAAATATGTGTCATTATTGAAGTGTTATGTTGGCTTTGAATTTTGAAAAATGAAAAAATGCTGGGCTGTCTCTTAATTTAAAACTAAAAATAATATTAACTTTTATGAGCTGACAAAATACATTTCATAGTTCCTTTTAAAAAGAAAGTTTTTGCTAGCATGCAGTAGGATTTCTTCATATACAAAAGATTTCAGATTTCTTTCTATTTGAAAAACTAATTATCTACTCTTCTGTAGTTTATTTGGTAAATAATCACAACTAGAAGAAATTTAAAAATTCTCAACTTGTAAAAAAAGTATCTGAAAATGAAATAATCTGGATGAATTTTTCAACAAAAACAAACAGCTGAAGTTACAATAAATAGCATTTCTCCTTGAAACATGAAACCATATTATTTCTTCTTTTCTGTATTCCAACATTCCAGTTCATAAATTATAAGTAAAAATAAAGTAGAAGTAGTCCTTCCAGTAGTAATATTCACATACTGTGAATACTGTGAATGTTTTGAAGTTAATGTCTTAGAACATTAAACTTTGGTAAATGTTTTATGAAATGTACTGTGCGCATGTACTTGCACTCTTGCATCTTATTGAAGTTGAATAAATAAAAAAAAAATTCTTCGTTGCATCTTGCTTTCATAGAGTTGAACAGCATCTGGCCTTTTATGTTCTTCCTCGAGGTTAGCTGCTTTCCATTAGACTGTGGTTCTTTAGAATTTGTTCTGTTGTGTCAAAAAGCCAAGGCTGGCTGTTAGGAGATGTGCAGGAAAGAAAACAACATGCTTTATCTTTTCAGTACGGAGATTAACTTCACCATATTGATTCCAGCTACAGTTCACTTCTGTTTTAAGGAACAAAAGGATTTGCTCAAAGTACATCAAGAATATCATAAACTTCGGAAAATTGAAAAATACAGTTTTTGACTTATAAGATTATCTTCCCTGTCTCAAATCCCCAGTGGTGCACCAATCATCAGGTCCCAGAGGAACTCACCACTGAAGGCAGTGTATAAGTTGAAAAAACTCTCCAAGGAGTAGATTTCAATTGTAACAAATTGTAATGCCAAAGGGCAGTCTATGGCTGAGCGTGAAATTCATTAGTGGAAACGTAGATATTCTATGTTAGGGAGTACAACAGAAGACAAATATGCCAGTCTTAAGAAAGTTTCTGATCTTTTGAATTAAGTGTTTGATTGGTCTTTCATGTCAGGATGATTTCAGTACGTCTACATGAAACTTGGAGATTGTTTTGATGTGACTGATAAAGCATCCTCAGAGTGATAATCCAGAATTCCTTATGGTGATGACTTTGAGATTCAGTCTATACTTTACTCTTGCCATTGTTACTTTATCCTCTGAAATAATGTCTTCTTTGTGGTAAACATAATTTTTTATTAAATGGGTCTTTGTAAGGTGGTGTGGTTTCCCATCCTGGTCAAATTTATTTCTTCAGTTTAAACATAGTATACAATTAGCAATCTCTTTGTAGGTAAGTAAGTGGTACATGGCATACACCTTCCATTTGGAGTCATACAAGGAACATTTTTGTCATGCAAAGAGGGGCTGAAAACTGATCCTCAGATTCCAATGAGAGAAACAATGACTGCAACTTTAAAAGGATTATATTCAAATCTGATAGGTTAACACATCACTGAAAATAAGTACAAACTAGTTTTCAGCCTAAAATAGATGACAGAAAGTTTAATCTGTCATTCAAATGGAAAAGAATGTGTAAAATATTAGGCCACTTCTGAGTAGGCAAATACCCTAATTGATGTGCATGTTTATAGTCTGTAGGACAGGGATTTTTAAGTGTGGGGCTGGGTTCTATGTCTTTTAAAAAACTTGGAGAGGCATCACTACAGGCAATATAATCAAGTACCAGTACTAAAAGTCTGTGGGAAAATTACCTGTAGCAGGAAGAAAAAGAAAGAGAGATACATTTGTCTGCTATGAAATTGAAAAGATAAGAACAGTTTAAAATAAAAAAAAAAAAGTATAATTAATTTTTTTAATATGTTTATTTTGGGAACAGATTTGTGGTATAATTTAATATATTTTTCTGCACTGAAATGTGAGGTGAAAAATGGTAGTGTTGGTTACCTTGAGGTACCCTAGCAACAATAACATAGCTGCCACTTACACCAGTGTGCTTGACGAAGCACTGTTCTTGGACTCAATTAAACTATCATGCTGACAGGAGAAAAATGGATCCACTTTGTTGCACACCGTCAAACATACTTTGCCTTCCAACCCCCATTATTCTAGCTAAGTAAAAATGTATCAAACCACTTAACTGTGCCTGTCACTGAAAAAAACTAATAAAATATGACAACAGTTTTTTAACAAGAAAATTCATGAATCCCCTTCCCAGCTCTCTGCAAACATCAATAACATTAGCAACACATTTCTGGTAGTTACAATATTTCAAGGAACTTTTAGAAATAGATATCACATCCTTTCTTATGTGATGCCTTTCTTTTGTCATTATTTTATTTTCTTAAGCAGACAATGGTTTTCTTTAGCTGCAGAATGATCATATAATGTCAAACATTTGTCTTTTTTTGTTATGGCAGCATAAATTTTCCTCATAGTTGGAAAAATCACTATCTGAATGTAAGGCAATAGGTAAACCCCTCTCTTTTCATTATAAAAACTCACTACATGACAGCCCAGTAGGCAACATGATGATAGGAAAGTGGACAGCAAGCCACATCCTAGAGATTCCTGGATACTGCCAAACCACTTGCAGTGTTAGAAGCTGCCACCAAGCACCGTTGTCCTTATAAAGTGAAAGGCATGACTCTCCCTTCTGAAGGAAAGCTAAATGGTAAAGGTCTCTCTAATCCTGCTGAGCGAGGCTCTGATACAGCTGGGTAACTGACTTGCTTTGACACCAATTTAGCTCACTCTTCTTTCTGATGATTTGGGACTGCAAGGGAAAAGAATGTTTGCCACACAGTTGTCCTCAACATTCTGCCAAGTAACTGTTAGCAGCTAAGCAAAGTGACATCTGTGCATGTGGCAATTGTCTTTAGTCTGAAGCTATTTCTCTTAAATCTAAGCCTGAGGGCTTGAATCACCATTTCCCTGTATCTTGCCAACTGCAGGGTGTTATTTTTACACACATTTTTTATTTGGAAATAACTACTGAAATCAAAGACACTGAAATAATAAACTCAAGTACCATTTACATTTGTATCCTGATTTTTTTCTCTACAATAATTTGAGATCTCTCAGAATTTGAAAAAAGAACAATTTAATGGGTCTGATTCAGTATTCAAAGCTTTCTAGTGCTATTTCCATTAAATAAATTCAATTTTTTCAAATTTTGCATTTTATTCCATATAATAAATTTATTTGAAATTTTATCCTGTATGAAATTAAATTATTTAAATGGAGACATCTAATGTCATTTTGATGCTCTAAGCCATCCCACTGGCTCCCCAGTTGCTCCTCCAGATCCGGGCATGGGTTTCCATAGATTTCATGGCATGTTCATGAAGCACATTTTACATGTGTTTGAAATGCAAATACATCTAAAATAACATAATAGAAATAATTTAATGCAAAGTTATTGCACCTACATTTTCCCTTTTTTCTCATCCTTGCCTGCACAAGCAATACTCAATATTGTCTTTCATTGTCTGGAATAAAGATGGCAAAGAAACAAATATGTTGTCATCACATTTACTCTTCATAATCTTCCAAAATAGACAGGTTTTCTGAATAAATTATTCTCAGATATAGAAAGAAAAAATAATACTTCTTCTCTAATAACTGAAATTTTGATTTTTGTAAGCCAGCAAGTTTTACTTCCATAACAAACTGGTAACACCTCAAAAATATTAATAAGGAAGTTGATTTGTTAATAGAGACAAAATGTGGTCAGATCCTCAAACTACATATATTAGTATAGCACCATAAAAGTTGTTATGTCTATGCAAATCTGAAAGAACTGAGAATCTGAGTTTCATATGTAGTACAGGAATCTTTTCTGTAAGGAGCTTATGTAGAAGAATATGAAGAACTCTCATTTTTATATACAAATAGGTAAGATATGGACAGTATTTTGAACTAAAGAATATATCTTTTTACTTTGAGTTTATCAAGACTTCAATGCTAAATTTAGCATACATATGTATACATGTAGTAATTGAGCTGATTTTTCACTTTACAAAGAGGAATTAGGAAAAAAAACAACACCTCATGCATAGTCAGTTTACAAAAGATTTGCTTGGAGGAAGATAAATGCAGGTCAGAAATTGTGTTTTGGCACCATGTCAGTCATACACATAAATTGAATGGCCTTACTGCACTCAGGATAAGATGCTTCTGTCCACATAACAAGAGTGAGAATCATTGTGTTTAATTCCCAAGTAATTTTGAACTCGTGCATGCAGAAGTTCTGCCTTCTTTAAAAAGTGACCTTTAAGAAAAAGACATTTAAAAACCTCTTTTATTTCTTTTTCATTAATAGAGAGCAGTTCCTTGATTAGCTTGAAAATCAGCCAGGAATAAGCTTTTTCTTTTCTTGTGAGTTGGAAAGAAAAAAATACAAAATTATACAGAATAAATAGTAAATATAAATCCAGCAAGAATTCATTGCAAAAATAAACCTGCAGTGTTCTACATGTTTGTAATCTATTTTTCCCACAATGCCTTATTTTCTTCTAATTTCAGAAAATATATTTTTGTACAAATAGCTAAATACTATTATTCTTCCTCGTTGTTGCAGTTATTCTGTCTGAGCATTGCTTTTGGTTAGGGTGGAAAAGGACCTGTATATGCACTTGGAAATTCCTAGCCACAGCAAACTCATTTCCTTCAAGAATATTTAAAGCCAGCACAGAAGTTATTTATATACATATGTATATCTATTTAAAAAAAAATCAAACTTATTGAACACAGTAACATATTTACAGATGATTCTCAGTAGCTTTTCAAATTGCCCAGGATTATGAGTTGAAACACCAGTGATGCACAATATTTTATAGCAGCAGCTCAAGAAAAGATTGTCCAAACTTAAGTAAAGCTATCAGATAGGGAAAGTAGCAAAAGGCTTGCAGTTTTCTTTGTTGAAGATGTTGAGTAAACATAGTTACATATTTTTCCTTCCACATACTGATATAGAATGCACAGGAAGTTCTGTGTAAAATACTTAAATATTTGCAGGCTCTGGGTGAATACACAAAAATATTTTATCTTTTCTCCTTTTTAACTGACATTTAGTATGACAACTTTTCAACTCCTTTCATATTTATTATAAAGGTACATTAGGTGTAGTTGTAGACAGTGGTCATGTATGCAGTGCATGTACTAACCTAACATATACACTCTAAGGTTATAAATACAAACACAAGTGTTGGGTTTTTCTTTTTTTTTTTTTTTTTTGGTCTTTTTGTTTTTTTAAAGGAATCTAATTAAATGGAGGGGAAAAAAGAAGGGGTAAAGGAAATGAACATTTTTTCCATGGGTTGGGAAACAGAGAACAGAATGGAGAGTGGCATACACACCTTTTCAAAATGAGGAATACTGCAATAAGCAATCTTCCTCCCACATTTCAATCACACAAAATTCTTGTTTAACTTGGGGCGCAACACATTGCCTGCACACAACCCCATGGCTTCCCACAGTGATCCCTGAGTTTTTCTTTGCTAGGATTACTGCTGTGCTTAAGTTCTGACTGTTGACATGTTATTATAAGGCACTTTTATTTACAATGATTCCACCTTAAAGTAAAATCACAGAAATTCGGCCCCAGCCCAATGTATTATCACTTCACGTTTGCTGCTCCAGGACTTCCAGATAGTCAGGCTCAGCATGTAAATTAGCCTTGAGTTCAAAATACTCATTTTTAGTTTGTTCTAGAAAAACCTTTCTGGGCCTGGAGTACATGAGTGTCTCCATTAACTTCAACTCTTCATGTGTTCCAGGATAACGAACTTCCACGTCAGGCTGGAGCTGGACAATATTTTTTCTTAGGTACTCTGTGATCCCTAGTTGCTGCAGTTCTCTCTCTTTTTCAAGAATGTTTCTGTACAAGCAGCTAGCATCCTGAAAAGACAGAAATTCGGCAGATTGATCTGTAGCCTTGTATTTGACGTTTGGACCTGTAAGTGGTGAACTGTTCTCTCTTTCCAGGAGACTTCGGCGAAGATATTTGGAATCATTAGCTTCCTTCTCACTTCCCTCCTCGTGTTGCTGCTCAGTGTGCTTGGGGCTGAAGGAGGGGCTGTGGTACACCTGAACCATGGGGGTAACAATTCGCTGCTCATAGAGAGTGGCAGCCGGGCGCTCCGTGGTGTGGTGTGTTGTCTTGTGCCCGTACATGCTGTACTGAAGGTGGACAGGGCTGCTGTCCCTCACTTGTTCATCCACTTGTTTCTTTTTGCATCTTCGGCGCCGGTGCAGAACAAGAACAACTATTCCTGCTGCACAGAATACAATAGTTATAAACACAATGAGCAGTCCTAATATTAGAACAGAAAGTGGGACAGCGTCTGTAAGGGACCGCAGGATGGTGTCTGCAGTGCTGGCAGTGGGAGAAGAAGTTGTCACAACTACAAAACTGGCATGAGTTGGTAGGGCAGGGCTGTTTATTAAATCTGGACACAAGATTTCACTGTCTAAGGATTTCAATTCTTTTTTTGCTAAGTGCCCAGGAGATTTACAAAAAATATCACCCATCATGGTATTCTTACTCAATTTTTGTATCCATTTTTGCAGTCCAACTGAATCACAAGTACAGTCCCATGGGTTGTCTTCAAGTTCAATTTGTACCAGCATATCCAGTTCATCCAAGACATTGCTCACAGGCAAATGAGCAAATTGGTTTGTTTTCAGATTTAATCTGGTTAGGGGAACACCTGAAAAGATATGGGGTGGCAAAGCCTGAAGAAGGTTGTTATTTAGGTAGAGAACTTTCAGTTTTGGCATTACATTAAATGTCCCTGGCAAAACTTCTTTGATGGCATTATATTCAAGGTACAAGTACTCAAGGTGCTGAAGGCCAAGGAAGAGATTCTGACTTAGCTTTGTAAGATGATTGCCATTGAGATATAGTTTCTGTAGTCTAGTGAGATTCATAAAGGAACCTTCCTCAAGGATCTCAATGCGGTTGTTCCCCAGGTGAAGCATTTCCAGGCTGGCATAGTCCACAAGATCTGATTTCAATAGCATCTGAATAATGTTTCCAGCTAGAATAAGCTTTTTAGGATTTGGAGGAGGAGGTCCTAAATCAGACAAGCTTTCAATATTTCGCTCCTGGCAGTGCATAAGAACTCCTGAGAGCATATGGCTGGTGCAGTGACAAGGGACAGGACAAGAGATTCCTGGAAATGTAGTGGGCTTGGAAGTATGAAGCACTAAACTTGGCTCTTTAGTAGGAGCTTTCAGGAGAGGAATCACCTTAGTAGATAGATGATTATCACTGATAGAGGTGGTTACAACCAAGGGCAGTGATCCTGAAGGGTCTTCAAGTTCATTAACAGGATGGGTGGGACAAAGTGATTCTTTTTTCAACCGGCTTAATATGCTGCCTTTGATAACTGAAGGACTGTTGCATACAACGTCACCTATTATGGACTGAGGAGGCATATTTTCTAGCCATATCTTCAGCTGCAACAAATCACAGTTACAGGCCCATTTATTGTCTTCCAACTGAAGGTCTAGTATTCTTCCAATGTGTTCCAAGAAGCCAACATAGGGCAGTGTCTGTAACTGGTTTCCACGCAGATCTAAATGGGTCAATGGCACAAAACGAAATATGTTTGGAGGAAGATACTCAATAGCATTATCATTCAAAATAAGCACTTTAAGCCTGTTGAGCTTGCTAAAGGCACTTGCTTCAATCACTGTGATGAAATTGTTGTCTGCTTGAAGAAACTCCAAATTTTCCAATCCATTAAATGTATCTTCTTTAAGTGTTTCCAAAGAATTGTGATTGATATGAAGTTGCTTAAGAAGACTGAGACCATTGAAAGCCCCAGGCTCAATATCTGCTATATTGTTAAAACCAAGATGCAGAGAAATAGCATTAACAAGGCCAGCAAAATCATTCACGTGTAGCATACTCAGACCATTGTTTAGCAGATTAAGATGGAAAGGCCGTGACGGTGGGACATTTATTTCTGATATCATCTTGATGTCTCTTTTGTCACAGTTGATAATCATGGTATCATCCTTTTCTTCACAGGAACACAGACTCTGACAAGATCCTCTGACTGAAGAAAAAGAAGGCTGTGACTGGAAAGGATCAGATGCAACCACAATTGAACATAGAACAAAAATCCAAAGCTTCATCTTGTCCAGCAGAATCTATTAAAAAAAAAAAGAAGAAAATAAAGAAAAAAAAAATTATAGAGTTATGAATTCAAAGGGTTTGGGGTTGGGGTATTTTTTGTTTGGTTTGGTTTGGTTTTTTGTTTTCCCTGGTGCAACAGCAAGGAAAAAACATTCCTAATGCTTGTCATTGAGCTACTTCACCTTCCAAACAATATCATGTCATGCAAAACACTTGAATTATTTTCTCATTAGAGAATATATATTTAATTTAATGTACTGAATGAATAAACAGTCGTAAGGGGAAATCTGCAGTACTTTCATGCTGATATCCAAAGTAGAAAGTAATCAGGAGTGTGTTGGTTTTATTTATATACTGTATAGACTGCCAGTGGACAGCACTAATAATTTACTGTCCCAATAAACTTATATCAAAAGCTAATATAATATTTTGAAGCATTGCTTTATTTCACTACATAGCACTGCAAATTTTAAGAGTACCTTGCTAAGATTAACTTAATGTTACCCAGCTGCTGAAGAGAAGATATAAGATTTGGCTTGGATAAGTAATGATCCAAAAGCCCATTCTGTCAGGATACAGGGAATCTCTCTATGGTTCTGCATTATGTATGGAAATCAAAGGGTATTCCCTCTGAAATCCTTGTACCCACAAACTGAAAAGGAAATAGACAAAGTAATCATCTCTCTTTGCTTAAATTTTAATGCATGCTTTGTAGTTTGTGGGTGAAAGTGGGGCCACAGCACACAGTAATTTAACATTTGCATATAATATACATATGAAAATATGCATACAAAATTAACATTAAAAAGAGAGAGCTGACAATGCAGTACATGTCAGAAGAAACAAGCAAGCAAGGGCAAACTTCTTTTGAGGTTAATATTAGACTCCTCCTAATGATTATAATCATCAATTTCCATAGTGAAATGTTTAGAGAACTGACTGTGCTTTACAAATTAAAAATTATCACCAGTATCAATCATATGTTATGTAATATAATTATCACATTTTAATCTGATCTTAAACTTTGAAACACTTGATAAACGCATCATTACAATACAGCTATGGAGTTTCAAGCAAAATTTAGATGTTTAAATTCATCATTTATTATTGGTTTGAAATAATTTGTCTACAGTCTTTGAGAAGATTCTCTGTTTCTCTCTGCCAAGGCTGCTTAATTAGCAAGACCAATGGTAACTCTTGATATATAAGGTAGAGTGAAATCACTGGTTATAATCTTCAGTTAAGTATTTCCTCATTTCCTAAAAAGTAAATAATAACAAAAAAAACCCAAACCAAACCAAAACAAAAAAACCCTCTAAAATGCAATGGATGATTTTTTAAAACGTAATGTTTATGGGGTGTGCTATTTATTTGAGGACTGAACTAAGCAAGATTCTTAAGTAATCCATCTACTAAAGATCAGAATCTTTCAAGCTAAGCTATTGAAACATGAAGTACAGAATGTCACTACACAACCAGCTGTGTTAGTTTCTGAAAGATTAGAACCTTTTGCAAGGATCAATTCAACTACATGCATGAACATTTTTATAGTGTGGCCATATGATTTGGCATCTCATCAATGCATATTTTAAATATCATGCACCTTGGTTACTAGAAACACTATTTCTCAAGGCTTCCCTTAGAATAGATTGCAAAGCTTTACACATGCACGCACTTAAATGCTGTGGTATGAGTATTATACACACACACACAAACACACACACACACACACACTCACATATGAAAAGAACAGTAGCAAATGTGTGCATAGTGAATTTTTGATTTTCTCCATTAGTACCTTCTGATAAGTGAAAGTAGAAATATGAGTTTAGAAGTACTAAGTGCAATTCACAGTGTGAGAAAAAGGGTCCTTAAAAATATGAGCTTTTATCTTTGTTTTAGTAGTTGCAATATAATTTTGTTGTCTCATATAACCCCTCCTTGAACTCCAGCCGCCTATGTTTAATATATATGCCTTTAAGTCTGTTTTCCCAAGAAGTATTGGATAAGACACATCATGTCAAGATGTTATTTTGCAGTATGCAGAATAATTCTAGGATCATATTATGCTAGAGACTTATTCTTTCTTTACATGCATCACTATCTTTTCCAGTGACCCAAGGTAAAAAATACAAGCTCTTGACACAGATGCCAGCTTCAAACCTACACTATGACTAATTCAACTTTATTTTTGCACACTTTTTCTCATTAGAAATACCAGTGCCAATCCGCATCAAATTCAAAAAACACTTATAAAGTCCCTGAGCAAAATTAAATTAAAAAAAATTCTATGAGGCATGCTGAATTCTATTGCATATTGAGAAATTAGGTTATAAAAATGAAACCCCTCTCCTCAGAGATGAAAGTAACAACATTTATAACCAACCATTCACATTTTAATCATCCTCATACGTCTGCAAGCAGCACAGCCAGAACTCTCTCACACACATATGTATACCCACACAGTAAAAATTAATAGGAGACTTATATTCTTTTTTCTTTTCTCCAGTCTCTTTTTTTTTCTTTTTCTAAACATTCAGAAACATGTAATGAAGTTCTCAGTGGGCTGCTATTGTAAAATAAAAACTGCTCTCATGTAACAGATGATTAACATTTAACTGAAAGAATTCACAATACAACAAAATGTAATTTGAAAGACTTGAAAAACTGACCTTTTCATGTGGTGAGGTTTTTCAGCAAATTCCACATGGTAACTTAAGGATTTTTTTCATTTTATCTGCTTTCATGTAAGTCACTGCTTGACTGCATACTGTAACTAAACTGTATAGGAATTCTAAAAGACTAAAAAATGTCACAGTTCTTTCTATGAGGCAAAGTTGAATACTTCCAGAAGTAGTCACCTTACAGCAAAGACACCTCATGCTTGCTAAGTAACAATTGATTTGGTTTCAAAGCATTGAAATAGCTAGTTTCATTATGCTTGGAGGTTTATTTATTTGGTTGTTTTAATTCAGCTATTTAAAAATATATGTATGTTGACAATTTTCAAAACCCCAAGCTAAGAATGAGCAATTTCTAAAAGCCTTTGGGGTTTTTTATTAAATTTTTAAGGGAATCACAGTCAGATGATGCATTTAAGACCACTTTTGCACTTGAGGAAATAAAACCAAACACCCATTCCTCTCCCCCAAGGGATTCAAAACCAGCATTCCCTTAATGCACACATTATACACAGTAAGCAGTTTGAATAAATGTGCCTGCAAAGTGTCTAAAATACAGTATTAACTGCCATAATTGAACATAAAAGTTATACAAAGTCATGCAGAAAAACAAATGCAACTTGTACTGAGAAATTAAATTCTCATGTGCTTAGCTAATTAACTAGCTGGAGTCTTTCTTACCTGTACAGCAGCCACACTCCCTGATACACTCAGTAATGCACAGCTGGAGCAGCTGTTTCCATGTAATGTAATTTTCCCCTCTGTAAAATGCACACTTTCTTTTGAGTTTCGCTTTGCTGCAAGCTCCGGTAATGCTACAGCTCCATAAAGTTAAAATCCTTGTTCGGAAGACAAAGTACAAAGCATTCGATTGAAAAAATCTTCCAGGCAGCCGTGCACGTCAGACCATCCTGTAAGCAGTTGTCCTTTTTCCTCAATTAAAATTCACAGCATACTTCACAGCTAGGCTGACTTTTCTGCATATAGTTAACTGTTTGCAAGCATTTGGATGCAGTAAACAAACAAGATGCTCAGCAGAGCTTGACTTGATCACTTGGTTTGTCAGATTTTTAGATGCAAGCTGCTCCTGTGTTCTCTCTGTTCTTTCTAGTCTTTCTTGTTAGCTCAGTTTGTTATTAGTCAGATTGCCAGGGGCTGGGAGGTAGGCGTAAATAAAGAGACTTCTTGGCTTTTGACTCAGCCTTTAAGCCCTTCCCCACTAGAGAGCTTTAATCTGCCAATGTCATTTAATACAAGATACAGCTCCACCTTGAGACAGATCAGCTCCTCCTCCTGCAATTTCTCTCACCTCCTTTTCCCCTTATCTGAGTGAGCCTGAGAAAGTAAAATTCAGCTAGATATCTTCTAGACTGCTTAAGGACTGTTAATGCCCGATTTTGCAAAACAGTAAACATCCACTGCAGCTCTTGCAGTTTGTTCTTTTGGGCAGATCTTGCATTTAGTTTGTATCTGTAAATGCTTGCTTTAGAAACCTGAAAGCATTCCAGTCCAAACAGACTCCACAAAACACACCACAAGGGAAACTTTGTCCTCTGGAAAATATGTCTATCACGTTGAAGTACACAATTATTCAAATATAAAAATGGGACTGTAAAGCTCTCAATGCAGTCCACTCAGAGTGTCTGCGGTAGGGGTGAGTATGCACAGTTGCACATACTTTATTTTGTAAAAAATAAAATTATGGAATATTAGTGCTTATGCTTGCACAATGACTGCCATCATCCCTTTTTAAAACTGCCCATCTTGTTCTGTAGGAAGAAGGCTGGGTTGACTGTAATTGTCTGTTTTACAGATGTTAGCACAGTGTTGGTATCTGTCCATGTGAGATTGCACTTATTTCCATGAAACATTGCTTTGATAAAAAAACAGTCTGGTTTGGGGGAGGGCATTTTTAAAGGCATATATCATGCTTAAGGTATTGTTTTATATGTGCTCATAAACAAGTAATTAGCAGATACAGTACAGCTACAGGAAAATGTTTATTCCATGCAGAGAGCATCTTCTTTATCCCTCCTGCACTGCATGAGATGGTTTTATAAGCAGCAAATGCTACTTCCTTGTTCATCCCACTGCCACAGAGTCACAAAATCTTTTGATGAGCAACGATAGATGTGGTGCTCCTGCATATTTGCCCTCTAGAGCATAACATTTCTGTTTTGTTCTTATTGTGCCTTGGATTACTATACAGACTGTTTACTAGACTCCAACCAGTCAGATTCCAGGAACTTCTTTTGCACTGATTGATCTCTAGGTGGCCTCGTTGACCTTAAAACAGCTATTGCAATATCCTGTTCCATGTGATCAAAGCTGTAAAGATCTTGTCCTATATTTATACTCACACACCTATACATACTTTTATATAAAAATTTAGAATTTTTTTTATATATAGAGTTTAGAAAAAAGTAATAAAAAATATAAAATATTCCTGAGGAATAGCGGCAATTTGATTTCCATTCTTTTAAGCACAAAACCTTTTTTTTTTTTTTGCAGTTTGTTACTTTTAATGAACCTTGTCCCTCAATCTCAACTTTCAGGCTGTTTTTACTGTTAAGGCTCAAAGGCTCTCAGCTATCTGTGACCACCCAAATAAATAATGATTTTCTTTATTAGTTTTGAATTTAGGAATTTTAAGTAATATTATTTCTATTTTCTACTGAACATTTTTCAAGTATTAGCACTTGTGGTTGGCTGTTTGAGGTGCAGAATATCTCTAAATATAGCTATTCACATTAAAAGTGAAAACAACATCATTCTTTCCTTTTGAGTTGACATCCATAAGAATAAAACATGATCACAAAATATTTCCAGAAATCAGTTGCTAAAAATAGGACAACATTTCCTAACATAAGCATACAGGATTAAAAACTACTGAGAATGTTTATCAATAATATTTGTCATTCAAAAACTGCATCTTTTCCAAGTTTATAAAAACAGTTAATGATTGTTTTTCTGTCATGATTTTATGAATCATTAAGCAGATTATTATAAAGAATCCGATTCTGCAAGTGCATCTGCATGTCAGTTGAACTGACACGGGGTTTGTACCCTGTACTTCAAATCTTCATCATCAATTGCTCTGACAATTTTAAACTTTGGATATATAAAATGTAAAACTGTCAGGCTTACATTTACTGCAGGCTTATGATTTACAGATTAGTCTTCAAAATGTTAATTTTCATGGTGACTTGTTAATTTGTAACTTCATTGTTTAAACATAACAGGAGGAATAAGCATCTGCATTTGCTATCTCAGTGGATAGAAAGTATTTTTCCTCCATCATTCACAACTCCTTATCACTTCTCAGAATGCTCACAAGGAGCCATTGATAACACACAAGATGTAGTATGTAAATAATATATCCTTCCCTGCTTGCAAGAAGCTTCAAGTCTGTATCAACAACTCTTCAACTATTTTTCTTGCTACATGAACCCTTTGAACTCTGTATGAGTACAGGTCTAACAGCTTAATATACCATATTGAAAGGAAGCATTTTCCTGGAACCACTAAGTAACATCTGACTATCCACACGTGAGAGAGCCTGCTGAGGAACTCAAAACTCATACATAGATTATAAATTAAAATTGTAGATGGAAGAACTGTCACCAAGGCTAAGACTTAACTAAGAGCACGGCATACGCACATACACACACACACAGAGAACAAAACAAAAAAAAACCCCATAATGTAATGTACTGTAATTATGGAAGCTACCAGTGCCTACTACATTATTTAATTCAGACACAGAACACTTATTTCCCTCAAAGAACTAATGTCCCTTTCTATGTATTGAGATAAGTTCTACTTAAAACTTTCTGCTCTGAACACACTGTTTGTGTGGCTTTTTGCAGTCATGAACACATTGAAATTTTGTAAATAAAGGTCAGGATTCCCCTCTACAAGTAACACACAGACCAAGCTGCTATTTTCTAATAATTTAATTTCGTCTTTATATGACCCTTATTGAGAGGTAATTATCTGAAAAATCTACTGAAAAACATCTTCAAAAATTTATAAGAAAACAATCGGGTTAAAGGAACAAATTTCTATTACCCTTATGCATTTTATAACTGAATTAATTTGGACTCATATTTGTATACCTAATATATAGTACACAAATAATAAAATCACAGAATCACAGAATGGTTTATGTTGGAAGGAACCTTAAAGATCACCTAGAGAACCACCTCCCTCATCGTGCTGGCCACGCATCTTATGCAGCTGAGGTATGGTTGGCTTTCTAGGCTGCACCTGCATATATGTGACATTGTATGCATTGGAATTTACCATCATGCAAAAATCACATTCCCTGAAAAAATTTTAAAGGGAGGCATATTGAAGTTAATATTCTTTATATTTAATTTTACAATTTAAAAAGTCATGCGATACTTTAAATGTTCTGCTTGAGTGAAAATGCATTTTATACTGCTATACTTAAGAGCATGATTCCTTACAAAATATTGGATTCTTATTCATTTAATAAAATATGATGCAATGGAAACAGATGAAATCAAAGTATTTTCCCTTGTGTACTTGCTTAATGATCCTGTTTTGTCATAGAAGTCACTGAAAATGTGTCAACATTTCAGAAATTTGTGGTTTCCTTCATCAGCATCTGTGAAATAGGTCTTGAATCTTCTTTTTAGTTTGTTTTTTTGTTTAGGGTTTTTTGTTTGTTTAACCCCTTGACAGAGAAAACTTCCAGTTCTCCATAATATAAGAGTTTAACATCAAAATTAAAATCGCTTATCCTATTCAGAGATTGTTCATCTTGTTCATAAATTTTGGTATTGGAGTGAGAAATATTTCTTGATCTTAATCAACTTCCTGGAACAGACAGATTCTCCTTGCCTCTCCTCCTGAACTTGGCAATATTTAAATGTCAATTTTTAAAGAATGCCTATAGATGACGGTCTGTAGAGAACAAAAGTCACCTGAGTAGTTGCAATCTTTAGTTATGATGAATCAGTTGAATATTTTTCAAAATGTATTTTGCTTGCCAATGACACAAGAACATAGACACAAAAAATTGAGTAATGGTTTGGCATTCTGTAGCCTGTTAATAGCACAAGAAGGTCCCTACTAATTGACTTGTACTCACTTTTCATAGTAATTTTGTAAACCCCAGAAGTTTCAAAAATTGTTGTCCATTGACCTTAATTACAGTAGGTTAGACTGAAGTGATCCTCTCCACTACCACATAGCCATTCAAAACTTTCTTTGGAGCTGAATGGGATAAAGTGCCTTTCATCCATGTGGAAGAGAAAACCTAGTGTGAAACCAGTAGAATTTTCTCAGACATCTATGGATTTTGTCTTATTTTCTGATTACTTTGGGCTTCCAGTAAGTATCCATTAAAAAAAAAAATACTTGTAAGTTTACATATGTTAGTTATGTTTTACCTACTTTTTTTCTTTTTTTAAATGTGTTGCAGTCAACCAATTAATTACCAACTGCACCTCCACATAGTCAGCTTCAATTTATAGTTACAAATATTCCAGTTGAAGTATAGTCAGATTTCCTGACTTTTATGCCTGAGAGCAGCTGACTGCCTAGTCCTGATAAAACTTTTTAAAAAAACACTTCAGTACCAATATTTGATGCAACCCAAAGATATAAGAAGTGTGTAAATATTTTGAAATTAGTAATGGAATATTTTCTTCTCTACTGCAAAAGAAGTATAAATAACCACTGGGTGTGCAGTAATCTATAATCAGAACAGAGGATATTATATGATTTACATATGTTTATTTTTTTGTTGTTACAAAATTCCTATTTTTATTCTTTTTCAATAAACATGAATAAGAAAACATAAAATATTGAAATTGCTGTGTAAAATTATTTTCTTTCTTTTTGTCTATGAATAATGCATTGATATTTAACATTAGTATCCTGTTAAACACAAATGAGTTTCTACATACTGACTATGCCTAAGCCTATTCATGAGAATGTGTGCCTGTGCCTAACCTAATTGCACATTACATGCTACTGCTATTCCACCAAATCCAGCTAAAATAAATTATATCAGGCAACTTGGAAAAAGACCTGAGGAGTAAAGTCTGCAGTAGCCAATCAAGTTACTCTTGAGGGTACTATATACACAATAAGATTCACAGACCCAGCACCAGTTTAATGAAGTAGTGAATTAGTATTTAAGATCTGCTTTGAAAAATATTTTATCTTTTCTTCTGAGAATGTATGCCCTTTACAAAGGCACTGCATTCTGAATTCCAGCTTTGAATACATCATACAGGAACTGAAGGAAGTGAGCATGCATGTCAAAAACTCTCTTTGGATCTATAAAGTCATACTCTGCTCAACAGAGTAGTAGATCTTGATGACTGGTAGCACACTTCTCACCACTCTGACTTCCCAATAAAGAATTGATGTGAGCTAATTTTCAGTATAAAAGTTCATTAAGCCCAAGTTCATTGATCTAATGTCCTTGCTTTTTTTTTTTTTTCATGGGCATATTTGGGTTAATTTTTCTTGTCTGCCTTAAGATGCCAGTCTTTGGAATGCACTAGTCTGGAAGTCACTGCAAGTCACTGTGCTTCTAGAACTAAACTATCCTGAGCTGGCAGATACCAGTGTATGCTGGATCTGTCTGGGGTGGAGTTGATGTTCACAGCACTGCGTACAGTATTATATTGTAGATTTGTGACTAAATCAGTGCTGATAACATGACCGTGTTTTTACTACTTCTGAGAAGTATTTGTACCATGTAAAGACTTCCTGTTCTTCCAGCTTGCCCCACCATGGATGGGTTGGGAGTAGGCAAGGAATTGAGAAGGGGCACAACCAAGACAGCTGACCCAAACTGACCAAAAGGATTCACGGTACCATATAATGTGATGCTCAGCAAGAAAAAGTGAGGGAAGGGCCATTTTTGGGAAAGTACCTGTTGCTCAGGGAGTAAATGGGCACTGGCCTACTCCTGAGGTGATGAGTGACCACTTTTACATACTTTCCCTCATCTCTTTCCTTCCTTTATTGAACTGTGAGTGTCTCTCTTTTTTCTCTTTTGCTTCTTCTATTCTCTTCCCCATCCCATTGGGGATTGGAAGTGAGCAAGTGGCTGTGTGGTGCTTAACTGCCTAGGTGGCTAACCCACAACAAAGAGGTACAATAAAGCTCCCTGTCTCTAAATCCATAGTGGCTGTTTCCTCTTTTGCACCATATTCATGTAGTCAGAGTTCTCAGGAAGAAGTAGAACAGGAAAAAGAATCCCAAACTCCTTATTTTGGCTTTACTTCCAAAAGTCTGTAGGTGAATTCACTGTTCCCTAGTGCAGTTGCTGCATGGATGAGTAAAGACTGCAAGAATATTGGGCTCTAATTGGAAGTACAGAAGCTGTAAAAAATCTGAATACACCTGACCACTGATAAAACTCAGGAAAAGTGTGACAGATCTGTGCTGCTACATGCAGTTACCTCCTTGAGTATATTTTCTTACCTTAGTATTTATTCTGCCACATAGCCATACTCATTGTCTCCACTCACGCTATTATCACAGAGCAAAGAGAGCACATTAAAGAAATTCAATCTAATAGATATAGAACCCACTTCAGCCTTTCTGTCAAAGTGGGAAGAAGACACAAACCCACATCTGCCAATGATCTCATTTTTGGCTTCTATTTTCAAACACTTTTTTTTTAGAAAGCAAATTTAAAAAATGTAAGGCTCATGTTAGTCACTCTAAAAATAAACACATGTAGAAAAAAATTACAAGCAACAGAGTAAGGAGTATACCATTTCCTAAATAAAAAAAAAAAATTAAAAAAGGAGTTTACAGCAAATTTCCATTTATTCAAGAAAATGTATAGTTATATCTAAGCTCATTTTTTCAGAAGATAGGTCAGAGTTCTCTTTAAAAAATTTATACCTGAGGTGCATTAAAAATGCTGAAATGCACTGAGAGGTGTTTTTCAATCATTTCAGCATGTTATATCAATAGCTTGCCTTGTAATTTTGATGGCATGACTTCAGACTCATATGGTTCTCTTTCTAAAAGAAGAATGGGCTTACACAACTTTATTTAGCATTACTTTTTATTAGGCAGATGTAGACTCCTACTTTGCTATTATGCAGTCAAATAATGCAGACCAAATGAACCTTTGTTTTCACTTTTGAGGTAAGAATAGGAATTTTTATTCATGTAAGACTGCATCTTACCTTGGACTCTTGCTTGTGGTTCAGATATTGGGAATTCTTACATGTACCAGGAAGAACATTTGTACAGGCAGATTCAAACATTTTTTCTTCTGTAAAAGAGAAGAAAATCCTCTTTAGGCTGAAGAACGAAAAATTCAATTTAGTCTCCTCAGGGGTGAGGGATAAGGACAGGAGTAGGGATATTTCCACTGAAAAAATATGCAGTAAGTAGGTCAGGAAGAGTGAACTTTCTGTTCTTTCTTCTATTAAAGAAGATGAGAATAGGGTAAAGTAGTGACTGCATTGAGAGAGTTCATTTCACCAGCTGTGATGTTGTTGCACACCTTTACTTTTTCTCAATGACACCAACAGATACAAAAGGCAGGAGTATATGTGTTATTTCTGCTGTCAAAAATCTATAGCCATACACTCTACCTGCTATGTAGCTTTCCTATGAATAAAATATCTTCTGAACACTTAAACTTTGCAACAAATTGGCCTCATATTTATGTGGAATTTTATAGACAAAGCATCTTTGTCTAGAACCCATAGTGGGGACAATTTCTGAATAAATTTTCTGAGTTTTCCATAAATCTTTATCTGACTGAAAGATGTCACAAAAAGTGACTACTGGCACGTGTGAAAAGCCATATGGATTTCACTGAGTCACAAACCATCAGCAGGAGTGAGCTTCTCTGTAGGACAGCTACTGAGTCAGTAGCTGGGACTGGTATTAAGCATGACATCAGAGTTATATTTTATCATGACCACCACTTGCAGTATGGTAGTCACTATCTCATTCCAATTAATAGCTAAGAATGTGAATGGTGAATTAATACAATGTGCAGTGCAGCCTGACTGAATAAATATTAATTATTTCCCCCCTCTGTTTTCAGGTTGTAGTTGGATTTGTTTTGAAAGAATAAGAAAAAGGCTTTCAGAATGAACCATATTTTTCAATTGAGAGAGTGCTGCATTTTATTGCGTATAATCTTGGATAGAAAAATAAATATCTATCTTTAATACTGAAAACATTTTTCCTTTCTGGAGTTTTTTTCAGTGTTAATTATAACCATATTTTTGCCAAAGCTGAACTTGTATTTTCCATTGACATTTTACATCTTTCAGAGGCCTACTTTGTACAAAATTGTCAGCTTGATGTTGCAATGACTTCAAATCATGAGGCAGGTTGTAGAGAGAGGTTGTAGGGTCTCCACCTCTGAAGATAGACAAATCCTGACTGGACCTGTTCCTGGTCACACTGCTGTAGCTGGCCCTGCCTGAGCCACAGAGGGTGGACTAGATTATCTAAGCAGATCCCTTCCATCTTTGGTGGTTCTGTGATTCTGTGAAATGCTTTGGGAATCCAAATTCTGTTGGGCTCAGAATTTTAAGGCATGTCACTTTTAAATGATTCTCAGAGCTGGATTATTGGACCTCAAAACATAATAATTAGTATGTAATTGGTCTTATTCAAAGTCATGCACCATGGTATTGTTTTTTACCATGGAGAGAAACATAAATAATATTTTCATTATCTTAAAACATAGTGTAAAATCTCTTCAATACCATGTTGAGGTAACATAATTCAAACTAAACAAGTCATGTGATGTTAGCTTAGAGAAATCCAAATATATTAAGAAGCTTATTTAGTGACAACTATTATAACTACCTGTTATTTTAAAAAGTATTATTATTCAATCTTACAGACCTCTAGACCAATCTTTGATTAATCTGTAATTTTTATGCATTGTCTGGAGCAAAACAGACAGTAATTCCATCACAATTTAAATATTGACCTAATCCAGTTTTGAAAGATACCTTTTTAGAACAAAAATATGGACCATTAATTCTGTTATACTTAATATTTCTTGTTCCAATCTGTTGTGATTTAGCTCCAGCCAACAACTAAGCACCACACAGCCCCTTGCTTATTCCTTGTCCCAACAGGATGGGGGGAAGAAAATTGGAAAGATAAAAGTGAGAAAAATCGTGGGCTGAGAGAGCAGTGTAACTATTGAAATTAAAGAAAATATGTATTTATTAATAATAGAAACAATAATAATAATGATAACAATAGCACAGTTTAATGAAAATGAAACTGAAAAAGGGAAACAAATAAACCTCAAGGAAGAAAAGTGATACTAATGAAAACAGCTGCTCACCACCAATCAACTGATGCCCAGCTGGTCCCTGAGCAGTGCCCCCCTGGCCAACCTTGCCCTAGGTTATCTCTTCCAGCTTGGGATATGCCTTGGACAGTTTGGGTCAGCTTTTCTGGCTGTGCTCCCTCCCAGCTTCTTGTGCACCCCCAGACTTCTTGCTGTTGCAGTGATGTGAGAAGCAGAAAAGATCTTGGCTCTGTGTAAGTACTGCTCTGCAATAATGAAAATATCCCTGTGTTACCAGCACTGTTTCCCACACAAATCCAAATCACAGGCCTGTACTAGCTACTGTGAAGAAAATTATCTCCATTGCATTCAAAACGAGTAAAAATGTGCGCAAAATAGATAATCAAATTCACTGAAACATCAGTTTATGCTCTTTTAAAATCTGCCTGCACTCTGTGACATTGTGAATATAATTTTTGAAATGCACTTTATTATTAACACTATCTTAAAAGTGTTTCAGTTACTAAAAGATACAACTTTAAAAGTCTGTACAAACTTTAAAAGTTTGAGTGAACTTCCAACTAAAACATGGACCAAAGAGTACACCCTTTTAGAACATTATTTGAAGATCACAGATCTTCTGCCTAAAATTCAGTTCTAATTCTATAATACTCAAATAATTGTATTGCCTAAACCACAACATAGGCAAGCATTGAAATTCAGGGGACTGATGTAAGTACCTTGGTCATCCAAGTTTCCATCATCTTTTATAACCAGTCAGCATAAACACATATATTCCTTGAATAACCACTAAAGCTCAAACAAGTATACTTTAATTAAAATGCACTACACTAGTCTATTAAAACAACACAGTTAGAATCATTGAATCTCTTGGTGGATGCAAGTAGGAAAAAATACAGTGTATTTTCCCATTCTAGCAATGCTGCCACATATTGTTTTCAGACTTTTACATTTACTATTTTTACGTTTCAATTAACTTTTTTTTATTCTTTTGAAAAAGTCAGCAGTATGCTAATTCTTTAATTTCCTAAAATTACAAATTGCATTTCATAGCTGCAAGCTTTTAACAGCATCTTTTTTTAATTGTGGAAGTATCTACTGTTCAAGTGCTTGAACATTAATGTACTCATTTATTATTTATACAGCCAGCAAATAAATTATAATAAGTAACAATGATTGCCTGAATTTGAACTTCTGACTGCAGACCAAAATAATGCAATGTGAGTAATTAAAATTATATATCTATAGAGAGAGAGTATTGTCTACATAGATATGTCCATATGATTACAAAGATGAAGAGTGTGTTAACTATGTCTTATCTTATTGCTGTCCAATTGTGTCACTTTTACCCAGCTGACATTGATTGAGATTCAACTGCTGAAACCTCATTAAGACTAGTGCTGAAGTAAACAGGAGAAATACTCATTGATTTCTATCAATGCTTTTTCTGACCCTGCAGAGTGATTGGAAATAAATCCATATATTGGGATTTTTTAATAGAAAATTGTTTATAAACAAGCTATTGACCATAGAGTATTAAGTATTATATTACCACTGAACATGCTCACATCTTTCCCAGTACTAGCTTGCAATTTTAATTTCTTTTTCATCTTTTATTCTCTGACACTTCACTTACAAAGGAAGAAAAAAATCTCAGTAAAACATTAATACCAAATCTTCTGAATAGTAAGAGTATGTAAATAATAATGTAAATAATAGTATGCAAAACTTGTTTTCTTTATCCATTTCTAGTTATTACCCTGAATCACAGAGATAACATGGAGGAGCAATTTCTAAATACAGTCCAGTGAGGTACAAATGTAAATTCTGCAAAAATCTGCTCATTATTAGAAAGGACACTGATCAAGCTGCAGAAGCCTGATGGCATGATTGCAGATCCTCAGTGTGAAGCTGCTGCATCTAAGTTGCAGTATGGTTGGTTTGAGAGTAAGGTGGTGGCAACAGAGCAAAGGTGTGTCCTGGTTGTAAAACATTATTTCATGATACAGACTGTTTTATTAGATAAAGAATGGGGAGCTGGTAGGAACTACAGCAATAATAGTGCTTTCATATTTTCCAGTTCATATGAGAAATTTTTGATAAATAATTTTGCACCATATTTTGCACACCACCACAGCAAATAGCACTTGTCACTCATAATCTGTAATTCCTTTATAGCTGAGTAAGAACTTAAGTAAAAAGAAACTGATTTAACAGGAAAAGAAAAAATATTATAAGAAGAACTTAGATGATGTTTTTAAACCATGGTGCTAATTTTTTTTTTTTTAATATGCGTACACACCGATAATATCCAATCATATTATTATGACTCATTTTCAAATGTTTGTCTTTGGGGTTGGAAGGGTGGAAATTCAACAGAGAAATATTTCCATTCTCTATTCATTCTGAAAATTTACATCAAGTATATTTGAAAGCCTTAAAACGTCTTTGAACTAAGTAATTTTCAAAACTGAAAGTTTTAGAGTCTTTCTTAGGCAAAATAATGTACCTAGACTCAAGTGAAAACTGAACTTTTAGTGAAGGCAGGCAAGACTGCCTCAGATTTATAGCTCAACACCACCCTCTCCTGGTAGTGCGTCTCAAATAAAATAACATCAGTGGACAGCTCTGAAAATGTTAGGAATGTTTTTGTATTGATTTCAAAATATTGAAATAATTTTCACTAATTCAAAAAGTATTTTTAACTTACTGAAGAAGAAGCAATTTTTTTTTTTCTGTTGAGAACTGTAATCCACTAAACTAAAATCTTCTGGTTTTATTAGTTCTCTAGTTTTAGCCCCATGAACAGGTACATTTAAAAATATGTACAAACTTCTCAAGCCTTCCCACTGTTCACAGCCCATGTGCAGTTAACACAGTTACAATTTAATCACTTAGAAAACCATTATTTATTCCCTCTAGTGGTTAATCTAGATTTCAAATGGTTAGAGAAAAAGTATCATCAGACAAAAATCATAAATTTATTACAGTTCAAATATGATATGAAAAACTGAAGAAAATAGCACTTGAAATACTGGGAAGAGCAATAAGTAATGAAATAACGTATTTAGACAACCTATCTGGTTTATACATTGGTGAGGAATAGCAGCTTTTCCTTCCCTCTATTTACCTGCAGGCTCTTTGGAACAGCTTCTTTTGCATCTATATGTTTTCTATCACAATCAGTGCCAAATCCTGACTGGGTTTATTGGCAGAATTCCAACAGCTATCTGAAGTCTACTGCTACTGTAAAAGCAGTAGTCTCTCTTGTCATGCAAAACCCAAGGGAAAAAATGTCATAAAGGTCATCTGGAATCAATTCCTGTTAACATCTTAATTATTAGTGATGAATTTTTTTTTCAGGGGGTCAACATCTTTTTCACAGCAACCAAATGATTGATTTACAAGCTCAAACTCCGTTAAGAGTGGTAAATGTATATCTTTAAACACTGCTTCATCCTAAAACACAATATCCCACAAATTAATGTATTTCATACTTCCAATATAACAATAGTCTATGAAACATGGTAAACCACTGGTTATAGGAAAGTCTCACAGAATCATAGAATGGTTTGGGTTGGAAGTGATATTAAAGATCATCTAGTTCCACCCCCCTGCCATAAGCAGGGACACCTTCCAGTAGAACAACCTGGCCTTGAAAGATAAACTATCATTATCTACTTTTAAAGAGCTATGAAGTCTTAAATCATTGAAATGTTGTGAAAAGCTGGCAAATGATATGCTGTAATATTGCAACAGAATAAATGATAAAATACAACTTGGCAGTTTAAATATAAAGTCAAGAGCTTTAACCTTTCTATTCTGCTTTTACTCTTCAGTAAGAAAAACATTGTGAAATACAAACTTGTCTTATTTTTTTTTGTTATTTAATGTTTTTCAAACTGTTCTTATTTCATTTTATTTTAAATGGTTTAAAACTTTATTGAGTTATCCTTTGATATCCTTTAAAACTTACTGAATTAGCCTTTGATGACCTGCTAGACCTTCTCTTTACTATGATAAATAACAGCACCAGGTAAATACAGCTGCAGACTACAGTATATTAATTATAGTTTAAATGTTACTTCTTTATTTTAATATCCCTTTATACTCATATGTTATACAGTCTACTGAATAATTTGAGTTCAGGATAATTCAACAAGAATATTCTGTCCCTTTTCCTTTTTTAGCTGACTGTTGTGTATATTTTCATATATTTTCTAGAAACTAATCAAGTACATTTCATATTCTATTTTGTTGTAATAATCCATGCACATATTAAAGTACTTGAAAGCCGAAACCTTACACTAAGAGATGCAATCGTATATTAAACATGATTATTTTATTCCCATTAATGAACTCATAGTTATTCAATTTATGACGTGGGTGAACAGAAAATAATTCTTGTTCTCTTAGTGAGTATTTAGATGAGCTGGGTATTTCAGACTAAAACACACAGAAGATATTTAATCAGATGGTGTCTATCCTAAAACATTTGTTTTCCTTCTGACTAACTTTTTTTCTCCTTAGGGATTCAGAACTTTGAGTCCCCAAGAATGTCTTTTTTATCTTGACTATAACATGATCCTGTCCATGCTGTAGTAGCTGATTATTCAGACCACATGTTTTTCTATTTCTGTGCTTCTACTTCTGGGAAAAGCATTCAGAATCATAATAAGCACAACAGATATCTCAGTTTACTCACCCTACAATATGGCTACCAGCTGATGATCTTGAGGAGTACATGATGTCTTTCATTCTTACTTTGTTGTTGCTTTTTGCAATCTTGAAAACCATTTGCTCAATATGTGAAAAAGAAAAAAAAAACTTTCAGGGAAATGATAAATAGAAGCAGAATCCTTCAAATTAACATCCATACATTTATGTCTGTTTTTAAATATTCTGGAAACACATATATATTTATGTGAGGGATATTCTCCCCCTAGAAATCTTGCAGATATCATAATTTGTCTTCTCACATTGATTTACAGATTTCATTATAGTGTCAGGGCTTTGAGGGCATCCTTAAGCTTCAGTGGGTTGGGCCAGTCTTACCTGAAAACCCTGACCATGAACCCAGAAGCTCCATTTCAGCTTAGGCCTGGGCATCCATTGCCTCTGACCAGCTCTGTCCCCTGATGCTACTGACTTGCTCATGGAGGTCTTGGGTTGACTTCAGCTGTGAATTTTCACTTTGTGTTTGTTTAAGGATCTTTGGACTGCTGGGGAGACTGTTGCTGACACCAGCCCTTCCTTGGCCACCCTATTTTGCTGATATGGGGCTGCAACCCCTCAGTAAGGGCAGGGTCTGCACTGGGGCTGTCTTGGCTCCATACTCCTCCTGGGGAGCAGACCCATTTCTTCTGCTCCCTGACAGATGTCATCAGGTCATATAGACAGCTGGGAAAAACTAGATTTGAAACCAACCAAGAGAACTAAGCAATAATATCAAAGATAAGTAAAAGGCACTGTCCATAGTGTCATTGGTTGTAATGCAGAACTGCAAAGCACTTGTGAGAAAACAGCACAGATATACAAGTGCATTTGCAAGCATGCAAGAATAATCCTAATTGGAACCTAGAGAAAGGAATAAGGAACCATCAACATAAAGGTAATATTTTTCTTGACAAAGAACTCCAGAGACTGAAAATGGCAATGCCCTCCCAAATGCAATCTAAATGAAGCCACCAGACTTAGGACTCTAAGGAGGCTGGGAAGGGTGAGCATAAGAGCATGAAGAGGGATATAAAAGAAGTGTGTGTACAACAGTCTACCGGCATTATTATTTCTTATTCTTCCACAACAATTAGATGCAGACTAAAACTGATTGGACTCTTAAAATCTTATTTATATTAACACTAAATTCTTGACAGTATTTATCTGAAAGATGTACTTCCTCTTTCTCTACAAATTTATTTGTGTGTAACAACAGAGCTGCCCTGTTGCTTGCATAAATGCACATGTTTACCCAGTATATCATTTGTGGCTCCAGATGCTTTTCAAAAGTTGCAACTCTCCTATAATTTGACCATCACAGCTGTAAAACCCTTCTGAATTATTCCAACAGGCTAAGATGTCTCATAAAACATTAATAGTTTGTGTTCAGGTAACTAAATTGAATCCCAGCTCTCCACTGAATATTGAAATGGGTCAAGAAAATACATTTTAATGTTTTAAACCCGAAGCCGAATTTCAGCCAGAAAAAGACTGCTTAGCTATTATGTCAATACAGAAAATTCCTACTTTTGCTATTACTATTTAGTTTTACAATTACAAAATGCATTGTAGCATTGTCAAATTGGTTTTTAATAGACATTTTTAATGTAAAATAATTAAGTGCATGTTTAAATGTGATTAAAAGGTTATGTTCTTTCCAATGTAACGTGAGAAAATGTTAAGCATTTACAAATTTATTTATATATTTGTATGTATATAAGTTATTTGGAAATATATGCCATATAAAAGTAGTTAGTATCAATATGTTCTGCTAGCAAGGTATGAAATAAGCCATATATAAATTTTTTATGCTATATTTTATTTCATTAAACAAAACAATTTGTATCATTTTTTCCCCATCCCCCATGTCGTATGGAAACACTACTTTCTCTCTTTCCCAGTTAGCATTCCTTTTTCCTTTTCACAATTGCTTTATCATGCTCATTTATTTTCTTCTCATCATCTTGTTCCATTACTGATTGCATGTCTCATCAGTAATTTAGCAATTATTTAAATTATGTCCCTAGTAATTTTTAAAATTATTTTGACTCACATACCTTAATTAATGGTATCCAAATGAATGTTTGAATTTGAATCTGTCTTTCATTCCTTTCTAGTCATTAGCTAGCTCAGGAACTCATTTGCAGTCCAAAATTACTAACTTGTCACAAAAATAGTACTTTTAGAAGGAATTATGGTTAACGTACTTAAAAAGTTATCAGTCTCTGCCCTCTAGTGGTCATGTCGTTTCTCAGCCATATCTTAAGGGGAAAAGAACTCTGCAACACAACTGGAAAGTAAAATCCTTATCGATTTTACCTTATTTAATCCTAGTTTACTAAATTCAGTCAACTTTTTTGTAGAAAATTATTTTATGCAGTTCCTTTAGATTCATGCTGCCATACTTTCAAAATAAAAAACCAAATACTTCAAATAAGGTGATTTTTCCATGTCTGGTACAGTATAACGTTGCTTTTAAATTACGTTGCCCTGCAGTTTCACTAAATCCATTTAGGAAATTTTCACTTTTGAAGCACTGCATCATGAGAGATTATACCCAAACTTATTCAGGGCACGAAAGGGGAAAAAGAAAAAAAAAAAAGAAAGACAAAGAATTTTTAAGAAATTCAGCGCAAAACCAAAACATTGTGCCATAGTAATTATTTTATGTTAATAAATCTAATAACTGTGTTTTAAAAGGTAAGCCAATTTAAGTTGTGCTTTAGAAGAAACCAATTCCAAGATACAAATTTAACATTACTGAGATTCTTCCCTACCTGCAGAGATAGACTTATGTTTCTAGGCTTGATGTCAAGGAAAAAGTCACTTCCTGGCTGGCAGCCAAGTCTAAAAATCCTGTTTTGCCCCTAGGAAGTTTCCCTTTTCCACACCACTGAGACCACCTGTCTGTTAATCCTCTCAACATCTCAACTGAGGTGCAGGTGGAAGCTTCACCTGCCTCCTGTCTGTTAATTCTGTCTGCTCTGGTCCCTTGACTCTTCTTGAGCCTTCTCTCAAAGTTCGGTTGCTCTCAATAGACAGGGGCAGCCTCCTCCATTTCAAGTTTCACCCGATTTTCCCTTGCTCTTTGGAGGAGCAAAGAATTATAATTTTAGTTCAAAGAGAGCCCTGGAGACATAAGTTCTAGATCAGTAAAAGGAGGACATATTTCAAATCTGAATGTTGTCATATAGGGAATTGTCCTTTCACCCTTCCCAGTTCTTCAGGGATGAAGAATTCACAGCCACTGGAACAAACTCTATGCAGTCTGTTCCAGAGTTTGATCACTCTCACTGAAAAGACTTTTGTTTTTTCTTCTTGTCCTATCATTTAATACTCAGGAGGAGACCAAGAAGACTGACACATGATACCAGCTCCTCAATCAGTTAGTGGCTTGTCACTATTTGTGTTCCCCAGAGCTCAGTATTGGTGTTTGTCCTATTTAACATCTTTAATGACGATTTGGATGAGGGGATTGAGTGTACACTTGGTCAGTTCACTGATGACGCCAGGTAAGATGAGAGTATTGCTTTGCTTGAGGGCAGGAAGGCTCTGCAGAGGGATCCTGACAGACCGGATTGGTGGGACAAGGACAACTGCATGAGGTTCAATAAGGCAAAATGATGGGTCCTTCACCTGGGTCACAACAAAAATATGCAGTGCTGGGGCATTGAGGAAGAGTGGCTTGAGAGCTGCTCAGCAGAAAGGGGCTTGGGGGTGCTGGTTGATCACAGCTGAACATGAGCCAGTGTGTGCCCAGGTAACAAAGAAGTCCAAAGGCATCCTGAACTGTACCACGGTTAGTGTGGCCAGCAGGACCAGGGCAGTGACTGCTCCTGTGTACTCAGCACAGGTGAGGCTGCATTTCAAGTACTGTGTCCAGCTTTGGGCCACACACTTCAAAAAGGGCATTGAGGTGCTGGATTGTGTCCAGAGAAGGGCAGCAAAGGTGATGAAGGGTCAAAGCAAACATATTATGGGGAGTGACTGAGGGAACTCAGATTATTTAGTCTGGAGAAGAGAAGGCCCAGGTGTACAATTATTAAAGGAGGTGGTAGTGAGGTGGGGTCAGACTCTTCTGCCGTGTCTCAAGTGAAAGGACAAGAGGAAATGGCCTCAAGTTGCACCCAGGAAGGTTCACATTAGATATTAGGGAAAAAAAGTTCATTGAAAATTTGTTAGGCATTGGAATAATTTGCCCAGGTAGGTAGTGGAGCCACCGTCTCCAGTAGTGTTCATCAAGCATCTGAAAGAGGCACTTGGCTATGGTGGTGATAGGTTGATGGTTGAATTGGATGACCTTGAACTTGCCTTCTAACCCTGATGGTTCTGTCTTTCTCTGTGATTATGTTACTGGCAGACTTCAGCTGCACCAACTCACTTCTTTTCCATTGTCTGACAGAAGCAATGACATCCCCATATGAAAAACTATGTCACTGCTCCTTACACTCAGAACCTCATGCTGATCCTTGGTATGCTCAGCATTCACTTTGATGGCGTCATTAAAGCTCACATGGATGAGCAGCAAGAAGCACTTGTCCAAGGCCTCACTAATTTCTCCACACATCCTGGATACAAGACCTTGACAAACAGCAAAACTTCTCAGACAGTTCAGTGAGCAAATGGCGCCTTCACTACTATCCTAACCTCACCCTGCAACAAGAAGTTTCTAAACAGCATCACAGACTGCCCTGTCTGTGTCATATCATACTTGATTTCCTGATATGCCTTTCCTTGTGGAAGGTGTTCCTGCTTATCCATTATCAGGTCTTAGTTCTCTTCTGTATGAGCACATCTGCAAGAGGAGAAAAGCTTTTTTCCTGTTTCCTGAAAAGCCAGTCTGTCAGCCTGTCCCAACCTTGTATTCCCCAAGCTTTACTAATTCAAGCACAGTCTTAGCTCTCCTCTCCTAGCAAAGCAGGGCTGAGGCTGTTGGACTTCCAGGGCCTCTATGAAAAACTCATCAATTTTCTTGCTGCTGAATCCTGCTCTGATGTTTTGAAGATTATCCATCCCTTACTGCAGCCCTTTCAGTAAGTGACTCAGTGCCTAATGGAGTTTACCTGCATGAGGATCTGGGTACATAATTGGCCCAGCTCAGTCCTAGGAAGGCATCCATCATTCCTTGTAACCTAGCACTGTCCTTTTACAGGACTCAGCAGGGTAAAACTTTCTGATCCACCCTTGAAAGTCCACTGGTCAATGCTAACCAGGACTGTGTCTTGTGGTGCATTATTGCTATGATTGTACCAAAGTTGTGAATCTCAGTCTGTCTCAGGCAGTGTCTTCAGGACTGCTGCCCTCACAAGATGACTGTCAAATCTCCTTTTTGCTGCCCATGGTTGCTGTCATAGCTAGCAAAAATTAAATAAACACTCCATGGTATAATAGCTCCCCATGCAAAAAGAACTTGAAGGTATAGGTCCTCCTTAATCAGGGAAGCCTATCTCTCTGAATGATCATTGTCCAAACTGTACAGGTCCTTTTTGCCAGCCCTGGCTTTCTCAGGAAGATACAGCTATGGAAGGTAAAAGGACAAAACCACTCTGTTGTGCAACAGCCATCAGTCATTTCAACTTTGTGCAACCTGTGGTGTTTTATTTGTATGACACTCTGTATATTATATTACTCTAAAAAGGCAGCAGACAAGAAATCTCCCAGGTGTGCAGCACAGCAAAGTCTACAAAAATACTGTTGAAAATAAAGATCAAAGTGTGATAAAAAAGGAATACCTAGGAACCAGAAAGGATTACCTAAAAACAAATAGACAATAAAGGAAGTGAATTTCCAGGCAGAAATCAAGCTTGAAACAAAGGACTAGTCTGCAAGGACACAACAGGCAAAAAATCCTTTTTGCTTTATTCTTGTCTCCTCTGAGTTTACTTTTTAAAGTTACATGTTCTATCACATACTAAAATGCAGTTTAAAAAACCAAAATCCACTGTATTTTCTCTTTTTTGATGTTGATTACCAAAATAATGGCAAAATATTTTTGATAGATAGCTATTAAATGTGTAGTCAAATTAGGTTTTGTACCATAATTCTCTAGCATTTTGTATTAGTTTCAGTAGCAGAAGTCAGCTTCATCTGTACTTCTCAATCGGTTTCTGTCATATCTACATTTTTAGGAGACCTTCCCTGAGGGAATTGAGACATTCCCATGCGGTGTCTCTATTAATTTTAGACTTTTAAGATTTAGCATCTCCTTGATATTTGAGAATAAGAATTTTTGATGGCCTGCTCTGCTTTTTAGTTGTTTAATTTCCATGATCTAACAGCATAGTGGCTTTTTTAGACAATATCAGATTACTTTCAGACTGTTTTTTTTTTTTTTTATGGCTGGCTGATCCGCATTCCTGGTATAGTTCCTAGGTTTGCAGCTTGGCACACCTTATCACATTTAGCTCATGCATATGTTGTCACTACTTTGTTTTCTCCTTCCAAGTGCTAACCATCATTCCTTGTTCTGTCACTAGTACAGAGAAGGTGGTTCATATCCTCTCAGCCCAGTCCCGTGGTGGAGTGCAGTATTCCCCGCAATCTAGCTCTAGGAAACCATGTTCTATCACATAACTAATGCAGAGTAGTGAAGCAGTGGTGTACCCGAAGACTACTGAAGCACTTCTGGAAAACTGTCAGCAGTTACTTACTGTTGATTTATATATGTAATATTTAACTATTTTTAATTCTTCACATTTTTATTAACAATACAGGAATGCAGTGAATGCATTGGCTTTTGTATGCATTCCAGATAATATCACTTACTCCCTTTCCTCTCTGTTCTTTATCTGACTAAAAGACCAAAGGTCCCTCTCAGAAATTTGATGCAAGAGACAATACAGGGATAACAGAAAAGGGGTTTTAATATGTCCTTTTCTTAAAATACTTCAGTTCCTGTAAATTTTATCTCAAGCAAGTTTTCATATGCATATGATCCACAGTGTTACAACAGTGTTAAACTCTCCCCATCAGGTGCTCCCACCTGAACCTGAATGTATATGAACCCATTGAACTTTGTGCTTCACAGCCTTCCCCCAGCCATAAGAGATTGAGACTGCAACCATGTCTTCAACCAACAGACACCTAAAACATCCCTATGTATCCTACCACACCTCCATAATCACAACGAGATCAGAGCCCTGTGACTTCACACATATCTCCAGTTCCTCCTGTTTTTTAACTCTTACTGCCTGCATTCATGTACAGTGTAAGGTATGAGCTAAGATGCAAAGGTATGAGATCTAAATAATTTAGCTGTAACTCCACCAGATGGCATTGTTGAGAGGCTTAATTAAATTCTGACAGCATAACTTCTTGTTAAATTATGGTGACAATTGAAAACAGAATGAGGGACAGTAAGAAAAACAAGACTCATAATTATTCTTCTCAATTGGTAAAACAAATAGTTAAATAACTTTACTACAGTATACAAGTTACGCTCCTGGAAAAACATTTTAGTTTAAATGAAATCTAAATTACAGATTCTGAGTCCTTGTGTGTTAGGAGAAGTATTTCTTTCTGGTCTCTAATGCTCTCATACCCCTAAATAGCCATACAGGAATATTTACACATAATTTAATTAATCTATATGTTATTCTTCAAACAGTATAATTTAAAAATGTGTTTTAGCTCTCCCCTTTTCTGCAGATTAATTAAAGTTTTACTTTTTTTTTTTTTTGCTATGTTTTTTTGGTTGGTTGGTTGGTTGGTTGGTTGGTTGGTTGGTTGGTTGGTTGGTTGATGGGGGAATTTTTTGGTTGGTTGATAAGTTGGTTGTAGCTTTTTGTTTGGTTGATTTTTTTATTTTTTTATTTGATAGCATAAACGCTCAATGACATCTGGTGTAAGAACCAAATATATTTTCAGACTCATGTAAATGCTTAATAAGGTTGATGTTATTGGATGCCTCCTATTGAACTTCTAAGTCCTCAATATACTTGGTAAGACACAAGACAGTATATTTTTATGCCATGACTTGTGAATTGCTGAATTATGGTCTTGCTTTCTCAGCATTTCCATTTAAGTAGACCAATAAAGAAGAAAGAGAGGGAAAGTAAGCTTGCACACTACCTTCAAGAAGCAACATAAATCTAGTTTAAATTTCCTCAGCAATTTATACCAAGAAGGAAATCTCCAATTATATTAATCAGCTCTTCAGAAACATCTCAAAAGTGTCTTTTGAATCAAAAGGTCATGAATCACACAAAATACTTTCTAGCCTGTCAAGGAGGAAAAATGTTTTCTCCTAAATTGCTTTCAGATTCAAATCAAAGCTGAGGGTTTGGAAGGAGAGGCTGGGAACAGGATGGCCTCTGTTCTTGTTTTTTTCATACTTTGATGATGTTTTCTTCACTCTGCCTCTGCCTACATTGATGGCAGTGTCTGTAGGTTTAGAGAAGGATGAGTCAATAGATGACCCCAGGATTTGTGAAGGAATTGCAGTACTTGCTAATATAAGAAAACATCTGCAGACAAAGGGCAGGAGTAAATTGTGGTTGTTAGAGCCTGTTGCAGGTGCATTTGACATCTCTGACACTCCCTTGGGAGGATTGATGTTCCTGTACTCAAATGGGTCTTTTGAGAGCTTTCTTTTTTATAAAGATTAGGGGGGGAAAAAGAAGTGGGTGATAAATACTATGACACCATAACAATAGTGACTAAACCAAACTTTTCTAATGGAAGTAGTGATAAGTTATAGCTCCACTTCCAGCTTGAGTGACTGCTAAACCCCAAGTGGATATTCTGGCAATATCCTAAATCAATGTCTGAGAGAAACTTCAGAGCACACCAGCTTCTCACCCTCCTTTACAAACTAGATTTTGGAAATTCGGTTAATCAGTGGTTCCCAGTGCTAAGATTAAGTTCTTGGTCTGGAAATTTGGAGATTCAGGCCTCTAGGATATGAAGTGGAGTAACCTACAGTTAGTAAGTTACCTGAACAGAAAAAAAAAAACACCCAACTTGATACTTATACATGACAATTTTTCCTAGAGTTTTCCATCAGCTCTTTAATTAGAACAATTGTTTTCTACATGTTGACAGTTCCATAAGGTTCTGTGAATTAAGTAGCCTCTGAATAATTGGAATGTGACCTGGATAATATGCTTCTACTTCCTACATAATTTCATATGCTTCTATTTCTTTCAAATGTTTTTTGTAAGTAAAAAATAAGCAGTATCAGTAACTATTCAGTGGTTATTCCTTAGGTTTTGGCAAATAGATATGTGCCTTCTATATTATATAATTAAATAAACTCAGCTAAATTATTGACATGATTTCTTCTTCAAAGAAAAATGACATTTTTTTGCTTGCTTTCATATGCCTCATACTATAGAAGTCACTTATTTCCTGGGTCTTAAAAGCAAAACCATTTCTCATTTTTATATAGGCTCCCAATTTTTTTATTTTCCTTTTTTTTCCCCCCTATTTATTTCTAATTCTCTGAGCCTGGTTTCCTTTCTGCAAAAGTGATTCAATTTCAATGGGACATAATGGTAATTTGAAAAATAACAACTGGGGTAATCAGCATCTCACTCCTTCTTCATCCAAAGTGCTTGAGTCCTGGTCATCTAGGTGGCCCTGCTTGGAAAACAGAGGGTGTGGACTTGTAGTCTGAACTTTAGGAAGATATGTAATACAGGTCTCCCACTCTGTCCAAAATATGTACAATGATACAGTTTCAACTTTTCCAACTATAGCACTAAATCAAGGTGCCATCAAATGCTACGTTTTATCCTGAAAGTGGTGCTGCTGGGCTTTGTTAAGGGAGCTGTTTGCAAACACGGTGACTTAATTGGCCCTCTTTAGAAAAAAACCTGAATTTCAAATGACACGAAGCAAAAGGGAGGTTGTGAGTGACTTAGCTTGTGTAGTGGTATCTCTCAGCATAGCTGCATTATACATTATAGTTCAGACCAGAAGGGTCATTTTTCCCCTTTTGTGTCCATTTTTGAGTAAATTACTCATCTGTACTCTCTGTGCTAAAGTGCTGTCCATGTAGGGTTCTCAAAATGTACACAATGGGCATCTTTCCAATGATATTCTGCAGAAAAAGCTGTCATTTCATCTGCTGAAGGGTTTTCAGTACACAGAATCAGCTTATGACTACATTGGGGTAAAACACTGGAAAATATTTGCAATGTGGATGCCTCAGCACTATTTGTTTTGCTATACTCCTCATTGAATTAAATTTACTACTAATATAGATAGACCTTCACTTTTATGGAAGTCTTGGAATGCAGGGAAGTTCACCAATTCTGCTGAAGATATCTAGGGAATCTCTGTTGCCTAAGAGGTATTGCTATGGGGTTTTGTTTGTTTGCTTTTTGTTTGTTTGCCTTTTTTGAAAAGTATTATTACTACTTAATTTAGGTCACTGTATTTTTTAAAACTTTAGATGTTTATAAGAATGGTTATATCCAAACAGAAATGATTAATGATTATGCTTAAAATGTTATTTTTGAGGGAGATAGCCTGAAGTCTTTTTCCCCTGAACTGAGGTTTAGCTTTCCCTGAAAATAACAGATGCATTGAGGAAGAATTAGGAAAACCTTCAGAGTCTGTTAGTTGCTAAGAATTCTCCAGTAGATGGAGGTAGAGAATAGGGAGTTTTAGAAGATATGTGAAAATAATTTTTTCTCAATGGTAATATGTACATTTTCTGCCAATCTTCCTAAGGTGTTTATCATAATTGTTAATAAGTTGCTGTATGAGAAGACACTCAAGAGAGCACAGGTAACAGCACCCAGGTAAGAATACAAACCATCTCTGCATATGTGAGTTGAACAAGTTAACAAATGTATTAAGAATGAATTTCCTGCTTTCCTATCTCTTATTTCATTCACTGTCTTAGAAAGGAACACAACTCTATTTGGTGTTTTGTGTACAGACAGGCACTTGTAATTTTTTAAATTTCAGATTAATAGATAAAATATATTATTTTTGTTTAAAATAACCAATTTTAATATGCAAACTCTCCTCTGCATGATTTGAGTCATCATCATACTAGTGTGTGGGAGAGTTTATTTATATATTCTTTTCATTATGCTAGCACATCATAAGCATTGTCATAATTGTCTTCATTTTTCAGTTCTTTTGTAAAAAATAAGTGAGTTGGTAACCTTTCTTGCAACTTATTCTTCTGTGATCTCTGCAGAAGCAGGAGTATATTAAAATTAGAGTAAAAACTATGGGAATATAAAGACTAAAATAAAAAAAATATATAACCCATGTAGTCACTGCAGGAACATACAAATTATGGAAAAAAAAAAAAGCATCATTTCTAATTGCATATTTTATTCAGATATACAGCCACCCATTCCAGTGAGTGACTTCCCAAGAAGTGGTATATTTTTATCTGCTTGGAGCCCTTAAAACATCCTCCTGAAGACAGACATTTAGCCTTGCCATAAAATATTGACTGCTGTTATTCAATGAAAATAGATACAAAATCTCCTTGGAGAGAAGCTTGTTTCTGAAATAAGGAATAATTCACATAAATATATCTTAATTTGATTTATTTCTTTTCATTCATATGTTTACTATAAATATTTACAGGGATTTTATCATGGTGGCACAGAGACACTGATTTAAAGGATTGTCTCTTTCTGCCAAGCAATTTGCAATGTATGTTGATTTGATGTTAAAAGTAAATGTAAACCTTGAAAGTTTTAAAACAGTCCTGGAAAGTGGGGAGGATGACTGGTCATTGCTTTGAAAGTCAATTCACAACCCATAAGTCAGTATCTGAGAAAAAATGCTGTGCAAACCTTGTCCTCTTTCTCATGGCTTGTACTCCAATGGTTACCAGTGTTCGTGGCCACATGCCACAAAAAAATCAACTAAATCAACTAAAAAAACTTGATGCTGAAGAGAAAACAGTGACTCATGAGAAACTTCAGGTTTTTTATTTTTCACAGAGCCTTAAAGACACTTCATTTTATCAGTAGTTTAGAATGATGCCATGCGTATTTTCCAAAAGCCAGATTTATGCAGGAATTTATACTTTTGCATTGAGAGCTTGATCATATTTCTGGAGAAGACATTAATTTATCTCTCACTGTGCAAGAATTATGGTTCATTTGTTGTTTGGGGTTTTTTAGTTGGCTGATTTTTTTTATCCTTTCCTATGTAATAGAAAGCAATCTTGAGATTTCTGAGGATTTATAGAAAGAAGTGGTTGAACGGAGAGAACAGTTAAACTGAAAGGACAGATTGCCTTGAAATCATTCTGAAGAATAGGGTAAAGCTGTGATGCAGGTCTGCAACATCCCTATCAATAATGCAGTGATCTCAGAAGCTCTGTAGTGTTGGGTAGGTGAGCAAAAGATCTCTTTCATTTAGAAAACGATATGGCAAGACTGACCTTGTTTCTCAAAAAAGTACAAAAAAAAAATTGCTTGGGAAACCACAGAGGAATTCTTGATCTTTTTTACCTCAAAAAGCAGGAGTCTCTAAGCAAGAGCGGTTGCATAATTTCTTTTTTTTTTTTAATTCTTTGTCCAAGCACTCTCTCTTACTACCACTTTTTTTCTGATGGTCATAAATGAGGAGCAGTGTACATGTCATAAGACATTATCAAATAGAATGGTATATATGTGTGTATATATACATATATAGATATGTGAAGACAAGGGAAGTGTCTTTAAAGTTGTATCTCATGCCCTAAACTTTTTCAGTGACCATAACAGACAGGTTTTCTGTCACTTACTGAGATATGAACTATTTTAGCAATAGTAAGAATTGTCAGGATTTATTGCATTCTCATCTTAGCAAGAATTCACTTGACCAAACCGCTGGGGATTTGGAATATGTCAAGGACAGCAAATACAGAACATTTGTTTTTCTCTGTGTCTTGCTGCTCTATAGGCCAATCAATCTCCCTCTTCTACCAACCTATACTGGGATTTTGGCAGTGTTCTACAAGCATAACAAGTCATCTGAATTTGTTGTTCTTTGTGCTAGAAGCCCCTGAAGTCATCGACCAGAGAGGAACATTTGTAGCTTTGTTTACAAAGTGAGCATTCAAAATGATTTTCAATACTTTCTGCTGTACTTTATTCCCTTTATTCTTTCAAGTGTCTGATTTTTTCATCAGCTTTCCTGTGTTAAACCAAAAGTGCAGTCCTGACAAAAAGTCTTTGATGACAGAAAGAGCTGCAGGAGAGATTGATCTCTACAAGAGAAGTCATCTATATGCTGAATGTTTTCTGTTTTTCTTGCCTTGTCTGTGGATCTGAGATGAGTGAATGATCTTTTATGAATGAGGATCCCTAGTTAAGCATTAAAAAAAATAATTGGTGTCGTGGAAGTTAAAATCAAATGTATACTTTGAAATCATAGGCCTTCTGAAATCTTTATGGCTGTAATCTAATGTTTTTTTTTTCAGGGCCATATGTTTTGTTTACATTAGTGTAACTGCTGAACCCATTTCAAAGTACTGTACTCCAGGTCTTACCAATTGAAGGTGAAAGGATTGGCATTTAACTCTGCCCTTACCCCTTACACTGTAACTGCTGCACTGCTCTGAGCTGAAGGTGACAGCTTCCACCTTCTACCTTCCAGGTTGACTTCATTTTCTAGCAATCATTAACTGCTTTGGAAGTACTTTAGTGTCAGCAATAATGGATTTAATGAAAAGAGTCTCTAACTGCCTAGTTATTTTAAAAGGACAACCATATTGTTTGCTTTGGGGAGCAGAGTGCTCTCTCTCCAGATATTATGGTGTCTCGAGAAATGGTATAATCCTCTTGATCACCTCATCCTAAGACCTGTCATTTCTAGCTTGTCCTACAGTATCTGATTGCTTTTACCAGTAAGTTTCTCAGAAGTACAAAAAAAATAAAAGTTACTGTTCCTTGTCCTCTTCACACTTCACATGCATACAACTTTATGACTTTCTTCTGCAGACACTGCTTTGTACTATTTTACTTTGAAGGAAACAATACTAATAAAGTTGATAAATACAAATTTCCTGTTCCACAATGATTCATGCAAAACCAATGAGAAAAGAACATACCTATATCATACTAGATAAATATCATCAGTGCATCTTGTTGGAGATTTTTTCCTGTATATTTTAGACTAAAGTAGTTTAACATGCAAGTGCTATAGTTATGTTCCTTTTCTTTTTTAAAGAAAAATAAAGAAAAACTAAAATATTTCATGAAGTCTTTTACAAGATTTCTAGCAGATTGTCCCTCCTACTGTAACATTTAACAAAACACCTATTTTTGGAGTTTTCTTTCTTTTTCTTGCTCTGTATGATTTTTATTAAGCTCCACTATACCTTGGTTTAGTTGACGGTAGTTGTTTCTTTTAATATTTCACTATGCTATAGCAATCTCAGTATCTTAAAAAAAAATACATCTTGGAGATATTTTCAGGCACAAAATAATTTATCCAATACCTTTGTCTTTATAACTTCCACTATTGCAGGAAATAATCTGGTAAACTTTTAAAGATTGTGTGAACCCTTATATGTGAAAGAAAGCAATGCACTATTTACTGAACAAAACAAATCCCTTGACACAGAAAATTCTGGCAACTGGCACCTGGTTCCCTTGCACTTTGTGGAAGTGACAGAGCAACTTAGATATTTATATGGACATCATTATATAAAAGTACTTACTAAAAATTTTGAAAAGAAGTGTTATTACTCGTCTTAAGCAGAAAGAAGTCACACTAGAGTTTATTCTGTGTAAACCCAGAAAGTCTTTGCTCTACTTCATGCCAAACTAAATCTTTATGACAGCACTAGATACCCTGCCATTGTAGTAGGATGCTATTGCAAGGATATCTTTTAACAGAGGAAAAGATAAAAAAAAGAAAATAAAAGAAGAAATAAAGAAGAAAAGACAGCAATGCTCCAAGCCTCAATGTTATTCCATATTTTCATAAACTTCATCCTTGTGAACTGAATTATTACTTGGATATGTGCAGATGCACAAAAACCCAACTTTCTTTCCACTTAAGTAAATATTATTTGATCATGTGCAGTAGTTCACTGTTTTCACTGATGTAGTGTCAATTTCTTAAGTCTGATAACTACCATACCATTTTTTTAAAAAATTAATAATTATGCTACTCTAAAAATTAATCACATTATGTAAACATTTTCATAATTTATGCATGATGTCTGTCATTCACAATATACCAGGTGTGAGTATAAGGGTAACTCTGTAATAAAGCAAGTCATCATTATTTATCTTTCTATTGTTTGAGTGTTGAGTTCTTTATGTCATGCTGCTGTGCTTTAAATTTCAAGGTCAGCCCAACCTATGAAAATAAATTTTCCTTTTCAAGTTCATAACTTCATTAACTTAATAACTGAATGAACACAAAAGGTTAAAAAAAATTCTTCAAGAAATTTTGGTAGTTTCAGCATTTAATAAAATATTCTGAGATTTATAAAAGTATTTATAAAATGCAATATAATTATTTATATCTTCAAGCCATGGGGTAGTTATAATAAAGACAAAAATACTACATGGAAGCATTGTTACAGATTTATAATACTATTTTAATAATTTTTGCCTCTAAAATGTGGCTCAAGCAAAAACAATTCAAAAATATTTTGCCTTGACCTTTAACACATTTCTCGAGATCAGCAAGAAAAAAATTAGTATTTTTATTCTAAGCACATTCATATATGTCTTGGTTATCTGCTTACTTAATGACTAAAAACAATTGTGGAGTTCTTAGCCTATATTTAGAAAATAAAAATTCATAATAGAGATACCTTTGTTCCATATGCAATGTGTGGAAAGAATTAGAAACAACAATTTAGACCTGGATATAATATTTAGAAGGAACATTTTGCCTGAGGCTGAAATACCAAAGCAGCAGAGTACAGCTGATAACAGGTAGCTAGTAAGAAATACTTGCTAAGTGGTGAAAGTCAGAGGCGTCAGTTCAAAGAATCAGGGTCAAAGTTCAGCCCAGGTCAAGACCCTGATACTAAACAAATATGGGATCTTGTTATTCCTTTGAAGCATAAATTTGAAAGAGAACATGCTCTGGAGTATCTGCAGACCTTTCTCTTATAGCACATATGTGGCTCCTGGTCCCAAGTCTCATGGATTTTCATGTAAATTTTATCTTGCAACTGCTTCATGAAAAGTACACAAACTGACATGGCAACAGGGAAAGGTCTCAAGTGTCATGCAGAATCCCTCTCCTCTAGCACATGGAATCTCAAAGGCTTTGTATGCAGAACAGCTTCTACATCGTGTGCAGAGGGAGAGAATGGAACCGTGGTGGGAAGGCTTCCCAGCAATGACACACAAGTTTTGTGTCCACTGTGTGAGACTTGACATATCTACATAATGACCTACAAAAAATCTATGTCTTTAACTGTTGGTGTGTGTCTACTGGTTGTATTGCATTGTGGAAACATAATGGCAAGTTGGGTCGTGTGAATTGATTATGCACTTGCACAGCTATCAAGACTATTTGTGGATCATAATTTTGAAAACTATCAGGATAAAGGAAAACTCAACAGGATTTCCTTGACCCATTTTATAATTCAAGAGAAGGAAGGCAGAATCTTCAATTGACTTGATATATCAACTTTACATTTCAAAGAATATTGTGAGCTTTAATGTTAGCAAGTTTTGTGAATGAACATCAACCACTATACCTTCAGCACCCCATGTGGCACTTTGCTATACACTACGTGTTTCAATCACATTGCAAATAATATTTTCCCCCCCATGGCTCATACACAAATATTAATATAGTACTATATGAAAAAAAGGTTGGAATTGCATGCAATTGAAAATCACCAGGGCAACAGGGAACTCTTTACAACCTCACAGTGTTGATTTTCCATTTCAGAAGCTCTAAAAAATATTACTTTTGCAGAAATAACCATTGAGCTGGGAGCAAAAAAGAAAACAGTGTTTTCAAAAGCCATTTAGAAAGTGTGGAATCAGACTATTATTAAGACATTTCAGTTTCGTATGCATGTCTTCTTATATTTACCCACAATTTAATGTGGGGTTTTTTTACAGTTAAAAGAGTGAATGTCTTCAAAAGAAGTTTATGAAGAGGTTTTGAAGCACAAAGATTATTATTAATATCTTACCACATTGCTATTTTGCCAGTCCTGGAAGATTGTTTCCACTAAAACACTCCTTGCTAAATGTCAAAAGGTAACCCTTAAAACATTAACATTTTCTAAATGTTTTTTCTCAGATAATATGAATGCTCTGATCTAACTAATGCTACATTTTTCACATATTATTTTAAAACTAGGTCATTTCTTTGTGGTTCTGAAATAAAATTTCTACGTGATCGTATTCTATGAGAGCCCGTGATCATGTGAGATAATTTCTACCATGACAAAAATCTTCGCTACTCTTACAAGTCTTTGGATTTACCCAGTTAATACATGACTAGACTAACCAGAAGAAGAATGGGTAGAATGCCTGGAGTAAAGACTAGAAGACATATGTCCTGGACAGGCATGAGATCAGAATTCTGTATCGTTTCTTTTGCATTAGACAGCCTAATTACCTCTGTCTTTAAAGAAAACCCTGCAGGTAGATAAGAACAGAAGTCCTTACAGACTGATTTCAATTAAGTTGCATTCTGTAGTAGAGAAAGGATATGGAAAATTATGTCAGACACTGATGGGAATTTTCTGAATGTAGTAGTGCTCCTTGTGGCTTTAGATGAAGAACAGAGAGGCTGATGTTTTACTTCTTTTAAGGAAAACTGAGAAGTCATTAATTTTAAAAAAGTGTGTATATCTGTGTGCAATATATAAAAGAATATATTTTAGTAAGATTACAAGAAGTAGAAATCAAAGGACAGACAGTAATCCAGGCAAAGCATTCATGATCCATATTGTTTTATCCTAACAGGCTCGTTGTCTATTTTTTTCCTCCAGCTCTCCAACAGAGTAGCTGCAGAATTTCTTCTGAATGTTACCATAGGAAGAATTTTGGAAAGAAAAATGGAGACAATCTCTAATTATCTTAACTCCTCACAATTTTTAATTTTTTTTTTTTTCATAGCATGGAAAGAACAATATGTGCTTTTCACTTTTTCCAGTATGATTCTGCACCCAGCTATAAAGAGGTGAGCTTGTTTAGCCCAAGTCACAAATTATTTGATTCTGACTTGTAAGTTGCTCTCAGTGACTTCTGTCACACCAGCATTGGTGTATTTCCAGTTACACATTGTCAGATATATTTGCAGCACCATTGCTATGCTGCCTATACTCAGCTAATATAAAGTAGTCTTGGATAAGATTGTGACATCAGATGTGGAATACACTAGAGCTTTTCTAAATGAAAAGAATAGTTAGTTTAAGTGCTGAAGAATGACAAGGGGGAAACCTTTATTAGTGCAACTAATAGAAGTGACAAAACAACAACATGGAATATTCTCAGAGGTTTTGTCATTCCAAAATCGCAAGCAAATATACACTGCAGGAGTCATCATCCTCTTAGAAACCTCCAAGAGTGATAAACCAGTTTTTCTGAAAGATTTGGGACAAACTATGCTTGTCTAACACAAGGCCTTCAGGGAATTCCTTTGGCAGGGATTCAAGGGCATCACTTCTGAAGAGCTCCACAGACATTAGAATAAAAAATTATCCACATACACCATGCTAAAAAAAGAGATGTAGGACATCAATCTAGTTAAAAGTCCAAGGACATGTCCCTGTAGAATTCCCCAGGGTGTCAGAGGAAAGAGTATCTCTGCACATCATTGCATATTCTTCATAATTACTGCAGGGATATTACCAGGAGAACGGCTGCAGGGAACAAAAAGCCTTTGGGTCACATATATTATTCCCCTGATTATATTAATATGACACACTGTTGTACAGACCGTTGTGCTGTAGGTTGTCTGAAGAAAAAAATGAAGCACTATGAAAATGAACATTTGGATATTGGAATGATTTTCAGATGTACTATAATATGGATCTGGGGGAGCAGTTCACATAATGATCTCAGAAGTATTTAATCCCATTGCTCTTTATCCACGGGATCTGTAGAGCAGACTAGATTATCTTGTAGCCACAAAACACATATTCAAATACAACATAAAGAATACATTGTATTAACCAAAAGAAAGATTGTGGTGGATCACACGGACAGCATGGATTCTCTGGTTATCCAGAGGGAAAACCTTGCCCCTCAGCCTTCAGCTTCTCAGGTGTGGAAAGATATTATTGATCATCAGCTATCAGATTGAAAATTGATTTCCAGCTGCTTCATGTAGCACTCTATATCTGCTTTGTTTGCCCTGACTTATAAAATGCTATTCTAATTCCTTTTGCAGTGGATGGATCCTCGTTCAGTTTTGAGAGGAAAATGAAGGACAGAATCTGAGTGTCAGCCCATGAATCAGCAGGCCATGGAGTCACAGTGCCAGGAATTGGAGACAGCGGAGTGGATTAATGTGCCAACAGCTAGAGTGGGATCTAAGTGTCATAGACATCCATGTGCCCGTGCTGCCAGCTATTGGAGCAAATGCAGCTGTGTAGGTGAGTGTGTGATCGCTAGCAAGCATCAACCCAGAATAGTCAGAGAGCAGATGAAGCTGCCTGGGAGCCCAAGTTATATCTCTTTTGGAGCAGACTTTTAGCAGACTTTTTTCTATGTGTTGGATGCTAAAAGCAAGTGTTTGATGCTGCAAGACATTCCACTTATTTTCAGAAGATAGTGCAAAGTTTGGTTAATATTTTATTTAGGTAACATCATTCAATCTCAGAGTTTTTTCCCCCCTTGAATATGTGTTTCTTAGAGGCAACCAGAATGGCTTTGAAATCAATATACATAAACCCAGGATAAAATTATTTGTCTAAGTGACAGTATAGACAAAGCTTGGGATTTTTGACAAATCCTGAATAAAGAGCATGGTGTGATTGACATATTTGGAGACTTGTGCACTCTGATTCAGAGTACTGAGGGGTTAATTGAGAGTGGAGTGATGAGCATGAAATCCAGGGACTGTGCTGGAGTTCATTGCTTTCTTGAAGTCAATTGTTAATATAAGTTAAATTATCCATAGTAAAATATGCTTTGTTTTTTCTTTGTGCTTGTTCAGAACGTGTTCATTCAAAAGGCATTATGTTCAACTATCAGATTTATCTGTGAGTCAGAGTTCCTTGTAACTTAGCATGCATTTCCTAATAAAAAAAATTAAAACCTGGAAGTAATTAAAATATTCAACATAATATTTAATATTTAAAACGTAATAACTTCTGTGTGACACATATGCTGAAAAAAGCTGAGCTCATAATAGAAGCCTTCATACAGAATAGTATTTTGCTTTCTGGTTGCATCTGCTGGTACTTATCTATGGTTTACACCTAAAAATTTTATTCACATTTTCCATAGAGAGAAAAAGAACTGAACAACTAAACAGATTTTAAGTAGTGCTCAAAATAACCTTACTTATCTTTATTTCTTAAAATCTCTTTTTTGTAAACTCTTTCTGTTGATATTAGGCCAGAGGATATACACACTGTACATTACATACTGGATGATCCCAATCTATCTATATGAACTTTAATCAAGCCAAATTTCTCTACAGACCCATGAATCTTTGTGATATTTTGCATTTGTTTACATCAACTTTGTTTCCTTTCCAACATGATGCTACCAAGGGAAAACATTTTGATCTATAGCATACAAAATTTCTCCTTAAAAGGAGAATTTTATTTCTTTAGAAAGTTAGCTTTCTCGTGTTTCCAATATTGCTGATGCCTAAATAATGACTTTGTTTTAGTTTAGATCCTGTAAAGCCACAGAAAGAGCAAGGGAGTACTTTTATGGATCTGAATCATTAATATTTCAGTATAAAGAAACTTCCTTAGCAAATTTCTAACCATAAAAACTACTATTTAAAAGATATAAAGCAAAATTCTCCAGCAAAACATTCAGTGCAATGTGATATATAATTTCTCCTATCTTAACGAAATGTCTTTCTTAAAAGAATTAATGCACCAGCATGAAGTTAAATGAGGAAACTTACAAGTAATTATTTATAAAAATAGACCTTGTCATTAAAACTTTTTGACTACAAAGGTAATATTATATATATATATATATATATTTATATATAACAGGGCATATTGGCTTAATTTAATATAACAGTGGTAATTGGAGATAATGTAGAACATAGATATCAGAATATCTAATGAGGTGGAATAGTTTTCAAATTAAAAAGCACAAAGTGCTTCTACCCAGATTTTCTTAGAGGAGAATTCAGTGGACAACTGAAATAAAGAGGCTCAGGCCTGTTCCCATGCTCTGTTGATTATTATACATCTGACAGCTGATCAATACCTGAATAGCTCCCTTCAGATGAAGAGCAAAGAGTATTTTTGATTTCTTATTTCCAATCCTTGCTATGAAGCCAAAGGATCACATATTAGTAAATGTCTTCATTCAGAGCTGGATGTGGCCAAGAGACTTCACTTGGGTTGGTGGAGGGCCCTGAATAAGGATTATCTCGGTGCTATAAAATGTAATATGAAAGCCAGAGGTAAGACTATGGTGTGAACGCTGTTTTGTAACCATCAGATCTGAAACATTTTTTAAGTGTAAATCAAGAGAAAAGGGGAAGTTATTTTGGAGGCAACAGGAAGCAGCAGATGCATTTATGCTTCTAAAATGTTCATTGTATATGTTTTTGATGTTAATTTTTTTTTTCTCTTTTGATCTGCACAAGACTAAGCTCACAGGGAAGATTTTTTGAAGAATACAAAATTTAGGGCCTTAGGGCCTAATTAGAAGTAGATAATGACTACTCTGAATCTCAGTGTCAATAACAAGAAAATTCTAGAGGCATGCTTCAATGATGATAGTAGTTCATATGAAACCTTTAAAAAACATGAGGGTGGGAAATTCAGTGTAAGCTGCTGGTTCTAGGATGTCCATTCTTCAAAGTGAGAAGATTTACCTTTAAAAAACATCATGTCAGTTCCCAGGTGATATGAAAGAGTTGATACATTTAGCTCATCTAGCAAGTTGGTTCTCCATTTTTTTATGTTAATGAGTAAATGCTCTGTGTTGTTGGGCCATGATAAGTTTTGTCTCCTGTGGTGATGGCTCAGTTCCCCTTGTCTGACATAACATAGGGGCAAAAATATGTTTCCTTTATTTTGCTGGTTGCTTGCTTCATAGTTATAGTAGGACCGAGTATGAAAATATCTCCTCTTCTATAAGAAGATGCCTATTAATTCTCTAGTTACATAAAACTAAGGCTATGTCCTTACTCTCTGTACACAGAGGAGACAAGAATTTAGGTTTTCAAAAGGCCAAATAATTTATGATCCTAAGATCATTATTTTCCTCTGAGATTCAGGCTCCTAAGCACATAAATCACTTTTGAAATGTTATGTTAAGTTGTACTCTGGGCCTCTGAGATAAGAAAGGTAAGAGGCATGGAAAAAAGTAGTTGGCAAATGTAGTTTCAACCACCTAAGAAAACATTAAGGAAACTAAGATGTTTTTTCTATGACTGGGATGCATTAAATACTAGTCCTTCTAGCATTTGGATAATCTTTCTGCAACAAAACAGTGGTGGATGGCTTGGTAGTATCTCGAATTTGATGACAAGAAGAAGCTTACTAGTCATGCTTTGCATCATTATCATATATATTACATTCTGTAATGACATGCTAACATAAAAATATATGGATTGGAGATTTAAGCAGTGCAATTGTGATGAGCTATTGACAAAACAAACCAACTAAACAAAATGTACACCTAGAATAAGGTGTTTATGAGAAGATACTATAACTAATGAAGGATAAAATGTTAAAAATATCTGTTTCATGAGGTTTATTTTGCTTTTATAAAGTAATCTGGTCCAGGGAAAATGTGTTCCCTCTGAAGAAGAAATGGAAGTGCAACACTTGAATAATAAATGCTGGTTTATTCAAGGACCTAGAGTGATAAAAAAGGTAAAAATACTGTAGTGATCCATCCTCAAACTAGGCTATATCAACCTTTGACTGTAATTTTTGAAAAATAGTAGGTACAGGACTGAGAATCTGGCAGTTGCAATTCTTTCCTGAGGCTGTTCTTATAAGGCAGGTCTTTACCAAGCATAATATTATCCGTGCATTTTGCCTACAAGCACAGCCTAGGCAGTCTGAAATTTGTTCTGGATAACAATGTCAAGTTTAAGCTACATTGTGTTCCTGTACTCTTTTTTTAATATTTAACAATTATTTTGCATAAACTCAGAGACTGAAATATGGAAAAGCATCTAATAAAACAAAAGTTCTATGAATTAATCAGGAATATGACTTAAGATTTTTTTTTTTAATAAGAGGCTTTAAATATTGAGCTAATTAAAAACACACCTGAAATATGTTCATTTATATAATCTCTATTTGAAATATTTTCAAGAATTGATAGCCTTCTTTTTCTTTAGGAACTATTTACATTTTTCCATTTTTAATACTATTTTAATAGATACAATTTGTTCAAGGGGAAAGAAAACAGCCAGAAGTCAGGATATATAGCTCTGCAGTGATTCACTATAGTTGTCTTCGGTTTTATTTTAGATGATGTGTCTTCATAAATTCAGAGAGTTAGCCTCTGAGTTCATCTTTCATTTCCCTGGAAACCGGAGCATTGTGGATGAGTACTTGGCTCTGACCCAGAGCTGAGTCATAAGCAGTTTCAGCATCTGTGAGAGAGTCCAAGATCTCTCCTGAAGTCAGCAGCACAAACTTAATTCTGTGTACATCCTTCACAAGTCACTTCTGACAGGACTGTTCTCATGTAGCCCAGGCACCTAAGTTATATGTCTAAATTAGAGCTTACTTTAACTCCTCTGACTCTTGAAGTGAATGCAAAGAGAAAGAAAAGCCAGAAGAGGATGGATAGTTTCAAACAGATGGGCAATTGTGCCTATGTGTCTGTATTTAAAACGTGGGATCCTGATTTCACCTGTGTGCTGTCTTCATGTAGAGAGGAGATGTATGTCAATTTGTACTTGCCTTTGTGATGGCAGAGCACTTGCTTAAGGACTAGGAAAGGCAACTGGGACACAGAGTTTCTGCATATACAGTGGCACTACACGCTGCTGCTTCTAGGTGCAGTGCAGTGTACTCCCTCAGTGAAACAGAGAAACCTCTCTCCTAACACAGGCATTTTAGCAGGGCTCAAACAGCCAAGTGTGTGAAAAAATATGTTTGCATTTTACTTTCTTCACCTGCAAAATCAGACTTCTGCAGTTATTCATAATGTATTTATGAAGCAATTAAAGTTTTCAAAAAAACCCTCTGCTGTTCATCCACATATTAACTGGAACTCGGTATAGCTACCAAACATATAAATAATGCTCTGAATTTATGGTCTTGTCAGTGATGATCCAATAAATTGGTGGTTTACCTGCAAAAACATGATGAAAGCTAAGAGAAGGTGAGCATTAATCATGAACATTATGTTAGATTCCCAGAAGCAGAATGCTATGTATACCTGAAGCTTTCTTCATTTATCCCCACCAGTCAAAGTACAAATAACCTTTTTTTTTCTTTGCTTTAATGTGTTTTACATATGAACCAGTTTTGAAATACATTTATGTACAAAATTATTTCAATATTATCAAAATTGTCTTTTGGTTGTCATAGCTATTATGAATAAGCAGCTCACTTTTCATTACTAGAATGAGGCTTTTTAAATTGCATGTTCAATTTCAACAGTATTTGTAAAAGAAAATGTCCTTGTGAATTAAGTTTGGATTCAGTGATACATTTTGCTGTTCTTTTATTCAGAAGATCAGACCAGTCCTGTTTGTTTGTTTGTTTATTATCTACATGGTTTTGGAGCAAATTTATTATGGGATGTCTGAAGTTCCTTAGTGAATCTCAAGGTAATCTCATCTCTAATGCTTTTATATAGTGGCTATTTAATCTTCTTTATGGAGAGGACAGAATGACCTTATTCTTTACTTTTTCTAATAAAACTTCTTATGGTTGGGAATTTCAATGAGGTTAAAAATGAATTTTGTCTTACTGAAAAACAAAAGCCTGGAAATGTCTCTGAGTTAGGAAGAACCTTTTCTTCCTAAGCTTTAACTGAAAAAAATAATTGTTTTACTGATTAATCTCTTGCCATCTGATGGTTATTTTCTGCCAATAATTGGACTATAATGCAGGAAAATATAATTATGGTTTCCACTTAATTCAGAGGTATTAAAAATAAAGGTATGTATAGTAAGGCTGCAATGTAGAAATATGTCCTAAAATCTATTTTCAAAAAAAAATATTTAATTCACTGAGTTTAACTGCTTAGCATTTAGTCCAGTTTTTCTCTTAAAATGACAGATACTGTCAACATTCATATTAAATTTCTTTCTGTGAACAGATAAAAAAGCTCTATTTTGACAGGGTTTAAAAAATACAGAATGATTTAAAGGAAAGTCCTTACAAACAGAAAAATATATTTAAGGTGATGCACCGCTGTCCTTTTGACAGGAAAAAAAAAACAACCTTAGTTACAGCTTCAACTTTGGCAAAAGTAGCATGAACACACAGATTAATCAGTTCAGTGGTCCAGGGGATGCCAGAATTTTAAACATCATGTTATTTATCTTAAATTACGGCATATTTAGATTAGAAGTATTTGTGTAACTTTATGTTTAGTTGTCACTATCCAAACTAATTGGTGTAATCAGCATTAGCCCAGTTCACTTCTTTGGAACAACTATAATTTATTTAAAATTAGTATACCTCCCAATATTTTATCTGTGTGTGTGTGTTTACATACATACCTGTTTGTGTGGGTGGAGAATACACACAGAAAGAGTGTATAGAAATGACAGTAATAAAAATAACTGACATCTTCAATGAAAGGCAGATGTATCTGCAGAGTTTTGAAAATCCTGAATTTTGGAAAAATGCAGGAGGAAGAATTAAGTACCTTTTACTCTTCCTGTTCAGTGTTTAATTTCTGGAAGATTTTATTTTTCCCTGTTGTGATATACAAAACTGGAGGGAATATGACACTATTTGGTAATTTACATTACACATTACATTTACATTACACAAAGAAATTATAAACTTTTCCTACAATAAATAAATTATAAACTTACCCTACAGTATTTCCAAAACCCCCACAACCAAGCATATTCTTTAATATGCTATTTTACTTGATTTTACCACCAGCTTTATAAAATAGACACAGGAGGATTTTTAGAGGTTTTATGAAATAATGTCTTATAACTACCTGATGGGACCTTTCTGTTTAATATATTCTCCACTGTACTGCCAAAAAGAACAGATGGTAGATCTGTTTAGATTTATCAAAATCATAGATCTCTTTAGTCTGCAGTGGAAAAATAGACACAGATATTCTGAGATCACTGATATTTCCAAATCCTGAACTAAAGAGGACAATGTTATAACTAGGAAAAATATATGTAGAAAAATGCTATTTGGTGACATTCACGGTTCTTTAAAAACACGTAGGACGTCAGTTTAGGGATTAATAAATAAATTCTGAAAACCACTTTATCTCAAAGTGTCTCAGAAATATCGCAATGTTATTTTTAATCAATATTAGGAGACCAGGACATTTGTGTGGACAAAATTAAACATAATACTATTAATTCAATAATTAAACATAGTCAGCAACTGAATATGTCTATCCCCTTGATCTCATCAGTCTATGTTCTGGATGCTTTTTTCTTTTTCTTTTAATCCTTGTGTCTGTGTGTGTGTGTGTGTCTGTGTGTGTGTAAGTGGTGCCTGGTGGTATCTCCAATTCTTGCATTGGGGAAAAAACCCCTAAAACGTTTGGTCAAGACAGTTAAACCTTGTTATGCAACCACAGTTTTTTATCTAGAAAAAAGAAAGAAAGACTAAATCTTTTAGGTAAAACCTTTCATACTTTTTTGAGGATTTTTCCACTCCCTTAGAGGATTTTACCACACATAGAGAAAAAAGTAGATTTAAAGTTCATTTGTACTGTGAGTAAAAACACAAAGAAAACTTATGAATTATGGAAGTTTCCCAGTTTGAAAGTCATACGTCATAATCACATGAATCTTATATATGCTACAGTGAATGAACTATCTTCAGATAATAATCAGACAGCTGTTTATAATGATAAATATGGATAAAAGACCCTTTGCAGTTTATCTGCATATATATGGTTTCTTAAAAATTTCTTTGACATTTGAGTTTTTTTTTTTAATTGATTAAGCATATTAAGCCACTGATAATGAATCTTCATAAATACATGGTATTGAGTTTGGATAAAAAAGAATTTATCCCTTGACATGAATTAACTTTACTAGAATGTGTGAATGAGTAGCAAGTGGAAAGTCTTATCTCTGTAGTTGTCCTAATTAGGCAGTAACATCTAACATCACAAGAATTTGAGATAGTGGAAAAGGCAAATAATTGAACTTGTTATTGTTATTGTGCTTGTTAAACATGAATATTAACATGTTTGTTGACACATTTCAGAGTGATTCTAAACAAAGTTTTCTGTAGTCATTTGGAATATATTAATAATATTGCAGCTCCACTAATCAAAGCAATTGTGTATGTTCGTTAAAATTTTAAGATTATACTTAGGCAATAATAAATCCTTGGATCTTCAGCTTCATCAGGTCAGTTCCCTTTTGGCCTTGGGATTCTGGGTTAACACTTAGAAACACCTAACAACAACGTCAGCAGCAGTCTGTACATCTCGTGTTGAATTATATTTATAGAATACAAAGCCAAGTAAACACAATCATTATTTGATGGGGGAAGTGTTGGAAACTGAATGGAGATATTCTTGACTCCTTGACATTAATTAGGGTCACTTCATTCATTTCTGTAACCTGAAAATTAACTGGTGATTTGGTACCATATCGGACATTTGCACTCTTGACCAAGTGATTTGACCAGGGCTTTAGTAGGGTTTAACACATGCAGGAAGTTTTAATTTTTTTGAGAGGATATAAGAGAGTTGTTTCATTGCTTTTTTCTTCCTTATTCAGATGAACCATGAGCCCACAAATGCTGTCAAAAGAGATTTAAGGAAGATTAAATACAAAACAGGTCTTAAAGAAAAATGTACTGTTAAGATAGAGGTTGACAGTGTCATGGCCTTCTATTGATCAAGGAGGGAGGAGGGAAAAGCTAAAAATCAAACACCAGTGTATGAGAAGGACAGAAGAGAGGGAAAGATAGAACCTACAGTTAGACCCCATTTTCTTCATAAATCAGTGGATTCCAATACCTGTTAAAAAATAGGTATCTAAATATCACAATCTCCTTGCATTTGCATTGATGTTTCTATAAAAATAAAACAAATAAACCCAATTTATCACATAAGTTGGTCACAAATATGAAGGAAGCAAGTATGGCTGTGTTTTTCTTCAAGTGCTTGTATGAAACTAATCATTATATTTAATTATATGTGTGGGTCACTGTGAGGTTACCTGGACCAAGAAAAAGAAGTATATGTAAAAATTGTCTCTGTGCCATTGTTGGGGGTTGAA
>VXBI01010503.1:6079-62861 GCA_013397375.1 Toxostoma redivivum | reverse complement strand
ATTCAACCCCCAACACTTAGGCAAGATGAAAGGATTAAGGATGTGTTTGCAAAACAGTTACGAAAACGTGATAACAGTTAAAAATATATGATTAAGATTTACATTTAAAATTTAAACTATATAGACTGTCTCTAAGTTTGTGAGGCTATACTACTAGCTCTAGAAGTCATATGATGGTGTAATGTCCTGAATAATTCTAAATGTTNTCCTCTCCTCTCCTCTCCTCATGTAAGTTTGTTATCTCACTCATCCCAGTGCCTGACCTGAGGCTCTTTTCCTCTACATACAAGCCTCACAGAACATGGCAGTATTACTGTGCAAATTAGATGTCATGAGAAATATTGATCTAGAAGCTTCTTTCAATATTTTGCATGTTTAGCTTTTGGGAAGCTTTACATAAAGACTTAAAATAAACCCTGATATGACAAAGGTTGCTTTGCTAGATGTGGGAAAATCACTCTGGGCCAGGAGGTGTTTTCAACAGAAAGAAGAAAAGGTATTCTCACCTATTCTTTAAGGGTAAATTATCAGTAGGAATAACAACCAAATAGATTTATTCCATGCTTACTCAGGGGAAGGATAGTAAGTAGTTTCACCTTCTAATCAAATGCCAAAACATTAAAGCTATTTAATAAAAACAATGTAAGTCAGAGCATTACAAGTGAATATATAATTCCTTTAGAAAACAAAACAACAATCAAACTTCAAGTGCAAGTTCCAGGAGAAGATGTGTACGCTCTGGTTCCCCAGAAGGCAGCAGTCTTCCCTTAAGGCTATGAGAAACCACTACGTGGTGGGAAATAATAAAATTTAAAACATATTAGTTTCTACAAGATTTATCATTGACTGTGACTCCTAATCAGAGTCTTTGCACTCGCGTATCCCACTGCAAGATATTACACATGATGCGCAGTACCTTGCTCACAACTATGGTAAAAATAATCCGTAACTTAGAAGCCACTGTAAAAGTTTGTAATGTCTTTTATGATTTTATCCCCATATAGTTGGTGCCATGAGACTGCAAAACCAGGAATCGTGAGCTATTCTTGTGAGCTGTTCTTGACATTTTTGAGATGTAGGTTTCAGGAGCCCTTTCTTCTTTGATTAATTAAAGAAGGAAAAAAAAAAAAAGAGCAAGAAAATATGAAAGAAACTCAGTTCAACTAGCAGAGGAATAAATTTGCTATATCCCAAGACACTGCACAATGTCTTTCATGATTACTTCACCCCTCAATGCCATCAAGAATTCATTTTCATGCCAAAGTAATAAAAACTCAATCCACTCAGGATTGACTGCACAGAAGGACAGAGATCTGTTATATCCAAAATCTGATAAATTTTTACGCATTTGAGTCTCCACATTTACAGTGATTTGGACAAAATGGTGACTGATTCTGACAGCAGCTCATTCATCCAAATTGTACTCAGTGATATGAATNTCTAGAAGTCATATGATGGTGTAATGTCCTGAATAATTCTAAATGTTTCCTATTTTCATAGTGAAAGAAGACTACTTCATAGAGTGTCTCGGATAAGTGCCTAACTTATCCCCCAAAACATAACATAACTCATTTGTCCTTCACAAGAGATAAGGAAAAGTAGACCTGTGATGGCACAGTTATGCAACACATGGTAGTGCAGGGCATCCTCTCCTCTCCTCTCCTCTCCTCTCCTCTNTGGGAAAATCACTCTGGGCCAGGAGGTGTTTTCAACAGAAAGAAGAAAAGGTATTCTCACCTATTCTTTAAGGGTAAATTATCAGTAGGAATAACAACCAAATAGATTTATTCCATGCTTACTCAGGGGAAGGATAGTAAGTAGTTTCACCTTCTAATCAAATGCCAAAACATTAAAGCTATTTAATAAAAACAATGTAAGTCAGAGCATTACAAGTGAATATATAATTCCTTTAGAAAACAAAACAACAATCAAACTTCAAGTGCAAGTTCCAGGAGAAGATGTGTACGCTCTGGTTCCCCAGAAGGCAGCAGTCTTCCCTTAAGGCTATGAGAAACCACTACGTGGTGGGAAATAATAAAATTTAAAACATATTAGTTTCTACAAGATTTATCATTGACTGTGACTCCTAATCAGAGTCTTTGCACTCGCGTATCCCACTGCAAGATATTACACATGATGCGCAGTACCTTGCTCACAACTATGGTAAAAATAATCCGTAACTTAGAAGCCACTGTAAAAGTTTGTAATGTCTTTTATGATTTTATCCCCATATAGTTGGTGCCATGAGACTGCAAAACCAGGAATCGTGAGCTATTCTTGTGAGCTGTTCTTGACATTTTTGAGATGTAGGTTTCAGGAGCCCTTTCTTCTTTGATTAATTAAAGAAGGAAAAAAAAAAAAAGAGCAAGAAAATATGAAAGAAACTCAGTTCAACTAGCAGAGGAATAAATTTGCTATATCCCAAGACACTGCACAATGTCTTTCATGATTACTTCACCCCTCAATGCCATCAAGAATTCATTTTCATGCCAAAGTAATAAAAACTCAATCCACTCAGGATTGACTGCACAGAAGGACAGAGATCTGTTATATCCAAAATCTGATAAATTTTTACGCATTTGAGTCTCCACATTTACAGTGATTTGGACAAAATGGTGACTGATTCTGACAGCAGCTCATTCATCCAAATTGTACTCAGTGATATGAATCAGTGATTCTCAACCCTGCTAAACTGGAGACCTCTAATCAGTAAATTGCCAAAATCTGGAATTTATTTCAGTTATGAAACTGCTCTTTCTTTTCACATGCACTACTGCTAGAATCTGAGTGAATCTGAACGAGTTTAGAGGTATTATTTGTATAATATTGATATGCTTAAGTCACAAATTTGTACTGCAAACTTGCAGGTATTTCATTGTGTTTATGTGATTTTCTTTAGCATCAGCAGGATAAAGTGGTAGCTGATCAGTAACATAGGCAAAAGATTTTGTGAGTTCACTGCTTCCTGCAGGCAACAGCCTGTATGAGCAAAGCATTGCAGGGAATACAGAGAAAGTTGGTTCCCTAGGGCTTTAATCTCTGGTGACAAGTATTTTTTATTTCACATCTGAAACTCAAAATTTCATATTCATGCTTCATACTATTACATGTATCATCTGATCATGAATTCCAAAACTGATTTTTTGCTGCTTGTGTAGGTGATAATGTTAAAAAAAATCTTCCTGAATATGACTACAAAACTGGTCATGAAGTCCCACACAGTTTAGAAATTTCAACTCTCTCCCTTTTACTTACAGTATGGCAAAAGATATCAAGAATTTAAAATATATATTTCACTAGAACACCAAGTCACATATATTGCATCTTTCCAAAGGAAACGTATCAATGCTCAGGAAAAATAAAAAAGAGGTGATTTGAAAACAAGTCCTCCAGTGATTTTTTAGGAGTAGAATTTTTGTCAGTCCCTCTATACAAGTTCTTTATTTATCATCATTCCACACTGACTGCTGTAAATCAGGGAAAGCTTTTTTTTCCTCACATCTCAGGCTAGGCTTGGGATTAACCCTGTACAGCAATCAAGCAAAACTGTGAAGGAAACAAACCACTGGACCATTTGGTACAGCATGAAATGTGAACCCCTATCTTAAAAATTATATCATTTTTGAAAGCAAGATTATCATATCCTGGGCTGCATCCAAAGCAGTGTGGGCAGCAGGGTCAGAATCCCCTCTCTTCTTTGCTTTGCTCTGCTGTGCTCTGCTGTGCTCTGCTCTGCTCTGGTGAGACCCCACCTGCAGTGCTGCATCCAGCTCTGGGGTCCTCATCACAGGAAGGACATGGACCTGCTGGAGTGAGTCCAGAGGAGGGACACCAACTTGATTAGAGTGATGGAGCACATCTCCCAAGAGGACAGGCTAAGAGTATTGGAATTGTTCAACTTGGAGAAGAAAAGGTTTCGAGGTGACCAAATTATGGCCTTCCAGTACCTGGAGGGAGTCTACAAGAAAGATGGAGAGAGACTATTTGCAAGACCATATAATGACAGAACAGGTGCAAACAGTTTCAATTTGAGAGAATAGGTTTAGATTAGAAATTAAGAAAATAGTCCTTAGAGTGGGGGTATTGATGCACTGGGAACAGGTTGCCCAGAGAAGCTGTGAATGCCTCATGCCTGAAAATGTTAAAAGGCAAGTATGGATAGATCTCTGAGCAACCTGGCCTAGTGGAAGGTGTTCCTGCCCAAGGGGAGTGAGGTTGGCACTAAATAATTTAAGGTTGGCACTAGATGGATTTACTTCCCTTCCAAGCTGAAGTATTCTATGATTATCTATTACATGAAAATGCCATTTACAGAAAAATTCCAAAAGAAAAGATGTAGCTGAAAATGTTCTAATAACAGAGGTATGATTACAATAAATATTTTTGTTAATGTTTTTTCTGTAGGACTAAGAATATTATTGCACTGCAGTGCATTCTAAAGTTATGAAATTATTTTCATTTTTTTATCATGAAGTAATATAAAAATTAGGTAGTTAAATCTCCTGGCATTTTAACTTGGAAAGTTAATAGTTCCATTCTATTCCTGTGAGTCATCTGAAATCTCTCTTACACTTTTAAATACAAAGAGAGATCCATATGATTCTCAGAGCTGAGGTTTTAAATGCTAAATACAAGAAAGAATGTGTAGAGAACAAAATCCATCCCTTTATCCATAGCTTGTTCTTTCTGTTTCAGCACTGTGTGTGGGAAGGGACAAAACCAGGCTTTCCAGTGATAGGTAGTGGGAGGGTGTACCAAACCATGAGGAAACAAACTGTAATAGGATTTCTTATTCTGCTCCAGCAGGTGTCAGCTATCACAAACCCTACCTGAAATGTTTCTATACTGATGCACCCATGAGGAGCAAACAAGAGGAGCTTGAAACTTTGGCCCTGTCTCAGAGATTTGAAATCACTGGCATAAGTGAAACCTGGTCCTTTGTCTGAAGTGTCTTGTTGGATGGTTGCAGGCTCTTTGGAGAGGCAGGCAGGGAGAGAGAGGCAGGTAGGTGGTATTGTATGTAATAGAAGGGCTGAACTGTGTGGAGCTCAATGGCACGATTGAGAGCCTCTGGTTAGGGATTCAGGGGCAAGCAAATAGTGTGGATGCCATTGTGGACTATAGACCACATAGCCAGGGTGGAGACACTGATTAATTATTATTTGAGGAACCAAGAAACACCTCCAAATGAACTGCGCTTGCCCTTAAGGAAGACTTCAGCTTGCCAGAAATTAACTGGGAACATCACAAAACTGACACAAACAGTTCCAGAAGATTCCTAAAACAGCTGGATGATAGCTTCATGGTACAGGTACTAAGGGAGCCAACTTGGAAAGATGCATTCCTTGATTTGTCGCTTGTTAATAGAGAGGGTCTCATGAAGGAAATGGTTGGTGGCCATCTTGGCCACAGCAACCACAAAGCAATTTATTTTAAATATCTTCTGACAAGAGGAAAAGTACCACTAAAACTCCAGCTCTGGACAAGAGGAGAGCAAATTTCAGACTGATCAGGGAACTAGTGAGTAACATCCCCAGCAAAATGTTTTTGAGGCTGATAGGTGCTCTCAGTGCTGTTTATATTTTAAGCACCACCTCTTAAGGGCACAGTGGCAGGCAATTCCAAAAGGTCAGAAGTTAAGTTAAGCAGAAAAGGCAGAAGGCTGTCTTGGCTGAGCAGGGATCTTCTTTTGGATATAAGGCAAAAAAAAGGAAGTTCATGCCCAGTGGAAGCAAGGTCAGGTGACATGGAAGGAACACAGAGATGCTGCTTGCCACTATAGGGATAAAATTCATGTGGTCAAAGTTCAATTGGAGCTGCAGCTGGCCAGAACTGTGAGGGACAATAAAAAGAGGAGATTTTATATATATTAATGGCAAAATGCAGTGCAGAAATAACATTAACTTGTTAGAGGATGGGGATGGTTACTTCACAAATGTGGACATAGACAAGACAGAGATGTTAAATTCTTTCTGTGGCTCTGCTTTCAACATCGATGGATCAAGGTGGTGTCAGTGCCTTGAGCTAGAAGACCATGGCTGTGAGACTGATAAACTCACAGGTGACACAAATGCTGTGAGAGATCTGCTTTTCCAGCTGGGTCCCTGTAAATCTCTAAAGCCTGAATGGGTTCCTCCAAGACTACATAAAGAGTTATCTGATGATAACATGAGGCCTCTCTCAATGATTTATGTATGGTCTTGAATCTGGACAGGTCTCTATTGACTGGAAGTGCTTTCATCAGAAGATCTAGCAATATTGGTTGGAGTTACTACTGCTTTCTACAGTCTGATAGATGTTTCTCAGGGCAAGTACAGAGAAGCAATAATAAAATAACTCCTATTGTTTTTTGCTTTCAATATAGAGTTTTGAGTTCTTTCACACATATCTTCTGTGCATTTACCTTTATTTAAGAAAAAGCACGTCAGAACATACTGTTTTAAGGAACCTTGACCTAACATGGGGCTTCTTCCCCCTCGCAAATTTATTTTGTATTGTTTTCAAAAATGAAGAAACTATTTTTTACAATAATTTTTAATAACATTACTTGAGAGAAAATTTTGCAGGTAAAGGATATTAACATGTCAAAGACAGATCAGTTTAAGAGAGTGCCATAGAACCAGGCCAATAAACAGTGCCTGTTTGCCTTGAGAATATGAAGATGGAACTTCACCAAAGCACATAATTAAGTCTTATTTCTGAGCTTAAGTACCGGACATCGATTGAACAACAGAAATGGTTTGATAATACTTGATAAGAACCAAAAAAAGTAAAGGACCAAGAGCTAGCAGAAGTCATTGTAGTTAACGAGTATGGATTGCATTATTTAGAAAATATGTCAATTTAAGAAAAATTTAGACAGCTTTCCTTTTTGGTCAGCAATTTTCAAATAAATGCTTTCAGAAAGCTTATAATAGCCTATAATGTATTCATCAGTTTGGTGTAAATTTCACTACTACTGATAAACATTCAAATGTAAAAAATATCTAACATACTCCAGAAAGTTTGGTATTTCACAGACACGCGTAGAAAAAGGAAAAAAAAATCCTAAAACCTTTGTGTTTTGTCTAAATTTCTCTTGAAGTCAAAGATTTAATTAAGTCCTGACATTCTTTAAGAAAAGAAACCAAATTCTGTGGGAACTCAGATTGTACAAACCCTCTGAAAAAACAAGTATTTACCAATCTGAGTATATTTTAAAAGGATATTTCAGAAGGAGGTATTCCACTCTTTCCTCCACCTCAGTGATTTGCAGACTTGATTCTGTCAGGCTCACTTTTTCCCAAAATGTCAAGTGGCCATATTGCCATTATATTAAGATGTGGAGCATCTCTAGCTACTGTTCTGCTGAGCTACAAAAATGTGTTCACAAAATAATTTGGCCAAGAACTTTAGGCTTATGAAATCCTTGGAAGTTAGTAATTTCAAGTTCATTTCTCTGCAGGGTTTCTCTGTAAACAAAACAGAATTCTCTGCCTGTGTTGATTGCAGAAGAATATACATGTGGATAGGTCTTCATATTTAAGAGTTGATAGTACTCATTATTAGGGATGAAGATGAGCAAAGCGATATTTTCTGTTTTCTGGCTTTGTTACTTAAACGTTATTGTCCTGGTTCCAGCCAGGACAGGGTTAGTTTTTGCAGTAGCTAGGAGGAGACATGGGTAGAACATGGATATTATTCCATTCCACCTCATGTCATTGCTGGGAGTTTTTTCTGGGGCAATGGGCTTTCTTCCTGTCAGGGTGGTGTGGCTGTGGTTGGGTTGTGAGCTCTGCAGTGAGCATTTTGCATGTGAATCACTCTTTGTACACTTTTATCATTAATATTTTTGCTGTTGCTGTTTGTTTTCTTTTCTCATTGCTGTTTCCAGTAAATTGTTCTTATCCCAGTCTGTGATGTTTTCTGTTTGTGCCTCCAAGTCTGCTCTCCATCCTGCCATAGGGGTGGGGAGGCAGAAAGGGGGAATGAGCCATGCATGGTTTTAGTTAGAGCACTAAATTGGAGAATACCATTCCTAAACCACAATTATTTAAAAGAATTGTCAACAGTAAATATAAAGTATAAAGCCATTTCTATAGACATTGTAGTGCATGCATTCTTACTAACCCTCATAAATATCAGATGTAAAGGGTAAGTAAAGCAAAAGCCTCTGCATAGAGAAAAAAAAAATGCCAGAGAAACCCCACAGCAACAAAACCAGGACCCAGGACATTTGAGCAAACATTCATGAAGAATTCTTACATCAGCATTCAATTATCTATCTTTTAGTTTAAGAAACAAGATTTAGTCATATAGTTTTGTATTCTAATTTTGAATAACACCAGGAGACAGTAAATCTCTCAGCATTTTATTCAAGGACAGTGTCTTTTACCATAGTTCTCTAGCAAGTGATCACTGTCTAGATCTACTGACCTAAATGTATTTTAATTATAATTTTGTTGCACTATCACAATTTAAAAGAGGAAAAGGAAAAGAAAGGAGGAGCAAATCATCAGTAACATGATAAGGAGAATTGCTGAGCAGCTGGGAGAGAGATCCTCCTCTCTCCCAAACATATGCAAATATGTATCAAGCCAATGCACCTAGTAATGCTGGAAAGAAGAAAGAATACGATGATAATGACATGGCCTGCAGCTTTTTGTTAATGAGAACATCTATCAGCTATCAAAATGAGAAATATTTCAGTTACCCATAGAGTGAGTTATTGATATGTTTAAACAGTAGATAGTGGATGGTAAGGAATAGCTGCATAGCACCTGCTACTCCATGCAGTGAATTGTGATGATGTCAAATGAAGGAAAAAACATTAGCCTGACCATAGGATGTTTTTTCAAGTGTATTAATACTAGTATAATAACCATGAACAAGCATGAATATCTGAGTTAATTTTACAGAAGAAATGCAAGTTACCTTTTTTGACAAGGACTTTCCAGCATAGAACTATATTCAGGATAAATTTTTATTGGCTTTTCCCTACATTATTAAAATCTAAATGCATTGTGTAAAAAGAGAACCAAAGCACATTTAAAATTAAACATATACCTAGGTTATTATCACAAAAGACTACTTTGGACATAGCCCTTCTTCAGCAATCCCAGCGCTTTCTGAAGCATAAATCTTCTTGCATATATCCGCAGAAACCAAATTATTTAGGAACTGCCCAGCTCATGAAAGGAACTTGCACAGCCAGATGGTGCTTATGTCTGGGATTACAAAATTTATTGCAAATGTTGATGAAAGTGCCACAGCTGCTGCGTGCTCACACAAACTGAGCCATGACTGGGAACTGTCATGTTGTACATCATTATATCCCTGGAAAGCAGAGCACTTTTACAAGTTCCTTGTAGAGGAGGTTTTTAGGTGCCAAAGGCAGAGAACTTGTAGGAAGAAAGGAAAAAAATTACATTTTGTTCAAACTGAAATTTGTCAGAGAATATTTCTGGGAAGTCAGCAAGTGTCTAGAGACAGAACAATGCAAGCAAAAAATCAGCAGACAACATCACAGAACACTCAGTCTCTAGATTCAAGGGTCAGATATTGAAGTGCTACCTAACTGACTGTGTGTGGGAATGGAGGGAACAACATTCAAATTGATTAGAAGTGATTTCAACAAGGATGTTAAATACTTATGAGCCTATGTAAAGACACAAAGATAGAAACATTAGAAGCCATTTCACAAATTTTTGAGACTCCATTGCTTCCTCTTGGTCAGGCAGAATATTATGTTTTGCTAGTGAAAAATAGTCAAATCTATTTTGCTCACTACACCTCACACTCCACACAGTCCTCAGTAAGATAAACTGAATCAATGATATGCATTAATGTTCATTGAATTTTGGGTGATGAACTACATTAACATTAATGTTAACAAACAACTTCATTTGACAGCTGATTCAATTTCTACCTTAATATCTACAATGGAATCTCACAGAATGAACAAAGTGTTTCACCTGTATAAGAGTGCTCCAAAATGCAATGCTTGAGAGGTTAATTTCTTCATAATGAACTGCAGGAAAAGGCAAGAGGAACTTTTTATTTTAAATATTTCCATGATGGACCTTCATAGCACATTACCGTAATAGGGTGGTTACTCAACTCACATCCAGAATTCCTAGAAGTATATGGATTGAAGACTGCAAAAAATTATGATTAATTATTTGCAAATATAATAGGAGCTTTCAAGTTATGTAATCCATATTTAGTGTCTTTCTTGTATATAAAAATGGTAAATGCCAGCACATATTTTTTCTTAGAGGCTTGTTTACCACACTGACTTTGCAGTCACTGCAGAAGCCTGCCACTAATGTTGTAAATTTTCTGGGCAAAAGAGCTCCCTTTTCTGCCAGCACTGGCACAGTTGTTTGAAGTACACTGAAGTTAAATGACTTTGTGAAGTCTCAGCATCTCAGTATTTTATCTGGAAGCAGCAAAGTTTGCAAACTCTTCTCAAAATGATAGTTAGTCTGCAGTGGACTGTAGAATAAACAAACTGGGTCCATGTGGTGCACAGTACACTCAGCAACATACACAAGTTTTGATGCACAATCTTTAAAAAAATATGAGGGGCAAACCAGCCTCTGGCAGCATGGAAGGGAATGACAAAACCTCACTTTGAAGCTGAAAATTTCAATGTTTAGNAAAAAAGGATGAGACATACTTGAGTTAAAAATACTTAAAGTGAAAGACTCCAGTTGAGATTTACTTTGATAGCCATCTGGTAATGTCTTCAAAACAACAGTTTTGAGATTTGGGGGTTTTTTGAGAATGCGTTGTAAGAAATAAAGCTCCCATAATCTTCCTTTTTTTTTTTTTTTTTTTTTTTTTTTTTTTTTTTCTAACCATATATAACTTTAGCATATTTAAAACATAAAACTGTTACATGTGACAGCCAGCTCCAGAATCTGAACTGTATACTTACACAAGAATATAATTTGTTCATGTTTTACCCAGGTAATTTAGATCAATTCTCTCTGTAATCCAACTGTACATAAACAGGGAAAATGGGAGGGAATAAGTAATTATTTCAGATACCTTCTTCCTAAAGGGATAATATTTCGTATGCCTACATAACCATGTTTTATCTATTTTCTTCCAAAAATAACATGACACTGAAGCTCAGAAAAGTAGGACTTTTCTGAATTCAGCATTTACCATTTACTTAGGTTTGTAACCCTCAGGAATCTTTTAAAACCCTTGTATCTCTAAGCTGTTTCCCTAATATTCTTAATCTCCTAATTTTCAAAAACCTCTTACATTCTGCAGATTTACATATTGTAATACTTTTACCTTTATTGATACCTCAAGACTATTTCTCTTTTCCCCCTCCCATTCATAGCTATGGCATAATCTCTTTTCCCCCTGAACGTTCAAACCACCTCTCTTTACTCCACATTTCTTTCTCAACTCCTGTGCATAAGCATTCAGGGCAGGTTGGAATTGTATTGAACACTTTGCAACAATCTCTGGGTGTCTAGGGGAGGGAAAATTTGATCCTGAAATCTTTCCTGAGGTACTATCAATCAAGCTACAAATTAGACAAAAAAATTTGCCATAGATTTTGAAGCATGGGAATCCATCCAGCATAAGTTACTTCTAAACATATCATAATCACATCAGTTCTTTAGCACAGCAGAATCTTCCAAATTGAGTATAAGCAGATGATTTGCTCCCACACCTATTTTAAGAGTACCCTTGCAAGAACAGGAAATTTCCTCAAAAAGAAGAGACTGCAAACACAATTGTTCATCTGTACTATGTGATGGATATAGGAGGCAACAGAGTATTTAATTTCACCACTTTATATTTAACTCTTGATAATTTTCTAGTCTTAGAAATGTCTCTCTAGCTTGAGTCAGCTTCAGTCAGCCTCAGTCCCTTGTTTAGGCAAGACACACAATTTAAATTTGAGTAGAATTTAAATTTATACTGTCTATATTATGTAAATATGCAGAATACAAATAACTCTTTAGAATTATACTATTACCATTTATAGGTACACACTTCAATTTTAAGGATATCAGTTAAATGGGAAATTCAAAGCCTACTTCTCTCTTGGCTCCTCCTGTTTGTTCTGCCATGTAAAATTTAAACTTGTCATTTCTTGCAATGCTCTATTTTTTCCAGTACTTCACAGAAGTTAGCTGAAAACTCATGTAGACTTCTAAAGTGTTCATATTTTTGTTTGATTGAAAGAATTTCCCTAGTTACTCCTGATGTCTATGGTTCACCAGTGCACATGAAGACAGTGAAATATTTTTTTAAAGTTTGTGTCACATTAGTAGAAATATTAGTATAATGAAAAAGGCAGACACCTACGCTAACTCAGTAAATGATATACTATCAAATTTCCAGTCTTGAGTTTCAGTACTCTTTAAACTCCATGAAACAAAGAAGTGCAAAGTCCATACAAAATATCTGTCCAAGTGATACATAGATAAAAGGGTGTGGTTGCTTGTTGTTTCTTAAACAAAGGAAGTAAATAAAATTCACAAGAAGGTCTAGTCTAGTTATTTGCAAGACTGTAGAGACATAAAGTGGGATGAAGATAGTCCCAGTTTTATGTCTAGCCTTGTTCAAGTTGTGCTGTAGATTACACTATATTGAAACAGTATATAGACATAAATTCTATATATGAATATGTAGATTCATGCCACTGTGGATCTGCTAATTAATTCTTTCATCTACATATCAAAACAAATTTGTTATTGCTAAATACACTGCACCTGTATTAAGAGGGTACTTCAAACTACCCTCTCTTAAAAGTAGTAATTGGCTCTTCTCTATTTGAGAATGCTACTTTAATTTAAATAATTTTAAACATCTCTTAGTTTAGTTTTACTGCATAACATATTCCAATTCAAGCTCTCTTCTTCAGGGCCAGAAACAGAAAAATACTCCGACAACTTTCCTAATAGTCTGTAGTTTATCATCTTAGGCAAGTTTCTGCACAAAAAACCATTTGTTTCTAGACTAAAATATACCATTGAAAAGTGCTGCTCTATCCTATGTGGAGGTATTGCTTAAACTAGTTTTAGGGCAGAGTTATCTGCTCTTACTGGTTGCCATGTCATTATTTAGTGAAATTTACAAAACTATGTGGAAGGTGAGATTTTAAGGAATTTTTATCCATATAGGTCAGGATTATTTTGAAGTAAACAAAATAGCAATATTTAAACCCACCTTAAGGATACTTCCAAAATACCTCAGCCACTGAAATGAGCTGGCTTAAATTTACATTTTGAGACTTTAAGTTATATAAATAAAACTCAGGTTTAAAGCAAATTCTATAATTAAAACTTCTATTTTTTATAAGTTAATTTACATATTAAAGAAAATGCATCATTTCATGTATGCAAATATAGAAATCAATGTTACTGATGTCAAAGTTAAATCTAAAGGATTTTAACACCCATAGTTGTTTTCTGCCATCCTACCAATTTCTACTTATTTTCTACAGTATTTCCTACTTTTGATTTTATGCTAATCTTGTATTCCATGTAAACATCCTTGCCACTTTGCACATTTTTACTGCAGTTGTCCACAGTGACAAGATGGATAGGTCAGATTCTTGTCTGGAGGGAGTGAGAGTGAAAGAGTAATTTTTATTTTTTTTTTTCCAGAGGGAAAAAAAAGTTTATTTGTATATGTAGCGAGAGGTGGAAACAGGGATATTGGAGCAAGAACTTGAATCATACAAGGGATGCCAAATGCTCTTCTGAAAAAGATAAGCTTCCTGCCAATCTTGTAAAACTGTGTTCAGTATAAGCCTCTGAAATATGTAGTATGATGTTCTCAGCAGGATATCACACATTAGCTGCAAAGTTCTCAAGATCTCAAAAGGTGGCAACTGCACAGAGTATGCTCTGTCCCTTTGCAGCTCCTATCTGGGATTTTGCAGCACAGGGAGCATCCCCACTGAATGAAATGAGTGTTCTACTTCCAGCTCAGCATGATAACTTTGAAATTTCAGGTATAATTTACCTGAGAATTCTTTATTCCAAATTCTTTAAACTCAGGCCCATAAGCAAGAACTAAGATAGGCGGCTTAAATAAGTGAGATCAAGACTGACAAAGAGGAGCATGAAAAAGAAATTAAAAATAAAAGCAGCTTGGAGACTCCTTTATGTGAGAAAGTAGACAGGAGTTAGGGGTAGAAAAGAAGGCAAAGGTTAATGGGCAGAAGGCTTGCCCACAACAGATTATATGCTCACCAAGAGACTGAGTCTAGAAATTTGCCTCTTGATGCCTTAGCTTACTTCTGCAGTCGTTAAAAATCTGTGAAATCTATTGGAGAAATAAGCTATAACTTCATATGTGATCCTGCTCAGAAATTAAGTCTCTGGCCCACTACAGTGGATGAAAAAAAGTTTAGTCCAGAATTATAGATTTTATTTTTTAATTACAGAAAATGACCTTTAAAATCCATCCACTAAACAAACTAATGGCAATATTACTAAAAAGTACCTGAGAAATGCTTTCAGCACACTGCTACAGAGTAATTGCTGTATGCCAGCACAGACAGCAGACCCTTTCTCCTGATTTTTGCCTACTGAATTAAAAACTTTCCAAATTACGGGGGTTTTGGTACTTAAGAGGTCCTTCAATAACTTTTGAAATGACTGGTAAGTGCTACCATGAGTGAGAGTTATATCCTTGCCAGAGGTAAACTGGGTAGGGTGAAATGAAAAGCAGAAAAAACAGAGAAATTTCAAAACAGCGACCTGTAATATTCCAGGATGAGAGTACTTAAAATAAATTGTCAGTCCTATCTGACAATTGGATGGTGTGACATCATACAACTGAGCACCAGATTATCCACAGTTAAAATGATTACAATTAAGGGACAGCAAGATTTAAAAATCATGATCAGGACAAACAAGACTCAGTCCTGGATCAAATGCAAGTCAAATGCAGTCTTAAAACTTATGCTGTAACCAGCATACAGTATTTCATAATTCTATCTATCTATCTATCTATCTATCTATCTATCTATCTATCTATCTATCTATCTATCTATGTCCCTATTCCACCTAGAGCCCATCAACGGGATGAAAAATCCTTGGTTTCTTAATTAGGATACAGGATTAGCAGAAATTTTTTGTACCAGCTGCAGCAGCTCTAAACAAATGGGTAAATTATAGATAGTGTAATAGAAATTTTTCATCTTTGAAAAATATATATCTAAACAGATGGATGAATACTGAGATGTCACATACTGAAAGCTTACCCAGGAAAGAGTTTTATACTGCTTATACATGTTACGCAGCAATCTGTATTTGAATCATCACCTAATAACTTTTGCCACAAGCAAATTTCCTTGGTACTTTGAGTATCCAACATAGTAATTTAAATACTTGTCCTTTAATAGTTTTCTGTGGGTGGTACTACTATACACATGGAAGCTTTAAAAGAGTCCTGAACAATACTTTTTATTAGGAAAAATAAAAGTCTTTAATTCTTTTCCTATCTAGGGCAAAAAATAAATTTTGATGAAATACCTATTCAGAATGAATGTTAATAATCTTAAGACATATAGCTGGTATTCCCTTACATTTTTTACATTCAAAAATGTGAAATTTTCAGTCCATTTGAATTCTGTACTCAAAGATGCAGCTTGTTAAATATTGTTTCTCATGCCAGTGGCATTTTGTGGTCTTTGAAGCTGCTTTTCTGAAAGATACTCCTTTCCAATTAAACAGAAGATCAAGAACAAAAAAGGATAGGTGTAGATCAATGCACTAGAAAATGAAATGTAAATTTGCTTCTAATATTGACTATAAAAGGAAGGAATAAAATCCGGCAGCAGGTGAAGCCTCTTCATAAATACTGTGGTTATCTTTAAATTTCCTAAGAAAGCATACAAATCCATGAAATGCTACAGCTGAAACCTATCATTCTAAAATTTTGAAAATGAGATTTTAAAATTTTTAATTTGAGTTAAACTATTGGAGTGGAATTCTCTTACTAAAAATCCCTGAGTAATAAGTAACTATGTATAAGAAGTCAAGTAGTAAAACATCAAAGTAAAAAGTATTGGAGAGTAGTAGTCATAAATTTTTTTATCCTTCACATACTCTTGTCCTTTTTAGCTGCAAAACCTCTGATCTACTCAGTTCTCTTTTTTAGTGCACACAATTTTAATCTGCAGTTGCGTATCTTCAAAATTACTACTTATAGTTAGAAAAATGAAACTTATTCATCCTTCCCTTTGTTGTGGAAAGACAGAAGAAACTGAGGTCTGGAGGAAAGATTTTTCATTTTACCTTCCTGCTGGACATGCAATAGCCTACTTCTAGCTCCTACTTGTACAGCCATCTTTTCCAAATATTTTCTTCTGTATGTCTTTCCATCAAAGAGAGAATAAATTTACAAATAAAACACCAAAAACCCTCACATCACCAAATTCACTGAATTCTTAATTAAAGAACAAACTTGATGCCTTCTCTTGTGACTTCTTTGCATGTTGCTTATGCGTCGATAGTTTGCGACACTTTGACAAAATTTTATATTAAACTGACATAGACCATGTGGGATAATGGATTGCTTGGCATCTACAATTAAAAGCATATGGGGAGGAAGGAAATCAGAGCTATAGCTTCAATTAATTTTTGTTTGCTACTCCACTGAAGAAAAAGCTGATATCATAATTTCTGGCTCCTCAAAATAAAAGTTAAGCTATGTACAACTTGAAAGAGAGCAGAAGCTCCCCTTTCTTTCTTATGTGGCCTACAAAGCTAATGATATCATCTGTCTTCATCAATGCCTAGAAATTCTTTACCTTATAACTGCTTATAGTTTATGTAAGTATGACTAATGATTTTTAATTTGCTGGTGGTGGTATGGCTCTTTTTCAAATTTTTTTATATATAAGGCTCCCTAGCAGCCCCTTAAAGTTCTCTGAAATTTGTCATCATTTCCAGATATTTTAATCTAGATTTTTATTTAAATTTACTTCCATGGGGAACAATACTGTAATAGGCTAGCATAGTTCTAGTTTTATGAAACACTAGGAATCCAGATTCTAATAGATGAATAATTTTATTTGAAATAGCTGATTTTTTTTAATAAGTTAAAAAAAATAAAAGAAAAAAAGGGGTTCTGAGGAAAAATGGATTGTGATGTTATGTTGTGTGCCTTGAAGAAGAAGCTAAGTCAAATGCATACATGCTCTTTGGCCCAGAAAGCTTTCTTTTGCATAAAAAAACATACTGCAAAAACAGCTACATTCTCTAGCTGCTGGATTTGTTACATAGACAAGAATTTGGAAATCATGCTGCAGGAGTGTGACTGTTTTTTGATCTCCTGCCTAGATTTTGGCTAATATGTGTCTGTGCAAAGGGCTGAGGTAGGTTGGGAGCAGCATGACTTATGTCAAAGTGGGGGCAACATGCGGTCAGCACCGTGGCCAGGAAGGGCAAAAGGTCATTGTGCAGTCAATATCACCTGTGCTTTTTGTCTCCAGCAGCTATAATCCAGTGTGTTGGTTTTCTGACAGTTTCTCCAGAATCTGCTAAATAAAGGAAAAGGTATAGACCAAACTTCCAAGCTGGAAAGAATATCAACTTACCCAAAAGAGATTTTGAAGCAGATGCAGCAGCAGCTTGAATGCTCAAGGTTTTGTGTATGCCAGTATGTTACAGGGAGTACTCACATCATGATGGGGAAGAAGGATGAACACCCTTACCATCAGCTTGGTAGATATTTTTTTCATAGGTACAAAGCTGCAGGTTACAGAATATCTGTATTAGAAGCATCATGAATTAAGTGATGAATCAGTGAATTCAGATATCAGACAACTCTGTACAACTCTGTACTAAGGGAATAGAGCCCTCAGATGCTGTATTTGTTTTCTTTGCAAGCGAACTCAAAAAAATAAAGTTTAATTCCCAGAATACATTGTCCTAGGAAGTTGAGAGATTCAAATGGACCACGACACCATTGACCATTACTTATGATCGGCTGTTGACAAGACTGGAGTTAATTACCTCAAAAAAAAGAGCCAAACAACAATTTACCTGAAAACGTAAAGTGCAAAATTTTGCTTGCAACGCATTCTCAAGGGTGGATGTTGCAGTTTGATTGGAAACTATCTTCCTCCAGTATAAAGTTTCTAAGCATTAAACAAACAATTATGGTCAGTTGGAAGATGTTTACACCCAAGAGATGAACAAAGCCAATATAAAAAGAAATAGAAAATTTCAATTGAAATACAGCCTATTAATCTGTTAATCTAATTAAACAATGTGGCATGCAATACAGGAATAAGAAGTGACATGATGAGGAATAAGCCATACAGGATAGTTCAACACTGAGAATATTTAACATGCTAATAAAACATTCTAAGTGTTTTCACTTTGTATACCATGTAGGTTTTGCTTATTGAGGATAAATATTAAAATATTTTGAAAGAAAACACAATGATTTTTAATAATGTACTGATGCAGTACTTCAATTTATTAATCCCTTAACAGGAACATTTCTTCTTATTAAAACATCTCAAAAGATGCATTTTTCGCATGTAAATCTAAGAATATATGCATGCCTATTTTTTGTAATTACCTTAATATGCTGCTTAATTTGTTTTCCTTGTTGATTATTAAGGAACGATGACTCATAGGAAGCAATGGATTGTACAAAGGGATAGAAATCCAGTGAAATTTGAGACCTATTAATCATTATTTTTAAATGTATTAGACTCACGTCCCTTTTTGTAATAAGACAAAGAATTCAACTGAACTGTGTATATTTGGTGAATTTTGTCATTCTGAGTTTCTACTATTCGTTTACTTAAGAAATAGTAATTTATATTGTCTTAGCCTCTTACTGACATCTTGTTAAAAGTTTTCACATTAATTTTAGCATTTAGGTTTTTAGGACAGTAATTACCAGGTGTGCACCTTTCCCTTTGGCATAATATTGACCTAATATTGAATGTTAATGAAGTGTTCTATTAAACTTTATATATATATATATATATATTAAAAAAATTAAAGTAGAATGGCACAGCATTTATCTTTCTACACACTCTATTTGACCAAGGGGGAGTTTTCGTTTTTCCAATAATTATTGATTTCCTGCAGTGTTGTCTGGCCCTGCATCAACCCACATTAACAGAATATGAGCTCTTTAACCTCTACCGTCCCAATGCCACAGACAACTTCCCGGGTGACAATGTTTCCATATGCCTGGCACAGGCACACTGCCCTTTGGCTGTCACACACCTCACTGCCCTGGCAGAAGGCTCCTCCAGCCTCTGTATTCTGGCTCTTTCCCTCACTGCTGTGCATTGGAGATACACTGCTAGGGCTCTCTCTTGCACTTCTCCTCTCCAGCTATCACAACTGAGTGTCTGACAGCAAGACAACAAGCATAGGTTGGTAAACTGAGCACAAAGAATAAGTGGACCAGGGCAGACAGCTGGCAGAGCCATTAGAGATTAGAAGAGTAAGGGTAAGAGGTGAGGAAACCAGAGAGGACAAAAGAAAAAGCAAAGACAGAAATGTATTTTAATATGGAATGAGGGGTGTGAACTTTTATCCAGGTAATTCCTTCTCTATGCCCACACAGAACCATATGTAATGCATCTCCCTTCTACCCTGGGTTTTTGGACTGCTGCATAGATTTTCCTAATGCTGACTTTTGGATTCACAATAACTTCTTACACCTATAAAATAAAATTAGTCTGGAAGAGACTTTGAAAGATGACTAGAAAACTCTCTGACTTTCTTCAAAAAGCTTACTAAATTAATTGTGGAAAGTGCTGATTTAAAGATACAACCTTTTTTTCCAGTGCTATAGAATAGCTGTGCATGGTTGGAATGGGAAAATTTTTAATGAAGGATGGATGTTGTGGTAAGCAATTGCCCCAAGTAATAATGAATCAACATAGAACCAGATACATTTCAATGATATTTTACATTTCCAGATCTATTTCTCAAACTGACTGTGGAAGCTCTTAATCCTACAAGAGCAATGCAAAAAACAGAACAAGAGCTGATTCTCAAACTGGCTGTCTTCTCAAACCAGCTGTTTTCTTGTACTTGCTCATATAAAGAGTCTATACTCTTTTAGCCTGTTCTGCAGGAGCTGTTTCCCACAAGGAAATATGACTGTTTTCATTACTAAGACTGATAATAGGTTGGCCTCCTAGCATGGTATTGGAATCAAAGCTCCATCCTGGACACTGACATAGATTTTGCTTGGGCTGAAAACTTGTGTAGAAGACAGAACTGATTTCTGTCTTTTGAGCTGAACAAGTGGTATCATATACCATTCATTATATAGATGTAATACTTTGATCTTTTAGCCAATATAGTGTATCAAGCATGCAGAGGGCTTTCGCACAATACATATCCAATGATGATTTTTGTGTCATTTGTAGCAATTAAAAAAGAATATGTATAGAAGTCAAATGTAGGTATAACTACCTTAACTTGTACCATATAATCTTTTAGCCAAAAGTAGTTAAGCAGTCCAAATACATTAATAAATCTTGGAAATTTATCTCTTGTAGCCTCTTAGTTCTTTATTTTCTCACAGCTCAGAAATAATCACTAAAAAAATGCATAAACTTCACCACAAAGATAAGAGCAACTTGGCAGAATTCAGGGGCAAACCATTTCTTTCATTCACATTGGATTCCAGCAGAGGTCACTGAGCACAAGATGTCCTGTTTCTGGTCAAGACGCTTAACTTGTATGTAATATTTCAATTCCCAGATTGATTTTCCAGTTAATACAGATGGTAAGAGTACTAGTATTACTGGAGAGTTAACCATGCACATCTACCAAAGGATGAAAAGACATGCTGCCCTGGGATATATCATTTGAAGACAGTTGGGACTATTCAGTGATAATGATGCTCTAATGAATTAATTATATCTACAGAATGGAAAACATGAGTTTTATATTTACAGTATGGTAAAAATTGCTTTTAAGATGAGTTTAAAGACTTCCCTTTTGATTTTCCTCCCAACACATATTATAAAGCATAACCAATGAGAATATGTCTGTCTGGAAGGAATAAACTTTAGAAATTGTGCATTTATCCAACACTAAAATTTATAAAGTTCAATTTTTCTCTCCAATATAATTAATCCTGTCAAACATAACACTAATCAATATTATTTTAGAGTTTGGAAGTATCTCTTCTATACTGTATCATTACAAGTTAAACCAACTTTAAAAAGAATATTTATTAGCTAAAAGAGCAAGAATTGAAGGAAGGCAATAGATAAATTTTTAGATTACATTCAAGCGATGATGTGAAATCCCTAGGGTTCTGCATAAACAAAAGGTCATGGTGATCTCAAAAACACACATAATCTTTGTAATGAGTAGTAATACAACTTCAAAATGCCATGAGATCTGAGTCTTTGTTGCCTCTCCAACAATTGGAACAACTGACCTATCTGAAGGATAGCTCTTGAAACATAGAAGGTACACTTCCACTTAGTTAAAAAAAAAAAAAGCTGGGAATAGACAGACACTTCTTGCTTATTTATTATAATTGAACTCTCTCTAGGGCTGTGAGTAGACATAGAAGCAATTAATCACCTGTTAGGCACTTTATAAACATTAAACATTTTCTGTATAGCACCCAAGGGTTTCAGCTATCTTTATTTCAGGAGTCATATTCTGAGAACTTCGGGGAGGATTATATTATTCAAACCTCCATGTTTACACTATGAGTGGAACTAAAATAGCAGGAAAATCAACAGTAATATTCTGGGCACACAGCAGTGTAGAGAATATTGGATATTGAATGGATAACAGTAAAATGGATGCAGACATAAAACAAGGGTTGGGTGAGGACTGCTACAGAGATGAAGAGGAGATGGCAATGTACATGTGTTTGACTGAAGGTTGATGCAACTTCTGCTTTACAGTTTTACACTAGCTCTTCAGAATCTGGAATAAGCTCTTTCCTATGGGTTTCCTGCATGACACAAATTATTACATACATTTTACCAGCTAGACTGGCACTGCACAAAGAATAAAAGAAAAGTTTGTTGCACTTCACCTTCTGAAGAGTCTCCTTTGCGGGGAAAAAAAAAAGTAAGTAAAGGAAGTTCATACTGTTTGGAATGCTTTTATTACAAGGAGGATTAAAAAACAACACAAAACCCTCAACAAACAGCAAAATTTTGAAGGCAGACGCAACACCTTCCTGGTTCTCCTCCCACCCTCTCCAAAAAAAAAAAAAAATGTTGCACAATTTTTCTAACATAATATTTTCCCCGAATTGGGCACGTTAGTTAAGATAAAGAAAGAATCTTCAACTAATTAATAAACAGCCAAGCTTTTTCCATCACTTTAAGTATAATTTCATTAAATGGTCATTACAGAGTGCCAAATGTAGTTTTGATGATTGAACTATTTTACTGTGGAATAGCTGTAGGCATCAAAGGTTTTTTATAAGCTATTTCCAACTGTACCACAATCCTCCAATAATGTAATAATGTTCTAGAGAGAGAGGAAATTGAGCAAGAAGCCTTCTTAGTACCTACGTTTTTTTAAGTTGAGACACCGACTGCAGTGCCAAAGTCCATCCTGACATCTTTGTATAACTTGTCTTACTTTTCTCTGCAGAACTCAAAATTCTGCAGAATGGGGAAATAGAAGAGTGACATTTATAAATCATCCTAAACTAGGGGGTAACCAGTGCAAGAAAGAAGGGAAGTATTTTACTGCATGAGTACAGACATAATACAAAACCAATAATTGGCTTTTGTAATTCAATGTGACAAATATAAAGACATGCAATTTTTATAGGCACCAAAATTCTTAGAGTTCAAGGAGCAAGGTTGCTTTTGGCAACCTTATATAGCTTTATATAGTCCTGAGAGGAGTAGAATTCTGTGATTCTAGGAATAGGAAATTCCCTCAGCCACTGCCTGACCCAAAAAACCCCAAAACAAATAAACAAAAAACAAAACAAAAAAAAAAACAAACAAGCAAACAAAACAACAAAAAATCAAACAAAAAAACCCACCAACAAAACAAAACAAAACAAAACAAAAAAACCCAGAAACATTCTATCTGAAACCACAAAAAATATAGCTGGGACGCAAACTCTGATGTGTTGAAACTGAGGAAAAGAGTAGTTGATACTTTTTTTTTTTTTACATTTACAGAGATGAGCTTATTCCTCTTATGGCAGAAAGCTTCTGAGAAAGCATCTCAGAAATATCAGTCGTAAAAAGGTAATACAAAGTTGAAAAAAGTTGAATCAGATAGATGCACGGTTAGAGATTTTAGTCTTTAGAGAGTATGTGGTTTTGGTTTGTCTTTTTTTTTTTTTTTTTTTTTTTTTTTTTTCCCTTTNNTTTGTTTGTTTTTTTTTTTTTTTTTTTTTTTGCTTCATCCCTTGTATTGTTATACAGCGGAGCACTTTCCCTACCACTCAATCACATATTAAGCACGTGGAAAGAGAAGTTTTGTCTCAATTTTTAAGATGATAAAAGACAAATATTCATCTGATCTCCACTACAAGAGAGTCCCACAGTCAAATATCCCTTTACCATAAAGGCCCTATCTTCCTCTGTAGTCATTTTGCCTTCTTGAACAGAAAAATTCTGCTGGAAGTCTCTTGTCTCAACATTGAATGCAGCTGAGAAAGTGAATGGTGAAGTGAATTTGTGAAGAAAGACTTCTGGGAATTAAAAACTCATCTCTACTTCTGAAATAGGTTTTAGTAAAGCTCAGAAAAAAAGTGTTTGTTGATCACTTGCAAATTTTTTTCATAGAATTTGCAAACATTCCAGAAAGATTCTAGCAAATTTTTCAAATATTTTAAAAATATTTCAAAAACAAAGAAAGAAAAGAAACAACCAAACAGAAAACATTATCTTCCATCAGAAACAAACAAAACAATCACAGTGCTAAAAATTATTTTGTAGATACCCCTTTGCTCTCCACCAGGGGCAGCAATTTGGAATCAACAGCTAATTTTTCTTCCCTGTATCTTGCCAATTCTGAAACTTTCTGATAACAGACCTTCACTCTCTACAGTTTCATTTTTCTTTCTGGACTGAAGAGAGTAAGTGCTCCCAGTTTTATCTTATAAAATGAACACCATCTTTCTCTGTTCACCCTAACAACTTTTCTTTTTACTCATTTATGTATTGATTTTTTTTTTCTTGAATATGACTAAACAGAGTTACAGATAATGCTTCACTGTTTTGGTTTTTTTTCAAAGGAAAAGCTGTGATAATCTTTAGTAGAACTAATACATAATCACAGGTGTTGCATTCTGCCTTCTGTGTTCTACACTCTAAACACACTGAACCTTCATCCACAAATTAATATTTTGCAGCTTTAATGAAAAGTTATTGGTTTATTTGCTACCTTTCATCCAGCCAGGTCAACAGTGTAAGTGAGCATACTTAATGCTAAGTTTCTCTAGTATTGATATTGGAATTCAAATTCTCTAGCTACATTCGTGGAGAAAGAAAAGGAATACATCTCTGAGCAACTTAATTCACCTCTCCAAAAACTAAAGCAGTTATTACCACTGTGTGCTCCCCTGAATTCTGAAGAAGAGTAACACAAATCAAGTTTGCTGCTTAAGGGAGGGTGCAGGACATAAACACTAAGGTTTCAAAGGTTCCTCTTTAAAAAACAGCGACAGATTTTAACCATTTTCTGATGGCAATATCCAGGATAACGAGCACACAAAAGACTTTGTCAGAGGAGATGGTACACTTCTTGTCTGTGGTCACTGCAGACAGCCTGCTGTAGTGTATGAGGCAAGATCCTCATATTAACAAAGCTGCTGGCAACTTGAAGAGTTATAGAGGGAAGGCATAGGTTACTGTGACTGCCTGCTGAGGATTTCAGCCCTTGATTCGGACCGATAGATGACATCAGTGGAGTAGTAGTTACACTTAATAAAACTATTAAGCTTCTTAATGGAAATTTCTACAGTTTATGCACTTCAGTCTGCACTGTGAGGCTTTGACCCAAAGATTCAAAATCAGGTATAGCCTTTACATTGTGCGCACGTTTAGAAATTACTGATTGTTTGTGTGGTGGCTGAAGTAGCAACATAAGAAGCAGTTGCTTGCTTACAGTACCACAGCAATCATGAAAAAAACTCCACAATTCTCTAAGAAATCATATTTGTTTTGACTTGTTCTGTCCTGAAAAGATGTAAAATAATAGCCAGAAGCAAAAATAAGAACTGGACTTGTACAGGGGCAACAAAACAATTCTTTCCAGCCATCCATTTTAATAAACACATTGGAACACATTTGATTTTAGTGCCATTATGGAATAAATACACAATTTTGGAATCTTAAAGCTCCATGAAATGAACCTGTCACATTCTCAAGGTCTCTCCAGTATATGGCCCTATTGGAAATTTGATCCTTTCTTTTTGTCTTAAAGAAATAACTTGTTAAAATTGAAATCTCTGACACATGATAACCAACAGCATCCTAGAGAGATTTTTGCATGTATTTGCATAACTTTGCTCCCTTTAAAAGCAATAATGCAAAAATGAAGCAGACCCCTTATTATTTACACATTTTTAAACCACCAATATACATTTGTTTTTTACTTTTGTTCAATTAGCCTAATCTCCTACAAACCCATTTGTAATAATCAGTATTTACTGCCATGATACATATGGGCATGAGTGGAACTAATCATCTGCAGGCTGTCCCTGCTGCTGAGTTGAACAAACAAGCTGTTCAAGACTTCTTCCTGCAAATGTTTCTGCTTCATAAATCAATGGGAACCTAATGTAACACTTTTTGGTTTTTTTTGTTTGTTTGTTTGTTTGGGGGGTTTTTTTGGTGGGTTTTTTTTTGTTTTGTTTTGTTTTGCTTTGGTTTGGTTTGGTTGGTTTGGTTTTTTTTTTTTTGGTTGGTTGGTTTTTTTGGGTTTTTTTTGAGACTTAACTGAGATCCACAAGCTCTTTTCTAAATATCACCCCAAAAAAAAAAAAGAAAAAGAAAAAAAAAAAGTAAAAGAAAGACATGGATGCAAAGCAGACAGTAATAAACAAGCATGCCAGTCCAACTACAGTTTTAATCTATATAATCGATATTATGTGTTTTGGTGCCTACACCTGTGACAGATGGCCAACAGAAAACTATCCCTATCAGAACTGCCGAGTTCTGAAATCCCAATATACAAACCACAGATGGCACTGGCAGAACAGTTCAAAGAATTAGAGATCCAGAAATAGACTTTTCCTTTTCTGTGTTGCACTCCTAAAATGTGTGGGCACTATTTGCAAATTACCTAAAAGCAAACACATCTTTGGGTTAAAGCAACTTGTCAGCCTTCATTAATATAAATGTTGGATAGTAGGTCAGGGGCATGTTAATCCAATAGATTAATCAATTCTTTTTACATTTCAGTGCTCAGAATTTCCATTGACTCCAGGACTGCAGCTCACAGACCCTGAACAGTTTTGTGCAACTCACAAGTAATCAAGGTACTGCTTTGCTCTCCAGGTAAGTGATCAGTCTTGGAAGTCTATTATTAATTGTTCCAAAATGTCACTATACGTGAGTGGATACAGGTTGCCTGATCAAATTTTGAAGCTATGAATGCTAAAAGAATGTTTAGAGGACTTCAACTGACTTTTCTGTTTCACCTTTGTGTGTATGAGCCTCTAGATCCCTACACAGACCTGTCAAATCAAGTCCAAGACCTACATCTGTAAAGGTAAATAAAAAAGGCACTTATTAACTGGGAAAAATGTCATCATAGTGACAGAATTAAAATACAATGAATTTTTAGTATCTAATTAGAAAATTACTACTTTAAAGCAGCCAATACACTCCTACCACCATATATTCAGTGTCTTCCCTGGTGACACTTATGTCGCCATAAGAGTTTGAGGGTAAGAGGATAAATTATTGCAAACAGAAATCTAAATAAAAGGTGTTGTTAGCAGGACTACCTCATCAAAAGTGCTGAGGTTAGAAAATCAAACACAGCCAAGTTCCAATAAATGTCAGGAGCCCAGCCAGAAATTTAAGTCTGTGTCAATATGGAGATGTGTATTTATTTGTGTCATGAGTCCAGAAAGTGTTTCTCCCAAATGATTATAGAGAGATTTAACAAGTAGGTTTTTTTTTGCTTCCATCAGATATGAAAGAAATAAGATGAAAAAAACAGTATGAAAGGATAGAAAACATCAATTAAAAAACAAAGCAAAACAAAAAACCATAAAATTAGTTTAGTTTTTAGGCCCTAAGTGGAGCAGTCTAGGGTTATTGCTTCCATGGGTTTGCTGATCTATGGAGAGCAACGAGTAGAAGGACAGGAGGGACGTAGGGAGGGAGGAAAGGAGGGAGAGAAGGAGAGCTCTCCCTCAGCTCAAGGAGGATCTCCAGTCCTTCAAACAGTGTGTGAGGTGGCTGTAAATGCAGCTCAGAGCAGGAAACTAATTTGTGTGCTTTCCTGAAACGAGTAAAGGAATAAAGACAGAGGGAGGGAGTCCATGGCTTTGAAATTGCTGCGGGATGTGTGTCTGTTCTCTTTCCTTTATCAGTTGAAAAGAAAGCCTCCAGAGATTAAGACAAGGTCAGTTGCTGCTGATTTTGTTTCCCAACTTCACAATGCCAGTCCAAGTCTAGCTCATATGAATTAATTTATCTGTACATCCAAATCTTCCACTGTAGACAGCAGTTTACTGTGCCAGTTGGCACATAATCAATATAGAAAGGCAAGGTTGCAAAGAGAAATAAGTTATTGGGAAAAGGAAGGACCAATTGCTTGTGATGCTTTGCACAATAGAAAAAAAAGAAAAAAATAGAAATGCACAAATAATGTAATAAATTGTGAGCTAATAGATAATATTCCCTTTAATACAAGAACAAAGCTGCAAAATGCTAATGCCTGTCAGAGTGGCCTCCATCGCATACAAGTATGAAGATTAAATGCAGTCTGTTACACTGCAGTCTGTGACAGTAATCAGCAAACATTTGATAATTAAAACATTAAAAAGCCATCAGCTACTAAGGACAATCTCAGCTGAAATGAACACCACTGAAATGACAACACTGTTCACCAAACAAATCAATGAACTTGAAGCTTTGCAGCTGGGTTAATGCAAGTAGAAAGGAGGCTCAATTAAAAAAAATGCAAAAAACAAAGTCATTAACTGCTGCTTTATTTCACAAATCCTAGATACACACTTTTCCACAGGATACTAAGAAGCCTTCACAACATCATCTTGACAGACAATCATTCCCCTATTAGGTGGCAGCTTTATTTTAGGCAACACCAAATCATTTTCCTATTCTTAGGATGTAATAAAAGAGAGGAGAAGGGGGAAAGGAAGGGGAATTTTCAGAGAGCTAGCCAATACGTCCTAAACAAAAATTCAGAAAAGAGAAATAATAGCAGATAGCTGAGTGTCCACTTACTTCAAAAATACAGATTAACCGTGGCTAGAAACAGCCAGTAGAATGTGGGTTTGTTTTCTAGATGGCAATCTAGAGTGCTTCTTCCTGTCTGACAGTGGGATTTCTGTACTGAAATTCCCCACAGACCCTTTACTATATCCAACTGAGGGAGAATTATGATTTAAAAATAAATCTCTCCAAAGTTTTATATTCATTCTTAGTTCATGTTATTTAGTTATGCTTGTAAATTTACCTGTGTTGATTGCAAATGTAATCCCCTAACAGAGGGGAAGTGGACTTGGGAAAGTCTGTTTGTTAAAAATAAAGTACTGAATGGAAGAATTTAATGAAAAAAAAAAATAAAAAAACAGGTTTTTTTTTTAAAAGCAGTAATTCCTGAATGAATCTGTAAAGGTTTTCTCTGCCAAGAAGTAGCCAAGTAGTTTACTTCGGTACTGGTTTTTGTTCAAAACTTGTCTGGCATCTGTAAATCACAAGACTTTGATGAATAAATTTAATCTTCTCATTGATTCAAAACAAATCAGCCATCAGAAAATGGTGAGTTTGTTCCAATAAACAATCAAAAATGAAATTGCAAAATATGTATGCCTCTCCACATGAAACTTTGTAATAAAATGCACACAACCAAGAAGCAAAAAACACCAGGTTTCGAAATAAGCTTCAGAAAGACTCTATCTTAGAAAGACCTAGGTGTTTGTACACAAATTATAATTAACGTGTGAGAGCAAATTTGAAGGGGGTTTTTGGAACCATTTCAAAAATATACTTTCTTCATCTTAAATATTCCATTAAGCAGTTTTGTGTTCATACACTCATATAGATTTCCTGTTGCTTTTACATACTTTTATTTTTTTAGATTATATTGCCATCTTTTTTAACAAAATCAACCTTCTTTTTGGATTATATATTGTCACCTACATATCACTTTATCATTAATCCTGTATGAATAAAAGTTTGTCCTGAACAACAAGTAGAATAAGCAAGTTAGTATGAAGGTTATGAGAGATAAATACAAATGCATTAACAATTGACTGCATTCTTCAAATGATTTAGCCCAGATTCCTGAGAAATGTTAAAGGATATCACCAATATAGGCTTCAATTGTCAAACCCAATTAAGGGGTAGTATCACCCTTGAGGCAGGGATATCTGAACCGATTGTTAATTGGTCCCTGTACCCCCATCTTTGAACCGAACTAACACAACTTAATTTGAATATTAATATAAGACAAAACTGGTTTTCTTTAAAAATGGCATAGTAATTGCAGTAGCTCAAGAGCTGATACCCAAGGCTCAGTACCAGTCACCTGTTCAGAGACTTGAGGCGTCCAAAGGGAATGATAATGCCTGTTGCAGGCTCTGGAGGTATGAGGCCACTGGACAGGCTCATGTTTTTTTACTGTGATGCCATTAGTGTTGATGATGTTGTCATTTACGTCCCGCTATCAGTGCTAGCAACAAAGCACCATGGTAGGCACCACTACTCTAACTCAGGTGGCATTTATAGCATTTTCATAATAACCATTTTTACCTCTTTTATTGCAGCCTTTTATTACAGGCACTGTATGGCTGTAAGGATATAAACATTTATCTTTAAATGTAATTGTTAAAAAAAAAATGGAAGGGTTTGATTCAAACTGGCACCCTCTTAAAACTGAAAATTCCCCAGAATGTAATTTTTCATGTTCAAATAAGTATATTAACAGAAAAGTTTTTATTTTCCTAAAAACACAGAGGTTTAGTAAGTAATATAAGTGCAATTTTAAACAACAGATCTTTATCAGTAAATTATAACTAACATTTGTAGTTCAAGAGAAAGTCAATATGGGAATAATTCTGTGGTTTCCTATTAACGCATTTCATATTTGGTAAAATTAATTTAATTTGCTTCACAAGCTTTAAAAAATAAGAACAGAAGCCTGGAAAATGTGGTTCAATAATTACTATCTTCCTGTGGTTCTCATATTATTCAGAATTCATATATCTTTTCTCTTCCAAAGAGAACAAACTAAACAAAAATATGGTCAAATAGAAAGTATTGCAGCATTTTTTTTTTTAAAGATCACAGCACTTTAGCTTCTTAAACTAGTCTACTGGTAAAGCAGAACAATGTTGTAATGGGAGGGACATGGACAAAATACACACTTGACTTGTTAAAAAACATGGCCTTCTAAAATGTTGTAATGCACTTAATGCATATAATAGACAAATGCTTCAAATAATTAAAAAAAAATTACATAGACCCCTCAAGGTATTATTTAATTATAGAATTGTTTTATTTAATTTTCAAGGTATATATATGCCTGCTATATCTACTTGTACTAGATTTTTGGAACAGGAATAGGATATTTGTTTTGATTTGTTCAATGCATAGGATGAAGAGGTCAATATGTGGCAGAATTTCTTGTTAATACTAGTTAATCTTTTCTAATTTGAGATCTAGCCACTTGCTAGTATCTCCAAATGTCAGTCATCATTTATGCAAAATCCCTGGGAATATAATACCATAAAGATTGCTTGCATTAGTGAAGTTTCTGCTTTATTTAATAAGGAGATGGAAAGTTCAGAGCTTAAGAAAGTGAATCTTTTCTCATCAACAATGGTGTGATGTAAGGCTAGAATAATGAATGACTTAACAGGCCAATGGTCATGTTAATGCTGTAAAAAGATTGACATGGGAAGAAAAGTTACTTACTGGACATTCATATGGTTTTTAAAAGGTAAAACTGTCTTATAATATTAACTCTATTATCTTGGCATTCTACTTCCAAGAAAAGCCGACATATGTGTATGAATAAACGATAATTATATTAAAATTGTCAAGAATTCTAGAAAATTCTAGAACATTTGGTTTTGTAGTTTTGTTCTCTATCCTAACAGCAGTAAATGAAACACTGAACTTAACCCCTTCATTTCCTATGCTGCTGCAGGATGAGTTTGCCTTAGATTTCCTTGTGTAGCACATCAAAGGAAGGATTTTGTCATCCCAACAAAGATGACTTTTTTCTCTTGCTAACTTTGGTCAGGCAGTCCATAATAAATTAGCACCACAACGTTGCCCCATTGCTTTGTTCTCTACTTCTGACCCCCAGACCCTCAATAAGTATATCACCTGTCTGGAGAGCTGAAGAGCTCCATATATCTGAGCTGCTCCTTAGTGCACTGGCAACCCCATCTCCTTTTCCCTACTCCCTGTCTTCCCTAAGGAGCCTGTATCCAGACATCAACCCATTACAGCCCTTTAGACACACAGGCTGTCCTCATCTCAGTTATTACAATCACATCTTAGTTTTTCAATCACACACATCACATGTGGTCCTCCTGCTGGTTTACCAGACTGTGGGCATTTGTGTGCAGGAACTTCAGAAGTGCCTTTTGACACTTGTTTCATCCTTTCTAAAAGCCCTTGTACTCTCATCGCAGTGTTCCATGTGCTTTTTACCCCGTTTTCCACTTTTTTCTTTACATGCAAACTTTCATCATCATTCTCAGTGTACCTGGTTTAATATTCTATTCAACAGACAGGCAAGACTGGGGCAAAGATGCTTTTAGGCCATTACTGTCTAGTGAGTCCCATCTCTTGCTAGCAGTTCTCATTCCTCAAAGAGAAAACCGTGGTTAAAAAGGCCAAGACACCACCCATGACATCAGGCAGTTGCTAACTCACAGTGTGTATCCAATCCTACCTGAGTCCCGTTCCTTCAGCTGCAGAACTGAAAGAAGCACCACTTGGCCTTCCATGTCCTTATCATTATCTCCAGACTACTGCAGCCCCTCCTGATTTCTTCCAGGTCTCCCTCAGAAGTGATGCACATGGACAAAATGAGCAGGAGCCAAAGAGTTGGGAAGCCCTCAGCAGTCTCAAGGGAACACTCCTTCCTGCCCCAGTCCAGGATGTTTGCAAACAAGAAACCTCATGACAAGCAAGTGTGCCCTAAGACCTCTGGTCAGATGTGGGGTGCTCCCACCCTGCAAAAGAGGACATTCAACCATCACCACCCTGCATTTCCCCTTTGTGCTGGTGCTCTGTGCATGCTCAGTTCACTCTGAGACCTCTCCGAATGGAACTCGTTCCCTTACACAGGATATCATTATTAATCCTATTAGTTCAGATCTGAGGGTAGATATGGAATCATTCTTTTGCTGCCAGAGGTCACAAGATTCATGTCTCTCCCATCTTGGGAGTCTTTATCCATCACTCATTCAAGCATGGTCTATATCTGTCCCTCCTTTCCTGCATCACAGGGCTCAGATCTTTCCTCTTAAGGGCTCCTCGTGAAGCCCCTGTCAGGATCATATTCATTCCCCTTGATAGCACACAGTCTGCATTCCCCCTGCAGCTTCTTACCCTGATTCAGGGCCCTGATCAACCTCTGCTGCTGATGCCTCTGGAGAGGTATCCCATTACTTCTTGATGCCACAGACTTGACTGCTGCATTCCCTGCAAGAGTTCTGTCAGAGCAAAGACATACCACCAGTTACTCACTTCTATTTTTTTACTATACAGAAGCTGTAAACTTTCTCTAGGACTTCATTTGACATGCCAAAATAGATACAGTACTTCAAATTTTCATCAATAGTTTATTTTTCTTGCGTAATTCACCCTATACCTTAAAAAGCTTGGTTTCTCTCATGATAAACTCCTGCAGATACACAATGTTCTGCTCTCCCTGGCATATGAACAATCTTGTTGAAGTGAAAGTTGTGTAATAATCTCCCAGAACTGATAGGTCCCATGACAGAGTTCAATAAGGTGTAATGTGTAGTTTACAAAAGATAGAGTAAGAAATTAGCACATTATTTCTCAGAATGCGTATTTCAAGAAAGCAGGAAACTCTTAGTTGGTGATAAGGGAAAACTAGCATATAGTACTGCAACAAAATGCCTATCAAACTCTAGATAACCTCTCCTTATCTATGCAACTCCAAAAGAGCCAATATAAAGAAATACCAAAAAAGCTATTCACAGTTTTCTGTTATTTTTGTTCTTTTTAGTTTTGTGGTTGTGAAACCAGTTAAAGATTCTTATATGAATCGTTTACAGAGATGATAGGTAGTAAGACATTATTTCTAAGTTTTGCTAACTTGTCTCATAGTTTTTTCATGGTTTAGGGATGGCACTCCCCAATTTAGTTCTCCCACCAAGACCCTCCAAGCCATACTGACACTTCCTCACCACCTCTTGCCATCTTCATCCCCTCCACCCCACTCTAGCCCTCGAGTGGCCTGAGAGCTAAATTGATGTCAAAAAAGGCAAAGATCATGAGTTAAGATAACAAGACAAGATACAATTTACTGGGAAAAGCAATAAGATAAGAAAAGGAGCAGCAATGGCAATCATATTAAGAACAAAAGTGCATGAAAGAGAGGGCAGCTCACATGCAAAATGCTTGGGAGCCCAGCCAACTGAAGCAAACCCTTCCCCGCAGAGGTGAGTTCCTCTGCCTCCCAAATCCCCCTTCCCTCCACCTGCCAATGACCTGAGGTGGTATAGAATAACCTCACTGTTTTAGCCATGCTCCCTCCTGACTACTGCAAAAATTAACCCTGTAACCAGGACAATAGTAAAATGCCTAAATCCCATTTTTAAAAACAGATTATTTTGAAAATTTAGAAAGAGGAATCTCCACCTGTTATTTCAAACACTCAGTTCTCCAGTCAAAGGTGAAATAAATGTCCTGACCATGATACCTTGAAAGGACAAAACCTTTAAAGCAATCTAGTTTTTCATTGAAGTTTAAGGACATATATTTAGACTCCATTTCTCCTACATTTAGCTTAAAGTTATTCTTCCACTAGAAAGCTTTCTGACAAAAGCTCTAATTATATAGCCTTTCTTGCCTACAAGCTTATTATTTCTGGGAAATCCTAAGCCACTGGGGTATCACAGTCCTCCCCAAGCACAAATTTTCCACAAACTGAGTAATGGCATATCTATTATGATACAGTACTCACATGCTTTTCAAAAGAGATTGCAAAAGTTCAGATAAAATTCATCAGAGTTTCCTTCCTAAGAGAAAAAGGAATCAATCATCATTCACAAAGCTTTAACAATAATTCTTAATGAAAACCATCAATCCAAGCATACAATTAGTGGAAGCAATATAAATGAAAAATGTTTAGCAACGTGAAGAATAAAGACTGCAACAGTAACAAATTATACACAAGACTTTCAAAGTAAAATATTTTCTTAAAAAATAGCTAAGTGTTTCTTCCCCTTCTTTTAAAAAATGTTTCTGTTTAAAAAAGGAAGAGATAGAAAGATCCAAGTCTACTAACATTTTCTGGCTAAAAGTTTCCAAGATAGAAGAGTTATATCAACAATAAATTCTGTGAGAAAGCAGGTTGGAGAAGACCATTATGTTTCAGTAGCCATTCTCTTTACATTAGCTGGCTATAATGCTGGGAGGAGATTCTTGTGAAATCCTGTCCTGCACTAGTTAATTACATAAAACCAGAGACTACTGGGAATTAGTTGTGTTATGCTACTCAGTCCCTTGGCTTCCAGGCATCCTCAGCATGCAATTTCCAAAAGCACACTGAAACAGCCTGGATATGTTGGTTTCATTGGAAAATAAAGATATTAATTTCATCTAGTCAAAAAAAGAGACCAGATTCCATCCCATATGGAAATGATCTGGAATCATTCAAGGACTGATATTTCTATCCCATCATGTAGTGTTATTGCAGGGCACTCCAGCTCGCAATATATCTCTTAGTCTGTATGAATTTAAAAAAAAAAAAAAAAAATCCCCTGGTTACTTAGTAATTTCATTTGTTGGGTACGTACAGTGTGTAAAGTTTGGTGATACTGAAGAAGTTTTTCCTTTCCTTTCCTGCCAATAAGGAGAAAAAATCAATACTGATTATATAACTTCAGGTGTTGTTTTGACCCATAAGAATACTTTCTTCTGAAAGCTCTTGAATATGATTCTCTATCATGATGAAAGAAATCATAGTTGTCAAGACTTCACGGAACAGATGTCACTTGTAAAGAAATTTTAAGGGAAGTAATAGCAATAAATCAAATGCTAACAAATTCAAATTATGTAAGAATTAAGTTTCAATCACAACTACATTGCATCTATGTAACTCATTTGACTTCAGTAAAGCATGCAATTTCTGATCTAGACAGCTAAATGGATGGAGAAAATGAGGCCTTCTAAGCTCTCCCTCATTGTTTTTTCCAATTTAGAGAATTCTACACAGAGTTCACTGTCTTTGAAAATACTCAGTCTCTCAAAAGAAATTTGATTTTATGCATAGGCTTCCTCTGTTAGCCATCTACCTTTAATGTCTTCCAGTTTTCGTAATCAGAAACAACATTATGCTGACTTACCCTGGGAATAAATGAACATTTCTTACTGGGTTGTATAAACCTTTCAACTGATATAGAGAAATGCATCTGATAATTAAGTAAATTAAAAACACCGGATGCTTCATAATTTGCAGTCATTGGTGCTAAATAATTACGCAAGGAAGCAAATGTTTTGGCTTTTTATGCAATCACACAATAATTGGAGAGATTAATGGTACTAAGTGCATTTTGCAAGCTTTGAGCCATTTCTGAAAACACATTGTAGCGTGAAATACAATATAGCCTAAAGACTGAAGTGTACTTGGAAGACAATTACTTTTGCTTCTAAACAATCCAATATGATTTTGCTCAAGCACTAGTGTCTGAAAAGGAGCATATATTACATTTGTTTTGTGCTTTAAACTGCTTTTTATTTTTTTGTATTTCTGTCACTTCTATTTTACATCAGTCAGAAACATGATAAATTTGGATGAAATATCTGCTCTTTTGATGTAAATTATGGATATAATATGATTACTTCACTCAAAGTTTGAATCATGAAAAGACCTTTGTCTTATATAGCTTCACATAAGTGAGTCAAGGTGCATATTATATGCATGATCAAAAAGCAGAAAGTCTGACATTTGAAGGTCAGATCAGAGAGGGCAATAACGAACAGGAAATTATTATGCATTCTTTTACCATAGAAAAAGGGAAGTAATAAAGGTTATGTGAGAACAAAACTTTCCACCAGATTCATGATAAACTGCTATAATTACACAAGAATCAAACCACCTCAAAACCCCAAGTCAGTTCCTGTGAACCATTCCTAAATTGCCTTATATTTAAAATTGATCTAATGCAATCTCAAAATGTGCATTTATATATATTAAAATAAAGAATTGGTGAATGTGAAAATGTGCATGGACATACTTCTGTGCTTAGATTGTACTTTGAGACTTTTCTTACAATACAATAAAACATGTAAAATTTGCTGTTGTCTATAGCAAAAATAACAAAAGTAAGTGATCTGATAACAGAAAATTTTAAAGGAATCTGAGAAAGTGGCCTCATAAAATATGTGGCTTTACTCTGTGAATACTCTGGGGGAATTACTTACCGGTGCAATGAACTGGATAAGCCATAAGTCAAGAGCCAGCACTGCAATTAATCTACTCTCTTTTCCTGATTTTGTGCTGACAAATGGCAGACTGGAAAGGGACTGTACTAAGGACCCAATTAGAGAATAGTTGCTGAAACCACAGAATAAAAGAGTCTGAATTTACCCTTGCAGAGGGAAGGTTTTTAGAGAGAAAGGCTCTATGACAAAATACCCTGTTGTTGCCATGCAGAAGAACACAAACCACCTTGTCCAGGTTTGCATTCCTGCATGAGCCCAGACTGATACAGTTCTTTGAGTCAGAAGCTACACAGGTGGAGTACAAACCAAAGTCATTCCAATGCACAAAATCTGACAGGTAATTGTAGGTGGTGAGCTGCATCCTAAAATTTCAAACAGAATAATATCACTCAGAAACAGTTTACGGTCATTTCAAGACACAAAGTAGTCTGTGTGCTGCAGTCATGTCTGTTCAAAATATTTATGTTGAAAAGTTGATTAAAAATAGTTTTTATTAATCAATTTTGCTGTTGATTAAAAACATTAGGAAAAAAATATCAATTTTAATTCTTAAAGGAAAGGAGGGCTTTGCCAGAACATTTGATCATTTGAACATTTCTCTCCCCCCAAAAAACTTCCTAAAGTCTGATTTTCACAATTTTGTATCAAAAGTTATAATGATATTAAACCAGATAAAGCAGTAGACATCATAGGCACTTCATCCCACCATCCTCTTCTGAGCATTACTTTATCAAAGCTCTGAATTGTGATATGGAACTATTTTTCTTAAAATAAATTTTCGAATCTCACTGATATTTTTTGCTTCTTCTGTCTTTTACCACACACAACAACATAAAACAGAAATATTAATGCTTATAAGAAACCACAGAGATTTGCTTAAACAAATAATTGATCATGAACTCTAACAATGAAGGAAGTTTCTTTCTACCTTATCTATATTTTTTATGGTTTTTGTATGAGGATGTATATAAACTATCTTTGGTAAGTAAAGACGACCTTGCCTTCCTTAAACATTTAAACAGACTTCTACATAATTTATGATGGTATATATTCCGTAATACAACTTTGTTGATGGATATGACAGTTAACAAAAACAAGCTTTTAGAGACTTCTTTACAGTGTGCTATGTTTCACAGTGAAAATCAACTGAGCTTAATAACATTTCTTTTAAAAAATGGGTTTTGATGAAGTTCTGTTGACTGAGAATATTTTTTTTCAATTGTTTAACCAAAGCTAACACCTTTTACATGCTTCTTGTATGATGTGTCAGTATAATATTACTACCAGGAGAAATAGCAGAAAACAATGAAGACATCGTGTACCTTTCACAACTTTAAAATTATTTTAACCAGATTTAAAGTTTAAAAGTATTACTATGGCCTGTAGATATAGTACAAAAACATATCTGGGAGTAATGAATTTTCCTAACAATACATCATTAAATACAAATGACAATTAGGAATATAGATATGATATTAATTTGATCAATTAAGCAGAAACTTCCCACTAATAAGACAAACAGAAAGTTTCATTAAGAAAAAATCATGCAGATTTAAAGCAGATAGCAAAGTGGTAAAAATCTAGGCATTGAAATATAGGTTGTGAATATTATTGCCAATACAATTCAAGGAAATCTGTGTTTTTATACCATCTGGCACATCATGCCCATAAATCATCATGCTGGCTTTTCTTCTATCGCTTTATTTTCATTTCCCCCTTTCACTGCTGTTCCTGCCACTAGGGGCTAAACACAGAATGCATAATATAGGGATTTGGATTTCTACTAATCTTAGCCAGGTTAGTAGGCAATTCTTTTGCACCTGTTAATAGGCTTCTCTGACAAGATGGTGACTTTTTGTGGTGTCTGTGTTTGCAGAGAAGGTGATTCCCAAGCAGATAGAGAAAGAAATCCTGATTCCCTTGTGGCTTCACATCATAGTATAAAACTGTAATTTCTAGTGAGACAGTTTTTGTTCTTTTCATACAAAAGTGCACTACTGCCCACAAATACCACATTATCCTTTTAGTCTTAAGATAACGTGGAAGATTTTCACAGGCTATTCCACCTGGTTCATAATTAAATTCAGCTGAAATCCTTTCCTCTAGGACAATTCAACTCAGGATGCAACTTGTGGACAAAATTCTGCAAACCTACTTGTACAATAGCAATACTAAAAAAAACTGAGTACAAGTGAAGCTGCCAAACAGCAACCTAAATGCAAGTGTTGAGTACTATAAATAACTTGCTGTAGGAAGTGCACAGGTGAAAACAAAAAACTACAATGATTCACAGTGGTGACTCAAACTATAATATAAACCTTTATTAATTTCTGAGGTACAGAATATAATTATTAAAATGTTCAACTCCCACCAATATTCACATAAAACTGACAACTCAACATTCCTAGCACTTTTGATACACCTGACCACAGTGTCTTCAAATCAAGGCCAAAAATTTTACTATTTTCCTCATAAGTCTCAAAGTAAAGGGCAACATGATTCAAACTTGATTATAGAATTTTCTGATGGGGTAGAATTCTCTTAAATAAAGGCTGTAAAAGTTTTATTTCAGCATTCTTCAAATACACCCAGAGGGGATGTAGGGGATTAATGAAGTTCAGATATCTAGGCTTGTGAGAGCAGATGTTGCTTTTCATACTTGGAAAATCATACGTTTTTATACCAGGTAATAGGATTTTTTTCCTTTAAAGAGACTGTCCTAAAACTGCAGGCCATGAAAAATCCTGGTAAATAGTACTCCAAAGAGACTGGGCACTATATTTGTGTGCTATGCACACCAGCTGGTGGATTTGTTCAGTTATAAAGATTCCAAGGAACAAATGTGAGGACACACAGAGCTTTACATTCTGGAGCATTCCCGAAGACATTTTTAGTTCAATACAATATAAACTTAATGGTTCTTTACCAGGAGCTACACAGTTTGCTTTGAGATAGACAAAGGTTGAAAACATCCTAGTGCAAGTCCACAGTTTGCTTTAGCAGTTGAGAGCATCAGGCTAGATGTTAATCAAAGGCATCCATCACAGCTGACTTCCTGAAACAACAGTATTCTGAAATAGCTGTTGGGATAGAGAATGTTGTTGCCAGTTTCCCAGACTGATTCTAGCTTATATTTATGTATTATCTCACATTCTCACCATTGTTTCCCCATCAGCATACAAAGCTAAGCGATAAGTGAAGGTGAAAGACTTCAGCCCTTGGGAGATGGCACTGAAATATTTGCTTTCCTACCTATGAATCAGTATGAAAATATTGTGTATCTCTCTTCTCTTTTGCAATTATTATTCAGGTCACAGGAGAGGAATTGGGATAGACAGCTGCATAGGAAAAACTTAGGAAAGGTGAAGGTTATTTAGTAGCACTGCAGAAAGCTGTCTTCACTGTAAGCAAGATAGAGTTGGAGGAGTAAAATCTTGCATCCAGTCTTCAGAGTATTTACATATTGACTTGGGAATTTACACTGAAGACAGAGTCCTGAATTTTGACAAAAAATATTTTTAGAAGATTTAATGATCATCCTTAGAATGAAAGTAGAATATGAAATGAGATACATTCAGACATTCATGGAATTCAAATGGCATTTCAGGGCCAGGCATATGTCAAGGTGGTTTGTAATCTTAGGACCTCGTGAAAGTTGAATTTTTGTTGAATATAGAATTGTTTTTCTGGGTTTTATTTATTTTTGCAGCAACAGAAACACTTAAATAACACATTGAACTCATTACATAAATCAACTTTTTACACTGCATATCAGTTCAAGAGACTATATTTGAAACACCCTCAAATCCAGTGTTTGCTTCAAGACAGAATGCTATAAAATAACAGACATCTGTTTTACACACATGCTGTAGTGCTTGTCATCCTGCCATGTCTTTTAGCTCTCATGACTGAACTGTTCAGTTTTTAAGGTGATGATTTGGAGCATGGCATTTTTAACACTTTGCCAAAACTACTTTTCCCTCATATTTGTTACTGAGTTTCAAGGATAACTGTGAAATATTCTATGAAATTTGTTTATTTCACGCTGAACTTTGCCTGTGAACTGCAACATAATTATCAAATATACGGGGACATCTACAACTCTCTGTGGCTGCTTCTGTCTTAGGTGATCTCAGAAGTGAAATGATGTGTTGTCTCTCTGCCTTGTTTTGTTTTATAACTACAGAATTCCTAATTTAAAGAGCATTGACTGGTTCTAACAACATGCACTGAACAAAGCTGTAGCATTGTACTTCACCCATGAAGAAAACACATATATTTTTTAATTCCTTGTAATTTTTTTTTCACTCTTACCAAAGATGTGTGAAAGCAAACATGTAAACACATCTATATTTTCATTTATATCCAGTAAAAGTCTTTTTGGTTACTCCACATTTAATTACATAGAGCTCACAGATTAAAAGAAACCCTGCTGTCTCATTTCTGTCGTTTTGATATATTACTCCAATTTCAACAGAAGATTTCTTCTGGCTCACACTTTTGGTTAGTGTTTTCATAAATACCTTCCTTAGGCAATTCATTCTATTAGGAATGTGTATGACATTGGAAAATCTTTTTTTTTCCTTCAGAGTTGCTATGATTTATGGACCTGATCCTGTCCTGTAAAGTAGATTAAAAAGTCCCTTTTGAACTAGATTCACCATAATGTTATTCCAGATTTTTGGAAGAGGTGACTTTATTACATGGAAACTGCTTGTGAAAAAGCTGCTATAGTCCTATAGCTACAAAGGTGAAGTAAACAAAAGTTAAACCTCTCCACAGTATTACTCCTATTTCCTAGGGCTCTTTTGTTTTTGATGAATGTTCTTAATTTTCATTTTTCATCTTGAGCAAATGAAATTGTGTACAGTGTGGATATGTACTTTTAACAGGACTAAACTAAATCCCAGATAACATAAAAGAAGCCTTGGATACAATATTATAGCTAATAGTCAATTTTTACTATAACAGAAAATCCACACAGATGTTTGCTCCCATTTTGAGATTTAAAAAAAGGAGGAATAAAAAAGTTAGATTTACACCTTAATATTTTTTCCCTTATATCCAGATGGCTATCTCCTTGCTTCCTTTGGGGGTTTTTTTGGTTTGTTTGTTTTGGGTTTTTTTTGTTGTTGTTTGTTTGGGGTTTTTTGGGGGTGGTTTTTTTTTGTTTGTTTGTTTGGTTTTTTGGGGGGTTTTTTGTGTTTTCGTTTTGTGTTTTTTTTTTTTTTTTGGGTTTTTTTGTTTGTTTTTTTTTTAATTTCCAGGTCTAATGGAATCACAGAATCATGGAATAAATCAGCTTGGAATATATTTAAAGAGATCCAGTTTTTTATTAAGAATGATCAACACTGAATGGAGCCAATTGCTTAGTAGGGCTGCAAAAACCTCCAAGGAGAGATTTCTACAGTCTCTCTCTGAGCTACACATGCTAATGCCCAATTATGCACAAGGCAGACAAATTACTTTCCCCTTATGTCAATTCAGAACCTCATAGACAGTTTCAATTAATGACAACTGACAATGTTTCATTCTTTTGGGGGAGTATTTCTTCTACTAGCTCTATATATGGGCAAGTGTGCAATTTTGTTTTGATTTATGTTTGGTTGGTTGGTTTAGTGCGCTATGTCCCAACAACACTTGTTGATTTAGAGCCCAAGATTTAAACCACAATTATAATAGGTTCAAGATATAAACCAAAAAATAGCAGAAAAATATACTATAAATAAGGTGATGAATGCTTCCAGGGGGCCCAGCGAATCCTCAGAACTACATTCAGAGACATTTCCAGGATTTTCAGGGGTATAGGAAAGTTGAATTCTTTCAAATGAGGAATGATAAATTCCTGAGGAGGGACGTCACTTTATCATCGTTCACGGTACTCGATCTCACGTGACAAAAGCTGCATGGTTTATAATGCAACCACAACAGAAAAATTCAGTTGTCCCATAGCTGTCCTGTAGTTATAATGTGGCTGAGTGTCAGGGTTGTGCCTGAGTGCACACACAGTGCAGTCAGTCATGAGTGCCCTGGGTGGTCCAGGAACTCCACCGCTCCTCCTTCCGCACAGATGAACCAAAGGACTGACTGGAGAGACAGGTCTAAATGAATTCCTGCCCACCTTCATGTGGAAACCTTGGACTTTTATGGACTTGGAGACTGTCCCAGGTAGCTCATGTTGTGCCTAAACAAATTGGTAAACATTATCTGCATGCTTCAATTATCAATTAGCATTCTGTAAGGAGAATCGGGTTACCCCAAAGACGCCCCAAGGTGGTTGCTGCTCCAAAATAGACTACATGGTAGACAAATAGGACACTCTCAATAGCCAGTTGAGACTGCTCCTGAAAATGCAGAATATTCAGATAGGTCACTGCTTTGCTTTTTAAGCTCCTTCTCAGAGAGGAGCCCAGGTGTAGCTGGATTCAACCTTGGCACCACACTTTGCCAAAGGTTTATGTTCTAAAGGATTATACAGCTGTAAATTAATTTTTTTTACAACTTGTCCATCAGGATTAAGGATGTCAAACTGGATATATTTATATGAATACAAATATTTATTACGATAGTGATTAAACAAAAATATCTTAATCAGCATTATTTATTGTTCAGTATAGGAGCTATAACTACTAATATAGTATAGTACACTCTTTCTAAGCCATATTGAAGCAATTATATTAAACAAAATCAACTATTATTTACAGATTGATGTTAATGATACCCACTACTGTGGACAATTATCTTTTTCTCAGCCACCTTGAGAGGTACATACACCCCAAGAAGGGGTATGGTAGAAGACCCTGCTGTTAAAAAGTGGGACTTTATACTTTATAGTATAAAGTGGATGACTGCCAGTCACATGTCTCCAGGTCATCTGTGTCAGCTCAACAGGTTTAGATAAGTTAATAGCAGTATCACTTGTTTGTTCCTTTTTCTGGGTATTTTAACTGTTCTAACAGATCTTCACCACATTGCCAGGATGTTTAACTTTGGAATTGATGAGTCAAACAGGATTCAGCACTCTTCAACACCAAAAACTGCATGATGGTCTCTTATCTGTTCATCACTGGTAGATTTGCAAATAGAGAGGACGTTTGAGTTGGTTTACCCCATTCTAGGCAGAGCAACCTGCTACAGGTACCCAAGATGAAAGTGGGCTTAGAATAAGGACAAGCAGTTTATACTAACAAAATTACTTAGAGAAATATTTTATACTAGACTACTATCTACAGTCCTAGTCAACTGCTTGTCATGCCTATGGCTATTCTTAGAGCCTAATGTCTTAGCACAATTACAAAATCTGAAGGGATAATTTGATTTTTTTCTTAAATTTCCCCTCCATTCAGTTCACTGTTTCAGGGCATTCTCAGCAATCACATTGATTTGGAGGGACTATGGCAGCTCTTTATAACAGAAAAATTAATTGCAGTCTGATCTTGTTCATGTTTCTTGAAATGACTGCTTCACCATAAACATTCACAACAGTTGGGATATACAAAACATAAATAACTACATTGTCAGTGACATATGACCACCTAACATAACAGATGATATCCCAGTTTGGAAAGGTGAGGGGGGATATTTACATGTACAAATAACTTCCAAGAGGATTGAAATTTGGAAGACATAATACTGGAAGAAATCATCATTCTATACAGTTGAGTGGAAGACAGTCTTTTTAAAGCTTCTGAACTGGAACTTAGTAAAACAAAGATGATTTATAGTGTACATTCTGACAAGCCAAAAGCAATCAGTATTGAGTAAAGCTATAATATATTTGATAAGACTACTAAAATATGCAGACACAGATTTTTAGAAACATAATAAAGAAAATTAGATTATATTGGCATGTTGTTTTTCATTATTAAGTTGAGCTACTTAAAATATTTAAAAGAATAATGTTACAAGCAATATAATGTACCTGGCAAAAGAGCTTTACATATTAGTTAAAAAGTTTTCTGATGAATGATGCACACTACAGAAATCTGCTCAAGTAAAAAAAATGGAATATTAAAGAGGTTTACTTGTAATAGGTAGGAATATATCTTATAAACAGATATTTCAATATTGCAAAATGAAACAAAGCACCCACACATTTTAGAAAGACTGAGATGGGTAGAGGATATTTTTCCTCTCTTTTTGAATATCTGTGTTGGAGGAAAATCTATTTCATCATCCTTTTTCATTTGTCCCTTCTCCCCACCCCAACTATCCATAACTAAATTCTCTGAAATTCAGAGAAGTGCTCCTCTCATCTCTAACACATTTTTTGTTTGAATGGAATCAACTAAAAGAAAATAGAAACTAGCAATAAAAATTTAACTTATGATGAAAGAAAAAAAAACTTCATTAACAGAGTTTTGGTTATTTGACTTAATACAAATTTTCTAAAATAGGAAAGAAAAATCACGTGCTAGTCAATCTGAACTGAGAATGTGGTGATGGACATGTAAAATTTGTATTCTGAGAAAGAGCATTCAGCTTTATCAAGAGAATCAGGAGAAGACAGAATGATGACATTTTCTAATTTTCAGTACTTAATTGCAATATGTATTTGTAAATACTACTACAAGAGATGAGATTTTGATATCCTTTTACAATTTCTTAAGATGTTAGGGAGAAAATATGATTTTTTTCCTAGTCATAGACATCATCTAGAGAGTCTTGTGATTAATCAACATGATTGAATTTGTATTTTTTTTCCTGTGGACCTGATGATGGAATCTGATAGCCTTAGCTGGTTATTACCCTCCCTGTGAACCAGCAAGAGAGGAAATGACTGCAAGAGTTTCTTGACAAGAAAATAAAGCAGATCAAGTGCTGATTATTATTTACCCTTAGTAAGGCAGCCATGAAACCAGAAGATCAATCTGGTGCTATCTAGAATCAGTCTATTGATTAGGGCTGTAAAAGCACCGTAACCCGGTAACAGCCTCATGTTCACCACATCACAGGAGCTGTGTGACAATAGTTACATAGAGGAAAGAGTACCACAGAATTTAACTTTTCTTCTTGATAGCTATTATTGCCCAAAATATTTTTTAACAACTGGAATTTCTTTTGTTAACTTTAAAAATAATAAGTCATACAATTTTCTCTCCAGTGGCACAGAAAGAAATACCTTGCTGAACATAATCAAAATTACTTTGCAGAAAAAAACCTTCAATTAATTTCAAATTAAATGGCTCTTCTGGTATAAGACATAAAGATTGATCAGACTCTGCTACCCAAGTGCTTATATATCCAGCAGGCTCTTTTCTTGAACTAAGAAAATTAATTTTCACAAACATTACAATTAAAACAGTTCCCTAAAATTCTCATCAGACCACCTAATATGTGCAGTTTTACTATACCCAAGTGTGGGCACTGTTGACGCACACACAAAAGACAGAACACAAGCAGGCACCTGATTCCGAGATGAGCAGGAAAAAAGAGCTTTATTTACATTACATGTCTATTTATAGAATTCCAACCACGATCATGGATTGGACAGTGATGGTAAGACTTCCTGACTCCATAGCTTCCAACACCAATCCATCAATCCTCTCTTCCTCCAAAGAGGAATGCAAAACACTTGTTGTTTACAAGAAAGAGTGTGAGAAAGTGGAAAAGAAGGCAACACCCAAGCATATCAGAACCATTCCAATTGTAGAGAAGAGTATACTCCTGCAGTCACTGATTCACAGTCGTTCTCCCCGAGTTTGAATTTGCCTTTCTGTTTCATCCAAACATCTCATATCTAAGTCCATCTGTTTCATGCCCTGGCTTCACATGACAGCCTTCTGTTCAACCCTATGTAAATGGCTTCATTTCAGGCCTATGGTTTTTATTTTTGTCATGAATCAAGAAAAAAAAAAACTAATAGTGCAAACAAACCATAAAATCTTACTCTTATTTTGCTAACAAAAAAGTTTTTGACTACATTTTCAGCTCTTTCTACCCAAAATCACAATTGTTTTTGTTTTGGAATGCAGTTCAGGTTAGCTTCAATCCTAAGAAAATCCAGAACATTTTACAGAAGCCAGCACCAGATTTTTTTTTCCTGACCTTTATTAACACCAACTAATAGTTCTTTTAGTCTTCTAGCCTTAGAGGATGAGTGCCAGCTAATTAGTGACATCCCTCAAGTTCACTCTATCTTTCCCATGCAGTTCATGGGAAAATTATGACTGAATTATTTGAGAACATTTTTATTTTGATGATGGATATCTGTGGCACTCAGGTGATTAATACTTCACTGAAACAGCATAAAACATGAGGACATTTGGTCTGTCAGTGTGTGACATATCTCTAAATGTCCTTCTATTTGCACTATGACAAAATTCTTAAGACCAGATGCTTCATAATGGGGTGATGAGATGTCATTTATTGCAAATACTAACAAGATAATTACATGTATAACGGAGCATTAACTTTTGAAATATTTTAAATCAAATTGATTCTCTGATGAGTTACATTTTCACATGGAAAACAAATTATTAAGTATATTCAACATGGTCAAATAAAGATATCTGCTAGAGATTAACCAGAATTTTATGCTAAGAGGACCAAAACCTTGAAAGCGTAGTTTGAAATCATATTTGCTTGCACTTACACTACTCTGGTGTTGCCCAGCCGACCAGCATCCTGATGTATTGTTCTCTGTATGAATTGGTGGGGAAAGGAGGGAAAATGAAGGGATATTACTGTTACTTTCTTTTTGGTGCTCTCTCAGTTGTTATTAAAAAAAAAAAAAAAAAGCCATGTCATCCTGCTTCCTCAAAAAAGGGGAACAAACATAACATGATTTTGAATGCTACTTTTCCAGATTGGCCTGTGACTTTGGAAATCATTCTTTAGCCCTCACTTAGCACAAATGAGTCAAATTAGTTTCTCTTCTTCCTTCTTCTTTTTTTTTTTTTCCTTCTTTTTTTTTTATTCATATAGGCATGCAAGAAAACATGTCAACAAATTAAAATTTCTCTTCTTTATCCCTCCTCAAAAATCATTCTCTCTCACACCTCATGAGAAGCTTTTACTCCAGCTTGTTTTTCCTGCTATTTTACTCCATGTGCAGTTTCACTGCTTATCTCATTTAGGCTAAATGTAAGATATGTGGCATACCTACCACCATTAACATGATCTGTGATAACTTACAGCCTAAAAAGAGTAAAAAATGTCACCTGTTCAGCCAGGCACATGTTGTGAGCCCAGGTCAGGGTTCCTCCAATAGGAATAGGAGTACTATTTCCAGCTGTGAACTCTTCTGAGAATCGAAAATGTTGAAACTACCAAGTCTCTTCAGCTATGCCTAAACTACAGGACTAGAAAACTCTCTAAATGCCTATATTTAGCTGTAAGATCCAGTAGCATCATGGTTCAAACCACATACACACTCACTAACACATACCTTGCATCCCAACCTGATTTCCATCTGAAGAAAAAAACCCATCCAAAAATCATATCATTAAATAATGTTGCTTTTCTGTTGTAAACCTCATTTTTAATGCATTTGACAAGAAGCAGAGCATACATAGAGAGTTTGTCCTGCAGTCTTTGTCTTGACAAGTTAATTTCTACTACTCTTGATATTTTTGCTTCCAACATGCTACTTACAGTTCGCTGTCACTATCATAAAAAACTAGTTGTGCTAGATTTTATTTACATGGATATAATTAGCTGTTTTTATTATATGGTTATGAAAATGTACCAGGGTCTCTTTCAGTTTACATGCAACAATTAACTATGTATAGCATAAATTAAAAAAAAAAATATTACAACAGCAATTTGAAAAATTGATTATCTTACCTATAATTTACCAAAGTAATCATAACTATAAAAATGAAGGTACTCCTGATCTCCTGATACTTTTTCAAATTACCTTCTATACTTAAAAAAAAAAAAAACAAAACAAAAAAAAAACAACCAAACCATTGCACCTGTGACATTTTGGAAATTTTCTGTGGATTTACATTAAGGGGGGAAAAAATATACATGATTTTTCATCTTTCAGTGAAAAAAGCCACCTTAGAAGATTGAAGAAAGATATGTCCTTTCACTTGAATCCTTCTGAACTGAATTAGATAGAAGTGGTTTAACTGTTTACAGGAGAACCTGCTTAGGCTGTAAGTAATGATGTTTTGCTTTCAGTACTTACACTTGCATTGTGGTATTTCTGCAGAGAAGCACTGAATTTTCCTTTAATCTGTAACACAGGAGGAAGAGAAAGATGCACAAGAAGTCAGAGGAGAGAAAGGGGTTTGCCATCACAGCTGCAAGCCATGGTGGCTTCTGAGGCCAGACATGGATGTGTCTCACTCTGAGTCCATAATGAGCTGAAGCAGCTGCCTCCCAAAGAGAAAGGGTTGTAGCTCTGTGAAAGGTAAGTTCCTCCCTTGCCTACAATAATATGAACTCAGGAAGATGCAAGAGACAGAAATCTATACTTTTTTTCTGTTTTGTTCATAGTGGGACCCCCACAGTGTATGTCCATCATACACCATCTTACATTCAAACTTCTGTCATATTATAAAGCATGCCCATTCATGCCTATTTGGAAGCAATTAGCTTCCAAATAAGTTGTTTTTTTCATTTAATTTTTATCCAGAATAAAAACCCATAAACCACAACTTTTTCTTATTCAGATTGCGTGCTTTAATCATGTCTTTACATGTTACTTCACAGACATGCTTTACCTTGATCTAAAACTGTGCCATATTCTGAATGCTTAGGGGTATTTTGCTCTCTTATTTACATGCATTTTTGTTTTCAAATGAAGCAAAAGGTTAGTGTGACAATTTACTCCCCAGTATCCATCACATTTCTCAGATTATGATCTATTTCTTCATTTTCCCTCATGACAAATTCTGACATGATCTGACATGTTCCACAGGGAGCATCTTTACGGCTTCTTTAGGAGTAGCTGCCTGTTAAAAAGCTATCCCCTACCAATAACTGGCAGCTGGCAGAATGAGCAGAGCAGAGGATAGTGCTTAGCTCTATAAAAGAGGGATGCTCAGAACTATTTTCTATCTTCCCCAAGACTTCTAAACATAACAATATGCAGGTTAACTGACATACTTACAGGCCATCATTTTCATTAATAATGGTCTAAGAACTCGGACTGCTCTCCTCACTGTTATCACAACTTGTCTGGAAATTGTTTGCTTCCAATAATAATGCTCTTATGGACTCCTGCCATTTCCCATGAGGGCAAAAAGGTAAAGTGATTTCTATACACCCAATGTTCTTCACACAGACCACCAACTTTGTCACAATTACACCCATCTTGCTCTAAACACAGATTTGGCTCATTTCCTTATAATCCAGTAGTAAGACAATCACAAAACCATCCCAGCTCCCTCTCACTTGTCTTGTCCACATTGCTGAATCACAGGACGTGCAACATGCTTCAGCAATCTGGCAGGAGAGAAGGCAAGAGGCAGCACACTGTAGAGTGTGAGAGAGCTCCATAGATATAAAAAGGTACACATTTGTACATTTCTCTGGAAGATGAGACTGAGATAGATGTACTTCTGAATACAGGGCAATTTGGTAACTTTTTTTTTCTAGTGCCCTCTACATACAGCTTGAAAATACACCTATTCATCACCTCTGATTTATGGAGTATTACCATATATTGGTAAAGATTAAAAATAGTCTGCAAGCACTGAACTAGAAAAAGATTTCAGGTTTTCTGAGCTTTGTGACTTTCTGAACACAAAATTCTTCAGCATAAGCAGTAAGTGCCCCAATTAAATGAACTCAGTTGCTGCTTATGGATGTTGGTAAGTACATTCAGAGTGTAACTGTAATGACCCAAGAATTCCTTCAAAAGTGGTTATGAGAATTTTATATTACGGTAAATAATATTGCACAAAAAAAATTATGCATGTTATCATATTATATGTGACTTTTTAATTTTCTTCATTTCAAGTCCTTTTAGTAAAGCATCAACATTATTGGAATCACACATATGTTACCAGATGTTTACATACCCATCAACTCACTTTTCAATGGTTCAGGTCCCAGTTTATATCATGTGGAATATATACAAGTAAGCAAGACTAATTTGTTTCAATTAAAAATATATTATTACTATAAATTTTGCATATTGTGGTGTGTCTCACAGACAATAAACAGGTTAAGTAGTGTCAGTCCCACTGTGCAATGAGAAAGTTCATGCTTCAAGAGATTAAAACCTTATACTGCAGAGTTAAAAATGAAATAACTTCCTTGCAAATATGTAAAGAACAGAAAGTGTGTAAAAGATTTTATCAACATCTCATGATGAGTTGCTGATATAACCTAAACTATTTTGAGGAATTCTTATCTTAATTAAGTACAGTTTCTGAAATACTGTAGTAAGAATTTAATATTTCAAAAATATCAATACAGACGTTTAAATTGTATGGGTTTAGAACTTGTTTTCAATTTTAATTTTTCATTTAAATTTGACATTTCTCTAATACAAAAGCAAAAAGTAATTGTAGAAAAATAGTTTAATAACATTCTAATTATATAATGCACCATCATCACTTGCTTTGTGAGGTCATGAAGTAATTAAGTATTTCTGAGACAACCAGTAGACTGGAAACAATCTCAGTTCAAATTACTTCTTGTCTAGGACACTAATTGTCTTTCTTCTTTAAGATTTGCTCAAAATCTAAGAATTCAGAAATTAACTCAAGGAACTGGTCTCATTTTTCTAAGGATGAAATGACTTCTGATTTATTTCCTATTCTATAATCAATAAATGGAAGTTCACAGCATGAATAAAAGGAGAAGCAGAGCCACAGACTGAATTACTTGACTTATAGAAAAGTTAATGAATATCTAATAAAAACCTGAGTGAGCCACTTGAAGTCAATGACAAGAAGGGAATAATGATATTATAGGTAGGATTCAAATAGATGACATAGATGACACAAACAGAATTGCTATACTGCTTTTTATGTTCTGTACAAACATGATGGGGTTTTTTGTTCTATACAAATATTTTTCAGCACATATATATAAAATTTAAATTTTATTATTATTCTTCAGAATAGGCTTACAGGCATTTAACAAAGCTGGCACCCATTTTAAGAAAGGAACGTGCAGTCTTTAATATAAAAAAAAGGTAACAAAGAATGATGCTAAAACATGTGGTTTGTTACTCATTGTTCTATAACAAAATTCATAATGTGCATGTGGAGGTCTTGTTGCAGTCCTTATACCATCATTTACATATATAAATTTCCTCATGAGTGTGTTTTTAGTCATCTTAGGTAACTTGAGGTATAATTTTCATCCTATTAACTACCAATAAGTTATTAATTACCCTTATGCTCTATTAGAGTTTTTGCTTGAATCTGTTTAAACAAGTGGTTATCAAACAAATAATGATTTATAGTATTCTCTTTCTCAAGACTCTTACTTTCATTCTGCTCCTGGGGACTTCTCATTGCTCCATTATTCCAGCATCTCTTTATGATGGTTTCTGTGTTGTTTTAGAGTTACTGAGAATGTTTTTATTTTCTTCATTTGGTGTCAGTAATACTGGGAATTCCAAGAAACAAATAATTTTATTTAAACTGATCCTAAAAGAAAAATTAATCAAAATGTGCCATATGGCATCAATAATTTAAGATACTGACTAAAATCTAGTAAACCCATTTGTTTTTAATACACTCATTGTCCAGAAATAATCTCATTTTGGCTTTGTTAGAGTTCAGTTACTCAATTTTCTGCACATAAAAGACCATGTTTTTCCTTGAATTATTGGATAGCATTTTAAAGAAGCATAACAAAGAGGTGAGCCCCAGACACAGCTTCACAACAGCACTTAGCAGATACTTAGTTTCAAGGAAATGTTTGTTATTCTGCAGTAAATGAGACTCCACACACTCTTAAATTAGCAGTGATTTAAATCCTGGCCTGTGCTAGAACTAGTGGTAAAAAACAATGTATCTGGTATAATGAAATAGGCATAGTAAAGAAAAACTGACAGCAAACTATGGATCATGTGGTATTGTTAACTGAAGGTATTGTATGGTTTTCTCTTTCAGAAGGCACCATTGTCTCTCATATGCATACTTTAAATAAAACAAGTGGTAATAAAAGCTAGAGAAAGATGGAGAAAAACTTAGAGCTCAGAAAGAACACAAACTGTCAAAGTAAGATACTCTGAAGCATCCTGTAAGTAGGTTCCCAAGTTTCCTTGAAACACACTATATTAAAATTAAAAACATTTTTATATCCTAGCCATGAAGTTCAATCCTTGCCATGGTATAATTTAGGGATGCAATATCTCTATGTAATAGACTTCAGCTCTTGCTCCCAGGTGTGCTATCTTCTGGCATAACATAAAGATCTGACGTGTTCAGTACTGTCAGGAAATCAGTTCTGGGTTGCAAGAGGAAAGAGGACATCTAGATAAGACTGGTCTGCTCCTCGTTGGCTGAAAGTGCACCTATCTTCTGTCAGATTTTGCAAGTTCATCTGCAGTGCTGCGGCATCGCTTTCTAGATCCTACACAATCCTCTACATGATGACTCAGTTGATCCCTCTTTCCCCCTTCAGTCCTCAGTTTCCTGTAATCCAGTGTCCAGGTATGATTCTGATATTACTGGTACCAAAGCAGCTGTGGGGTTCTCATTTAATTCCTCTGGGTAAAATAGATATGGAACAAATTTAAAAGAACATAGATCAAACATACCAACAACACTGAAGAACAATGAGACCTAATGTCTTTAAAGCTTAATTATTTTGGTACAAGGAAAGCTTGAGAAATTAAAGGAAAACTTCAAAAATTAATGCTTGAGTTCTGTGATAAAGTTTCACACATTTTCAGATGGATTCTTTTTGAATTCTTATTAAGAACAGAAAACTAACAAGTTTCTATCCATAAAAATAGAATTATAAAAATATTTTACTTATTACTCATCTGTGTTACAATTATTAAGATAGTAAAATTTCACAATAAAATAGGAAAGTGACAGAGAATAACTGCTCCTGAACTCAATTGCAATTTTCAATAATTTGCATAGAGATGCTACAAGCAGATGGAGAGGCTACCCCAGTCTTAGGGAGCCTTACTGTCTGAAATGAAAGTAATTTATCTTTACATTCCTACACAAATAACATGCATAAAGGTACATGAGTTTTCCTCAGCTGTCTCAATTGTGGTTCCTTTTCAGATTCACAACCTATTTTTACAAACTGTCACAAAATTAATCATTTTCCACCCTTGTGCAGTTTTCTTTATTTCCCACCAGCCTACCCTATGCCTTTGCTTTTGTATTCTCTTCTAGCTTCTTTTGTTGATCTCCCTTTTGTTTCAGATTGCTTTTTATAACTCTTCAAAGGCCCTCCTCCCATCATCCCTTTCTCATACCTTGCTCTGCTGAAAAATCAGCAAGAGCAAGACTTTTTTTGAAAAAAGTGACAAGAGATGCTGCTGATTCAGTGCAGCAAAGACATGTGATACAATGAGAGCAGAGGTGGTTTTAAAGCTTATGTCAAAATATGGGCTGCCTTTAGTTTCCTTCAAAATTTGTTTAAATGACTGGGTTTAATTTTTTGTATCAAAAGAACCAAGCTCAGAAAAAAGTTTTTGATATTTAGGGAGAATTTTTGTCTATTTACTGTTCTGCATTTTTCTCATAGGATTCTCACAAAATATCCTCTCTCATGAAGTAGAAGATAGCTCATTCAATGAGGACTGGCTTCTCCAAACCAAATATTTTTGAAGGACTTCTCAGCCTAGATTTCCTACTGTTTTACAGAGCAATCCAATAATAAATGAGTTCCAGTCTTGCTATATATCTTGCTATATGCCCACTTTGAAAGAAAAACAAACAAACAAACAAACAAACAAAAATAAAAAAAAATAAAAAAGCAACAAAACAGCAATGTCATAAATCAAAAAAATCTAAATGGGTTGGGGTTTTTGAAATGACATTGTAGTAGAAACTGCATGAGAACATCCATTATTCCTTCATGTTGTAGATTCACACACTATAGCTTTTTTGTGCAATGTATTCTATCACTCCTATGCACATTTTTATATCCCACCAGATGTCATTGCTGTACATTTGGACTGTCATAGTCCTCAGTAGCCATTTTCCTTTTTTTTATGAAATAGTTCTGCAGAGGAGCAGGGAAGAACAATAGAAAGTTCTTTCTCTTACTCATCCAGCACTTGTATATATAAGTTGAGAAAATGGAAAGGAATAGAGGAAACAAAACCATCAAATTTCTAGGCTCAGAATTCAACATTACTAATTATTTAAATAAAAGGATTACCTATGGAGAATTCTTGAAGTGTTTTGAGCAGTCCAGTAAAAGATGCAACTACTGGGAGAAAATCCTCTAGGTCCTAAATAGATGCAAAAGGTTTTTAGGCATAAAACCTTCAGTAAATATAAATACCACATTCTGAGCTAATCTCTTCTTCAACTACATTAAAGCTCAGGAGAACCACAAAAATATGTCACAGAGTTACAGTTGACTGCAGACAAGTCACTGGGCATGACTGTGATTGTGCCCCTTCCTGATCCATGGCATGTGCAATGTTCTTAGGAGAGAAATTTGTGATGGAAGGGCACTACCCTAGATAGTTCTGTTTCCCTGTGGGTGAGTATGTGCATTTGAACTGACCTGAAGGCTTAGGTGAAATAGACTGTGTAAAATACCTTATTGATATGAGCAATATTTCTTTCAACCTTGGTTTACATCAGGAAGGATGCAGTTTAAATGATAGTTATATAAGGTCACATTTTTAATAAGTGTCTTAACAGAATTTTATTATTCTCCATAGGGAAGTTCTCCTATGCAAACAAAGCTCACTCAGTGACTTTCTGTTACCTTCTTAGCCAGCAGCAATTTGAAAACAAAGCAAGAATTAACAGACGTCACTTGTGAGCTTCATTCTTTCATAATCTATGATTTTATTTAATAGTCTGAGTGCAAAAGTTCATGTGAGACTTCCTATCTGACCCTGTTTTAATTTTTCAAAAACACTCTAGTTTTTTTTTTTTTTTGTTTGGTTTTTTTTGGGGGGGGGTGGTTCTGGGTTTTTTTTGTTTGGTTGTTTTTTTGGTGTGTTTTGGGTTTTTTTTTGCTTGTTTGTTTGTTTGTTTGTTTTCATATAGTGGATGAATTGTCTGCTCTGTGTATAAAGACTGTTGTTTCCAGCATTTTCTAATGCATGTTGTCTAACATTGGTGCTATAATAATCCTACTTTGATCTTGGCTGCACTGTAGGAAGCTGAAAATCAGAAGCTGAAATCTGGCCTGAGGAAGTATGTCTTCTATTATGAACAGGATCAGCATCAGATCCTGCTTTGCCAGTACTTTTTTAACTTGGTCAGAACATGATGAAAGAAACAAAACCAGCTTGTTTCAGGCTCTTTCTTAATTCATAGTATTTATAATATCTTTTCTCCTTACCAGTTATGAGCCATTATCAAGTGAATTTCACAATTTATAAATATCAATATAAATGTACTGTCATGGTTTCAAATAACCTCATTAGTTTGGCAGCTTAGTTACAAATAACAGTTCTAATCCTCATAGGAGCAATCTAACTGTTTCCTTCAAATGAGGGTTAATGACCACAACTCATCGAAACACCCTTTTTCATGATAACAAGAGGTATGAAAAAGGTATTAATTATTTTTATTTCAAAACTTATTTTACCCCATCCCTTGCAATGTCTTTTTTGCACGTGAATGTGGATGGGCTTTTTTTCTTGTTGTCTATTAAATTATTTAGTTCAGAAAATCCTATATCTGCTTTTTGTTCTATATAAAATCTAACAAGCAGGGATTTTAAACAAGCAGGATGTTTTTAATGATTGGTTATCTAAGTCCATGGGTGAAAGAGCTACAATTGAAAAGTACCAGCCCGCAGAAGATAAAGTGATTATCTCAGCTTTATTTTGAGACTCAGATATCTAAATCAGAGAGCAAAAAAAAAAAAAAAGGCCAAATT
>VXBI01010488.1:0-12204 GCA_013397375.1 Toxostoma redivivum | reverse complement strand
ACACCAAAGGTACCCTGACAACATACATTTAAAAAATTAGATAATCATTAATCCTTAAAACACTATGTCATCACCCTAGAGTCTGAAAACAGCTGACAAGCCTTGATTCAAAGAGGAATTAGATGATCATTTCTGGATAACGAGCATCGAATTCACCTTAAAATTAGCTTCAGCTGTCATATTGATAGGGTTAAATTGCCAAGTCAGAACCACTGGAGTATTATTTTGATGCAGAAAACACCTGGGTTTACACAATTTCCTTTCCACGTAGAATTAAGGCCTGGCCACTGTCTAAATTCTAATTGGAAGGGAAATCCTTGACATCTTTTTGAAAAAAAAAGACTTAAGAACAAAGGCTACAATGAAACATTTCAGGATGAGAGAAATTAAATTCTTTCAGCAGCTTGTTCTTTCTCAAGTTTTTCTTCAGGATAGAGATGCTTTGAACATGGCAGACTGCTGGAGTACTTTTGTAAGACGAACTGGGGAAAACCATAAGACTAGCAATTTAGAAGAGATTTTCAACGAAGCTCAGATAATTTTCTTGGAACTCTGAAAAATACTTAAAATTATGAGGTAGCACAGAGTCAGGACATAGGAGACCTGCTGAAATGAGAGAGAATTAATTAAAAAATGAAAACAAAGGAATATTAAATTGGCAAGTTAACTGATTATCTTCATATATTTGAGTCAGGGGTATATCTAGAGGTTTTGTAAAATTTACTTGGAATGTTGAAAGAATTCAGGTTAAAAAATAAAATATAAATCACAAAATCATTCTGTAATATAGAATTCATACTCTTAATACAATGGTTTTGAAATTAAATATGGAAACTAAATTTGAGTCTTAAAAATTGAGCTTATCAAGAAATACTGTTTCTTCCAATATATATAAAGGAAATTTTGACTTGAATTAAATTTTACAGTTTAAATGATGGTCCTAGAAGTGGTCCTGATGTGTGTTTACAAAGCATTTCATTGATAAATTGAGAAATGTAAAACAATTAACTATAGGAAAATAAAAACTTAATGCTGATATTTGAATAAGTGTCCATGGATATTTGAGTTATAACAAATAGCTAAAGATAGGCTGTACCTTGTAAGAATCGGTCCAGAGTTTCCCTCATATACCTCACGACCGTTGCAAGGATAGAGGCTTTCCCAAGGACCCCCACCCGCTTCCGGACAAGAGTTCTGGCCTGGTCGAGGTGGATGCTGGCCAAGGGACTGTTTGCTGGTATGCTGTGCTCACTGTGGCAAAATGATCCAGCAGCTGTCTACGGTACAGTGCCCTCGAACAGGTACTACTCCTACGGCTGCCTCTCGGAGCGCCACTGAATGTTCTGTGTCGGAGCACCANAAAAGTATTACATATTTTCCCCAAGAATGGCTAAACTTGTTGGCTCCACACTGAATACTAAGAGAAAACCCAAAACAGTCAAGAAGCGAGGATGAACTTCTTTTTTATGTATACTCTTTTATACTCTCAAGACATTCTTCATCAATGTAAATCACAAAAGAAAAATACTCCAACAGCAAATTTAAAAAACTCTCCTAAATAATATTTCTTTTTATCTATTTAATTTGGCTTTTAAATACTTTTATCACCAATAAAAGCCTAAATCACCTTGTTGAGTTTCCAGAGCAAGAAACCCATTTACTGCCCATCACCAAAATGAAACACCAAGTCAACAATATTCAATATGCTGGAATGCTAAATGTGCAGGTAAAGTATATTTACTCAACACAAATTAATTTCACTTAGACATTTGCAGGGCTAACGTGCCATAATAAATTCTACTGTTGATCAACAGTAAAGTGCTGAATTATATTAAATACCTGAATCTCACTCTCCTTTATGAAATTCTTTTATAGATTCTTATCAAGTCAAAAGAGCCCTTTCTGTTGTAAAAGTTAAGCTATTATGCAAATATTATAAAAATAGGTAAGTTTAATTAGGGACTATATATTCACACAACAAATCGCTTTTTCTTAAGTAAAGCTGACATAATAGGAGATAGAAAAAACATGCATTTATAAAGATATTTAAAATTAAGAAGAAGAGACATTGCAATAGAATTTCTATTACTCTGCCATACAGCCATTTACTATGTTATAATGATACTGGTGATGCCTATATTTCTGGACTGATAAGCATCACACCACCAATGTGTTTTAGTTTCTTTTGTAGCTAAAGAAGTTGATTTGTACATTTAAAGTATGGCATACACTCTAATGAGAAATAGATGACATGTATAATTAAGTTTCTGGTTCAACTTTGAACAAGCTTTATATCTAGTCACATAACCAATACAAGCAAGACAGTGAAAAAGGGAAGCTGTCAGTTGTATGATGAGTACTCTTTCTCTAACTGCATGATGTGAGAGAACAATTATCAGATTAAAAGTTCAAGTGGATTAACATGAGAACAAGATATTTTTTTCTCACAAACTTATCACTGACTTCCAGAGGACCAACAGGAAAGCAACATCAGTTACAGCCAGAATAAAAAAGTTAAACCCCAGTTCAGAAAGGTGATATGTAGGTCCAAAATTTGTAATGCTATGAAGGCAGCATTCTCAGAAAGAGCTCCAAACAAAACTGCAAATCAAAATGGGAATTTAAGTTGAAATTGTCCAACTGCTGCATACAATTGTTCACCACAGTCACATTCAAGTCAGTGCATAGAGAAGATGAAAAGCACTTACGGTAGTTGCAAATGCTAACAAATCCATAGAAAAAGAACAGAGTAAAAGTGGAAATGCTCAAGCAAAACCAAAAAAAAGATGACCCTCCAGCTGTATAAAATCCACGCAACAGTTGTAGTAAAAAGAAATCAGTGGAAAATATTCAACTCAGTCCTAAACGCCTGCCAGGAAAAAAAGACTAGAATAGACAAACCTATGGTAAACAATTTTAAGAGTCTAAATATAACACTATATTTCTAAATAATACACAAAATATAACGCATGGCATATTCAAATATTGGTTAACCAACTCTGCAGATGCAATTCTAACACTGCTTTAGAAAATGAGAGCAAGATGGAACAAACTAAAGGAATACTGATATATTGCAACAGTGCACAAGAAAAACATTGTCACCAAGTCATGCTTCAACAACAGCACTCTGTGCCTGCACACTATTATCTATGAAGCAAAACAAATTTCTCTAGCTTTTCAGTGATGTGCCCTGCATAGCATATGTTATGATTCACTATAACACGAGCAGCAAGACATTGCAACGTAGTATGATTTATAGGATGGATTAAGTTTTTTGCTATTTTCTTGTCATCCAGTAGATCACTAGCAGTTTGTTTATGCAAGTTGGTGGCATCAAAGTGCGAACCTGACTTGATAAGAAAATTCATGATGCCTGGATGGTTGTTCAGTGCAGCAATATGTAAAGGACTATTGTTATCAGAGTCTCTGACATTTATATTAGCACCACATTCCACCAGGATAGCAGTAACTTGTAGAGAGGGGAATTTACAAACTGGGTAGCGACCCACGCATGTAGTATTCTTGTCAACAGCAAGGTGAAGTGGACTGAAGTTATTCTTCCCTCTAGGCTGAAGCTTAAGAAACTTATATATAGTCTCTTTCTTAAAATGCTCCTGTTCTGAGGTGCAAGGTACTTTTTCCAACAAGCAAATTAAATGCAAAATGATAGAAAGTGCTTTGTTCAGCTGTATTGGATCAGGTGGACACTGGATTTGGTTCATGGTCCGCTCTATTTCTAGAACACTTTTGAATATTATATCCATTAGATCGTCAAGTGTGACAGTAGTGCCTAGCAGGCCTTTTGTCTTGTCCTGCAGCATGAAGGAGAAGAGTTCAGCAAATGATAGTAAACTGCTGGCTGTCATAGGGCTCAATGGATCTAGATTGCTCTGCTGCATGTCCAAAGCATATTTCCATAAGTTGATGCATCGTTTAAAGTTTCCAGAGTCTGCATAGACTGCACCTCTGTATCTAATATAGTAGGATNTTAACCAACTCTGCAGATGCAATTCTAACACTGCTTTAGAAAATGAGAGCAAGATGGAACAAACTAAAGGAATACTGATATATTGCAACAGTGCACAAGAAAAACATTGTCACCAAGTCATGCTTCAACAACAGCACTCTGTGCCTGCACACTATTATCTATGAAGCAAAACAAATTTCTCTAGCTTTTCAGTGATGTGCCCTGCATAGCATATGTTATGATTCACTATAACACGAGCAGCAAGACATTGCAACGTAGTATGATTTATAGGATGGATTAAGTTTTTTGCTATTTTCTTGTCATCCAGTAGATCACTAGCAGTTTGTTTATGCAAGTTGGTGGCATCAAAGTGCGAACCTGACTTGATAAGAAAATTCATGATGCCTGGATGGTTGTTCAGTGCAGCAATATGTAAAGGACTATTGTTATCAGAGTCTCTGACATTTATATTAGCACCACATTCCACCAGGATAGCAGTAACTTGTAGAGAGGGGAATTTACAAACTGGGTAGCGACCCACGCATGTAGTATTCTTGTCAACAGCAAGGTGAAGTGGACTGAAGTTATTCTTCCCTCTAGGCTGAAGCTTAAGAAACTTATATATAGTCTCTTTCTTAAAATGCTCCTGTTCTGAGGTGCAAGGTACTTTTTCCAACAAGCAAATTAAATGCAAAATGATAGAAAGTGCTTTGTTCAGCTGTATTGGATCAGGAGGACACTGGATTTGTTTCATGGTCCGCTCTATTTCGAGAACACTTTTGAATAGTATATCCATTAGATCATCAAATGTGACAGTAGTGCCTAGCAGGCCTTTTGTCTTGTCCTGCAGCATGAAGGAGAAGAGTTCAGCAAATGATAGTAAACTGCTGGCTGTCATAGGGCTCAATGGATCTAGATTGCTCTGCTGCATGTCCAAAGCATATTTCCATAAGTTGATGCATCGTTTAAAGTTTCCAGAGTCTGCATAGACTGCACCTCTGTATCTAATATAGTAGGATGTATCTGGGTGAGAAGGACTAAGAATACGTTCTCTAATTAATAGTGCTTGCATTCTCATCTCATCAGGATCTGCAATAAGATTTTCTAGCTCTTCTAAGCTGTTTACCTCTTTAGCATAATCATAGGCCATAATTAGTGTTTGTGGCACAGGTTTGTGCAGGATACTAATCCTATCATTGTATCTCATTTCCATAGCTCGCTTCCAGTATTTCAAAGCACCAAGCAGATCCCTCTTTTTGTCCACAAATGTTGCTCCTAGAAGTTCCAGAGCATTTATACATTCTGTCTTACTAGTCTGTTCATGTTGGATCAGGAAGTCCACAATATTTGTGTGGCCTGTCACACTGGCTGACAGAAGAGGAGTCAGTCCATAGCCATCCTTTTCCATCTTAGCACAATACTTGAGAAGCATCTTCATGATCTCTAAACTTCCAGATTCTGCACAGTCATGTAACGCAGTGTTTCCTAGCAAAAGAACAAAAACAATTACATAAATCATAATCAAATTATAGTCCAGATATCACCCCACTAATAGGTAAAAAAAGTTTTGACATCTACAAACTATGAAAGGCTTAAGTGACAAGTTAAAAACATTCAAGATCTGATTAAAACATCAAGGCTACCACACAGTTATACAAACCAAAATGCTTGACATTACCCAAAAGAATTAAACAGATTTTAAGGACACGTCTCATTATTCAAAACTTAAACCAGAATTCTCTACCACATGGGAAATTTTGTATCTGCTTTCAAGTATAAAACAGAAACCTAAGCTTGCCAACTTAAGTGGTTATATTTTCCCTTCTTCCCTTGTCAGATTTCCTTAATCCCTATCTCCATCCATAATTAAAAAAAAAATAAGATCTGTATAAAAATTAAAGCTGTGCTAACTCAGCACTGGCCTTGCTCACCTCTGTACTGTACCTCTTCCTCTCTCTTTTATCCAAAGCCTTTAATTAAAGTGTTCCAAGGTAATAATTGTACATAAAGGCTCATCACAACAGTCCCTTCATATCAGCTGGGGCCACAGAGACTGACAGAATATTCTGAGGGACTGATTAATTTTGTCAAGCCTATGTATACACACAGACAAACTATTTCTAGTACTTTATTAGGTCTTTATTCTGAAGTCCCACATAAACCCCTCCTCTGCTCAGGATTCCCAAAAGCTAAAAAAAAAAAACCCCAAGCCCCCAAACCCAAACAAGGCCTTCAACAGACAACATGCAGACATTTCTCTTATAAGTCTTATCGTTTACATTAAGATTATTTCTCATGAAGAGAACATGCAATATCATGCTAAAGGCATTCAGGTGGCACTCATACTATGTGGTGAAATTTCCAGCAAGCAGTAATGGCAACTGACTGAAAAACATTTGTAGCAAACTGTGCTGGTTATGCATTGAAGGCACCTGGGGGAGGGCACAGAAGTCTTTCTCTATGAGAACTTCTGTGAGTTGATGGGACCAACTAGAGGCTGGTTTAGTTGTTGACAGCCTGAGAAACCAATCAGAGATGTTAGTTCACTCCGTGAATCACATTTTGAAGCAAGGAAACGGGAAGAAAGCTCTCTTTTATTTCTTGCCTCTCACAAGGTAACATCGACCTGGCCTGGGCCCCTCGCCCGGGCCAGGCAGGGCTAGGCTCAGGAGGCCGCCAGGCCCTGTTTTCAACCAGGGGCCCCAATGGCCAGGGGGAGGAGAGGCCCATTGCTAAGACCCAGCCTTGGGGGGTGGCTGAGCCCGCCCAACTGCCCACACGGCCTGGGGGAGAGGCAGCCGGGCCCTCTGTCTGGAAAGCTGGCATGTCCCGGCAGGGAGGAGAGGTGGCCATGGGCAGTGGATGCTGCAGCTGAACTCCAGGGAGGTCCAGGGAGGCTGATTGCGATCTTAGCGATCCCCCATTCCCACCATCCCAGCGCAGCCTGAATGTCCTCAGATCCCGACACAGCTCCAGCATGGCCTGGCCCAGCCCCTGCATCCTCCATGCGAGATTTTAACCCTTCCAATTCCCAGATAACTTGCAAACCTTCAATCCTTCCTTGAGTGAAAGGAAAAAGAACAGAGAGGATACACTAAAGTCAGTGAAGCAGGAGTCAAGTTTGTGATAACTGATAAAAGATTCATGTCAATTACAGAAGCATTGGGGTTNTACTACAAAAAGGAACTGCAAACCAAGTTCAGTGGGACGTCAATTGGGCGATGACCCCTCACGTTCCCCCAGCGCGCTGCTTGCTCTGTCTATATCAAATAAAGCAATCTAAATTTTGCTAAATATCAAGACTCTCGTCTCTCATTTAAAACAAGTTCCAGATTGAAGGAGAATGAGGAGATGCCATGAATTTAGGCTAAAAATACTTTTGTAAGCTATAGGGATGGACTGTACTACATTAAAATTCCTATAAACCATGGGAAAAGACATGGGGAGTTGGAGCGTTCCATTTGATAGATCATGGACCAAAAGCACCTGTGTTGAAAGTCCTTTGCCCCTAGGAGAAAAAGGGGATCTCTGTTTCTGGAGATGAAGCATGAACAGAGAGAAAGAGAGATGAAGAGAACTTTTGCTTTTGAACAGTTCATTCTTAAAAGTAAATATCCCATGAGTTTTAACATGGCCCATAAGCACAGCTTTAGGAAAGCTGTGAAGATGGGAGGAGTTCATGGAAAGTGAAGCCACGAGAGAATTGTTTTTTTCCTTTTTGAGGAAAAGTCCCTATGGCCTGACAAGAGGAAACTCCTCTCCCTGAAGTGAACTGAAAAGGACTATTTAAGTTGGGAACTGACTGAAGTGTTTTTGTATGTTGTTGTTAAGAAGGTGTGGAGGGGGAAAGAGGGAGTGGTCTGGAGATCTTATTCTGAATTTATTATTTTGTGTTGTTAATAAAGTTTTTTTATATACTTTTAAGTTTTAGGCCTGCCTTGCTTTTGCTCCTAATTCTATCTCACAACAGAAAATTAGTATATTAAAATTGGCAAACCTAAACCATAACATGTATTGGTGCATTGGCCGGAAAATTCAAACTAAACCAAGACACAAACTAAAAAGAAAACATTGGACACCACAGTTAAATATCAAACTACTATGCTTCAAGTAGAAGAAAGTTTTGCTTAAGACCATACATGAGTAGTTCGCTGGGGGAGACAGGAAGATGAACAACCAATAATTCTCTCCATCCTCCCAAACATAATAAAGCCTCTTGGAGGGTTTATTGCTTTTAAAACTACACAATTTAAACCTAGCTTCTTTTTCATATATACTACAGATTCAGGCATACCAACTTTTCAACCTCCCACTAAATTAACATGAAAATAATTAACAGCACACCCATGTACGAATCCCACCCTCCCACTCCCCAATTAAAATGTTTTATACCACTAGCCTTGCAAATTCTGGTTTACTGGCTATCAGATCATTAGTATCTGTTATATCATCAGCAGGTTTCCACATCCTCAAGTCAGAGAACCCTTTTCCAAGGATTCTGTACATTCATAGTCATCTGATTTGGTTTTTAAAAAGTTCAGAGAGAAAGTTTCATAAAACTTTCTCATTTGCATTTTCGGCAGGCTTTTTCTATGACAAAAAGACACTGTTTTGCAGTAGCCTTTTTGGATTTTTAGATGAATAAACAGAACTGAAGTAGGTAGAGAAAGACATCAATAAGGCTGAAATCTTCAGCTGATGTTTGGGAAAAGTGCATCTTGTGGGTATACAGTCTCCTAATTTCAACAACTTAGCTTAGACTTACCTTAGTACATTTTCCTAATGTACTCCCCCCTCCCCCAGGCTGTTATCTCTAGAATGCAGAGTTTAACTTTTACATTAGAGTCTTTAGCCAGTAAAACTCAAATTGGTCCCCAAAGTGTGCCTGAGATTTGTCTTAAAAGCTGAACAGGGCATTGAAATAAACTGAAAAGCTGAGAAAGACTCCACATAAAGCAGCACCCAAAATTATCTGTTAGATCAATACTCATGAAACTAAAACCAGATCTTAACAGGAAGTGATTTTCAGTCTCAAATACCCAAGCAATCTTTGTCACTAATGGAGAATTAAATCAGTGACAGGAGCTTGATCAACACACAGGTCTGATCAAACTACAGTTTCGACAGAGACCAACAAAATCTCCAATCAGAGGAACAGATATTTTTTCCAAATTTAGTTGTATTAAAAGTTTGGGTTTTCAACTACAGTTTATAAACTAAAATTCCTTTTTTTTTTTTTTTATTATGCAAAACTGTTCATACCTCCAGACTGACAAGCATGAGATCTTTAAATTCCTAAGATGAAAAGAGAGCAAAAGCAGACAAATACACATAACTAGCTTGCCAATATACAGACATTATAAAAGTAATCTTGCTGTGCTGGAAAAAGCCTAGTAAAAACTTTACCAATAGCTGTCAACCCTGAAGCAAATATTGACTGGCTCCTCAGGCCATCTGCACTTCTGAAAGTTACTGATAAAGTCAAAACCCTATCCATTTGGGTGTAGGCTAAGCCACCAGTTAATGTAGCCACTTTAGGGTATATTCAAATCCATGCTACCTCACTCCCAGCAGAGCTCTGAAACACTAGAAAGGTCTTTTGGAGGCTGCCAATTCCAAAGAAAATCTAGACATGGCCTGGGATGAAAAGGATTCAGAACTAAAGTGTTTTTACAATACATGTCAGAATGTTCTGTTAGCTGGACAAATTAAACATTTAAATTTCAAAGTATTAATATACATATTTTAAGTTGTATTTGAGGTGTCAGTTGATTAAAAAAAATACAACCTCACAAAAATGTTTTATACCTATGCCCTTTATGCTCTTTTATCAGTTACCATAAATGTATGCCATGACACACTAATAGTGCAAGAAGTCATACAAATTAGGTTTAGCCAGTGCCTACATAATTCAAGAACAAACCAACAGTTTATATGGCATTAATTTACCATAAAGCTATGTATAACACATGGAAATATTCCTACACCACCAAGGATTTTCAGTATTCTCTCCATCTGGATCTCCTTTATTAAGAGACTTGCTTTTTTCTTACTATCATAGTTATTTACTCAAAGAGTAGTTACTGAAAACATATCAGGAATAGGGTAATTTCTAGCTACTTAGATTGTAATAGGCCTTGGAGACCACAATTATTTCAAGCAATGCACAAATTAATAAATGAAAGCGATCACCACTCATTTTTAGGGGCTGCACTTCAGTTTGACTGGATGGAACAGCAGCAGGAAGGAAATATAAGAATGCAAGCTTCAATAAACCAAAAGCAGACATGGGCAGATAGATGGGTATAGAATTGCCAAATTAAAAGAAAGAAACACACACACACCCACACACCCCAACCTTAAGAATTAACAAGAATTCCAGACATTTACCTAGTAATTATCAAGTGTTAAATTTGAGAGGACATGGCAATTAGCCTTGATATCTAACTCAAGGTCTATGTTCCACAATTTACCCATTTAAAAAAAACTGTATTATCTATAGTGACAGGAATAAACAGTGCCTGATCATATCTTTGCAATTCTGCAGCTAAGTCAATCCAATTTTTTTACCAATTTCTTTAGTAAAAAATTAAAATCAACATATCTACTGCTGTATTAAAGAGGAAATAGTTTCACATTTCTTTCTAGCCCTACTTTAACAAGGATAATATAAACATTACATAAATGCTTTGTGTATCACAGAACTAATTCCCCAACTATCCAGTCGTGCAACAAAAAAACCAAACAAACAACCCAAACGAAGACAGACAAAAACCCACCAAAAAATCCCCAACAGGCAGCTCATCAAGGGAGGTGTGTCTAATGAGGTTGTGTCAGAAGCTAATTATTCTCAAAATAGGCTGATAGCTTGTGACATGGGGAGGAAACCGATTTGGCATGATTTGCAACCAATATTAACTACATCTAATTACTAAAATTTGCAGAATGCTTAATGAAATTTCTGGCAAGCAAAATTTTTAAATAAAAATACTGTTTTTAAAGTATGATAGCAATGTAGTACCAAACTAAAGATCTCTAACTGAAAATACACACTCAGCTGCTGAACTTTACACACTGGTCAATCCTTCAAATTAAATAAACTTTTTTTCATATGTTTAAAATAAACTGAATGCGTATTTTTGCAGCCTCATAGATGAAATTAATCACCTTCCAAAAATGAAATTGTTCATAAAACATTTTCTTTTTAAGCAGAACACTTGAAGGAAATAGGTCCTCTAGTAGCTTTACTGACTTTTGAAGAAAAAATTATTGATACGTACATACATACAAATGTAGGCAATGCAAAACAAAACTGTTTTACATGTCTATACTCAGTATACTCAATATACTTGACAAAGGAAAATTAAAGGTCTGTCTTCCTTTTAAAAAGAAAGTAAAAATTGCAGAGCTATTAACCTGTAATGGAATAACTGTTCCCTTAGTCACAAAAGTACTTAATGATAACTCATATTACCAAGATTAATAACACAAAGTGGCAGTAATGTATAAAATGTTGTAAATCAGTGACTTTCAACAGGAATTATTTTTTTGCATCTGAAATACGCTTCATCGAGCTTCAGGAATAGAAGTGAATTGCTAAATTTACGGCTGTAATTTTAAAATTCAAAAATAGAATGCTCATCTGAAAGCCTACATGGGAAGTGGAAACAGCTCATTTCTAAACAGATTATTCTGGCACACTGATGTTGTGTGCCTTTTTATTTTTTTTTAAGCTTCCTATGTCCATACAAGTTCAAATCTAAGGCGGTAAGGAGGCAAATTTTACTTAATGAAAAAGACCCATCTTTCAGTTTATGCAAATCATCTCATTTTCAGTGAGGTTGGTTTTACTCTTTTATTGCAGGCTACTTGTACTTCTTATCTCATGTAATAGCTTAGTAGTGCTAATCAACTCTTCCCTACTTTCTTGAATTGCAAACAGCTAGTCAGAATGAGAAATAGCTTCAAACATTAAGTGAATTCCAGAAACATACACTAATTAAAAGGATACTGATGCCCCTTGTAAAAAATTGATGAAGTGACAATTTCAGCACCTGCATAGTCAGTTCAAACATCACATATAAATGTGGTTATGAAATGGTACCACCTAGCATTCGCCTTCAGAGTTTAGCATATTCAACCACTTTGTGAAAGAGTTTAATATACATTAAAAAGTAATAAACATCCTATCAATCACTGCAGGACTGTTGAAAGCAGAACAAAAAAAAAAAAAACAA
>VXBI01010484.1:22286-32472 GCA_013397375.1 Toxostoma redivivum | reverse complement strand
GCGGGGCTGCTGCCCAGTACAGGTGAGCACCGCCGCGGCCCCCCGGGACCCCCCCAGGGCCTCTCTCCCCGGCCGGGACCCCAGGCATCTCTCGCCCCTTGCCCCGTGCCGTGGGTTGTGCTCGGACTCTCCCGCCGCGCCTCGGGTGTGTGTTTTTATCTCCCTGTGTGCCTGGGGGTGGGAGGTGGGGCTGGCCACGGCAGAGGAGGAGGAGGATGATCAGCAATAGCATCGGGTCCCCAGGCCCTTCGATTAAAATGGCCACTTGCAGTCAGTCAGCAGCACTGGCGAGTCACCGTGTGCCGCCCCCAGGCCCGTCTCCCGCTCAGCTTCGGGGGACACGGGCCTTGCACAGGATCCCTTCCAACATGGGTTGGAAACCAACCTAAGGGAGGCTGGATGGATCAGGGAGAGATGGAACACCGGAAAATAGCAGGGAGCTTAATCCAATTGAAGTAGTGTTATGATTAATGTGTTTAAGAAAGTAGAAAAGGTACTTGTAGAGACAGGTACCTTTTTAGAAAAATGTCCTACCCTCATTTTTAAGACCAGGAGCAGTATTCTAGTGGAACTTGAGGACTCGTTACTGTATTAAGACAGTGAACATACCTGTGTCTTAGGTGTCTGGATAGATCTATCAGTACAGCTCTCGTGTAGACACACTGCCACAGGTCTTTGTAGCTTGTAGTTTTTGTTCATCTAAATTGTGGCCAGAGAGTTAAAAAGTAATTTGTAGAATCTATTATAGTGCATTTTCTGATAGCATATTATTGAATTTGCAAAGTACAGTCAGGTACATCTTTGCTATTTTGGCTTGTATTGGAGTGAATCTCCACACATTTGAATCTTATGTTGCTCATTCCATAAATCTGTAATAAATACCTTCCTTAATGCCTAAGTTGTGGTGAATAAGAAAAAAACCAAAAGAATAAAGCAAATACATCAGTTTATTAGCAAACAAATGCAGATGCATGCTACTAGCTAATAAAAATTGAATACCTAAAGTAGTTTTGGAAGTACTTTTGTGAAAGTATTGGAATACTCCAAGTCTATTTTTGCTGTTGATTTTTTCCTGAAAATGGATGTGAAGTACATTTAATTTCATTTACTCTGGTGTTTAGTAGAGGATTAAATTTAGCTATTCTTCTAGTTCCTTTGGATGCTCACAGTGCATGTATGTGTTTACATTTTACATGATGGTTATAGTGAAAATATAGGACATATATTTAGAACTTAGTTTTAAGTATAAAGGTTAAATGAATAGTAAACCAAGAGCTGTATGTCTGCAGTTTTGAAGTGCAGATGAATTTTTAAAATTGTATTTTATTGCAGGGCTGAGGTGATCTTTAGACTAAAGATCTTCGACAATTCCTTTGAAGTTATATAATTGGAATAACATTCAAGTTTAATAGCTGATCCTAAGTGTGTTTTTGAAAAAATGGAAAACAGACCAAAAGAACCTTTTTCCTTTGCTATCATAAGTTTAAGATACTGTCTGATTTGCTATCAGTTAAAGACTCTACATCCTATAAATGATTTGTGTGTTTACCACATCTGGAAGTGGAGAGACATAGAAATTGGTTTTTAAGCAGACCTTTCATAAGAAGGAATTTAATATTTTTAGCTGAAAACATAAGAGTCACTTGAAATGTCTGAAGGAAGCTTACTTTCACAAAGCTGACTTGGTAGGTCCTTGCTAGTGTGTTTACAGAGTGCTACAAATCATGTATTCTAGTCCAATGTATTTGAGGAAAGGGATGCTGGTGGTAGGGAAAGATGGTAAGATTTGATATTACAACAAGTCTTTTAAGTTTTTTTTTCCAGTATTTGAAGTTCACAGAATAAAAAAAAAATCATGTTCTTGGAAACCAAGGCAATAGATAAACAAACAAATGTTTTTCTACCTACTTAATACATAGACGAGCCTCATAAATCTTGAAAAATAGGTGGGTTTGGATGCTGAACTAACCTATGGATTTTTAAAAAGTCGCTCAGTTTTAGGAGAGCAAATCAGTAATTCTTTGTACATAGACAATTTGAGAGTTCTGACACTGTAGTTTTTGTAACAACAAACAGAAATTTTCATAATAAATGCGATATCGGTCACATTTTTAAGGGTTCTCTCTTGCCAAAATGGCTGAAAAATTCTGATATGTTGGAAGAGTATTAGTCTACAATTTTAGATCTCAGTGCTTCCTAATGATAATAAGCAGAATTTTGTTGATTTCAGCATTTAGTTCAAAAATTTGTGCAATTCTTTTTAGCATACACACCTTTTTTGTAATATTTTAAAGTACGAATACCTCAAAATATATTAAGTCTTCATCTGGAAATGTGCAGAGAAAATAAAAATCCTAAACTTTGCATCAGGAAGAAGAGAGTCTAAGTAGATTGTGTTCAATTTCAAGGAATAGAACTCCACCTGCAGGGCCCAGCAGGGTCCACGTTGAGGCTGCCCCAAGGCAGCGGGACCATTCCCTCCATGGGCCGGCTGTGCCATGCTGGGTGCTCTGGGATGGAGTTTGTCCTCAGGTCTGCCTGGGCTCTGCTGACCCACACTGAGCCCAGCACCAGCCAGCCCCACCTCCCTCTGCAGCTGTCTAGCCACTCCTCTCCCTCTTCATACTTGTGGCTGGCATTACCCCATCCCAGGTGCAGAATACAGCATTTGAACTTCTTAAATTTCAGTCCATTAATGACTGTCCAATACTCCAGTCTACCTAGATCCCTCTCCTCTTGTCCCTAAAGAGGATCCACAGCATCTCCCAGTTTGAATCTTCAGCCAAATTGCTAATGGTGCACCCAACTCTGGGTTGCCAGACAGATGTAACCTCTTTCAATACAGCCCTTTGAGTGCTGCCATGCGGCCAGAGCACTGTGAACCTGCTCATCCCACAGCTGGACAACTTGTTGGAAAAGGATGCTGTGAGGGACAGTGTTAGCAGTTTTAGTCAAACCGGAGCTGCATCCACAGCTTTCCTTTCATCTAGAAGGTGAGTGACCTTATGATAGAAGGATAGGTTGGTTAAACAGCAGTTTTCCCTTTGTGAACCTCTGTTGGCTGTGAGGGATGATTGCATCGTTCTTTAAGAAGTCTTTCACCAGTAGCACTTAGTATTTCCATAGTTTTTCCAGAAGCTGAGGTTACACTAATAAGTCTCCAGTTCCCTGTTTCTTGCTTCACACCTTTGTTAAGGGGAATTACACTGGCAAGCTTCCAGTCAGCAGTGATCTGCCCAGACTACCAAGGCCTTTGGTAGATGATTGAGAGGGGTCTTGCTGTAACATGTGCTGGCCCATTCAGTACTTCAGGGTGAATCCCATCGGGGCCTGTGGAGATGTTTGTAAGCTGGTGCCTCAGAATTTGAGTATTCACAGTTGTGGATCTCTCACTCAGAAGACTGAAAGGAGAAAATCTGCTGTACTGACTGCTGAAAGGTGCTTTTAAGCAAAGTTTCTGTATTTAATTCTACACTTGTAGACTGGTATAAACTCTTTTGGAATTGCAGTTCCTCAAAATAACAGCATTCTGATTTGCATTATTAGTAGTGAATCAGAGGATCATGGAATATCCTGAATTAGAAAGGACGCACAGGGAACATCAAAGCCCAGCTCCTGGTCCTACACAGGACATCTCCAAAAATCACACCATATGCCTGAGAACATTGTCTAAACGTTTCTGGAACTCTGGCAGGCTTGGTAGTGTGTTGAGTTCCCTGAGAAACCTGTTCCAGTGCCCAGCCACCCTCTGGGTGGAAAACCTTATGTTGATATCAAAGCTAACTCTCCACTGACTCAACTTCAGACCATTCCCTTGGGTCCTGTCACTGGTCACCACAGAGAAGGGATCAGTGCCTGCCCCTTTTCTTCCACTTCTGAGGGTGTTAAAGGCCACTGCGAGGTCTCCCTCAGTCTCCTCTGGGCTGTACAGACCAAATGGCCTCAGCCTCTTCTCATACGGTTTCCCCTCCAGACTCTTCACCGTCCTCGTGGCCATCATTTGGACACTGTCTTACAGGTCAATGCCTTTTTTATATTGTGGCACCCAAAGCTGCCCCCAGGGCTCGAGGTGAGGCTGCTCCAGTGCAGAGCAGAGCAGGACAATCCCCTCCCTCAGCTGGTGATGCTGTGCCTGATGCCCCCAGGACAGGGTTGGCCCTCCAGGCTGCCAGGGCACTGCTGGCTGTGTTCAACTTGACATTAGCCTAAAGCCCGAGGTCCCTTTCTGTGACACTGCTTTCCAGCCTTCTGTTCCCCAGTCTATCCACACATCCAGGGTTGCCCTCTCCCAGGTGCAGAATTTAAATCAAAAACTCATATAAGACAGTGGAGCATAGAAGTTCAGTTACTCTGTCTTCCTGGAATTCCAGCTTATCCATGGCCATGATGGATTATTTAAATACTCTGTCATCCTTCACGTAAAGAAGAAATTAAAATTTGTCCAAGTCTTAACTTTAAATACTGATACTTGAAGCAGTTATAAAGGCCATTAATGATAGATGCCCAGGTGGTAGACCTTGGATTTGGAAATTCAGGAGTACTGGGTTGTTGCTGTTTAGCCCCAGCCAGCAACTAAATACTACACAGCTCACTTCCTATCTACCCTGCTGGAGAGGAGAATCACAAAAGTGAAACTCCTGGATTGAGTTGAAAGAAAATGAAGTATAATAATATGAATTACAGCAGTAATATTAATAAAAGCAATAATAGTAATGACGGCAATAGGAGGAATAAAACCCAAGAGAAGAAAGCAATGCACAACACAGTTACTTATCCCCTGCTGACTAATGTCCAGCCTGTTCTCCAGAAACAATCAGCAGCTCCTGGACAACTTGCCTTAGTTTATACATGCATGCATGATGTTCTGTGGCATGGAATATCCCTTTGGCCAGTTTGGGTCAGCTCTCCTGGCCGTGCTCCCACCCATCTTCTTGTGCACCTGCTTACTGGCAGAACACAAGAAATTAAAAAGTTCTTGACTGGGAGTGAGCCCTGCTGAGGAACAACTAGAACATCTCTGTGTTACCAGCATAGTTTTCATACTAAATCCAAAACACAGCACTGAACCAACTGCTAAGAAGAAAATTAACTCTACCCCAGCCAAAATCAGGAGAGACATGCAGAACTTGATGTTTACTGTTGTAACAGTATAATCAGTAAAGTTCCTTCAATTGACTAGATAAGAAGTGGAATAGATTGCTGTATATATTAGTTCATAAATACTAATTTTCATAAAACGTATTTGAAATCTTGTTTCATATTTAATCAAAGGCAGCATAAGAGCTGAGTGCCCTTTAAACCTGTAAATAATGTGTTAGAACCATTCTTGTTTTTTTCAGTGTTGTTGCTGCATAGAATTTCCTGCTACCTTACACATTTAGAATTCCTTGTGTGCACTACCCAATATTAATACCGTGATTTACTGAGAGAAGCATTAGATTATGCAAATAATAATGTAGGAAATTTCTCTGAACATTACAGGACCTTTACAGTTTGTGCTTTCTGCTAGTGGTGGCATTAGGGCTGAAGGTTATAGACCTGCATGCAATGCAAACCTCATTAGTTATGTATTTATGTGACTGTACTAATCCATCTGTTTAGGAGCCTGAAAAAAAGGTGAAATTTGGTGATACTAGTATTCTTTGTTTGTGTGTATGTGTGCTCTGTACCTCACCTGAGCCACTGTGTGACTATTCAGTTTGAAATTAACATCCTAATACTGGCTTGTCTTTCCCATGTGAAGTAATATTAGCATTATTGGTTCAGTGCTGGAGAGAGGTAGACTTATGCTTTTATCTCAAATTGGCTGTTTAAAATGCAGATGGAGAGATAGGGGCATTGAGTAATGTTTGGACAGAGAAGTGTGCAAATGTGATAGTTTCATTTAATTAAACTTGTATTATGGTTTTGGTTTCTGCGAAAAAGATAAGAATCTTTTAAGTGTTGTGAGTTTCATCTTGGTGGCATTCATACTTGGTCTTGCTCTAATGAGACGGGAGATGCTTGGGTAGTTAGGTATGATTTGTTAACTTTGAATTGCCTTCAAGCAGCTTGAATATTACTGAGTGTGGCAAGCTGTCACAGATAAAGGCAATTTTAGCAGTGCAAGTTTACAGCAGACCATAGTGCCTGTGAGTCCAGGCTAAGATACAATTTTCTAGGCAGCAGTATGGAAGTGAACTCTTGCAATTACAGCTGGTTTGGAATTCAAATGTAGTGCACTGTTTTACAGCATATTCAAGTGGTGCAGAACAACAAAAGAAAGTGAATTGCTATGCATGGATGAGTTGGCTATTGAGAAATGATTGGGGGTGGAGTGTTCTTTTCACATTTGCTGATATTTCTAATTACTTTTGTCTTCAATATCTGCCCCAGTCAACTCTTCATCTAGATACTGGTTTGAAGAGTAGAGTCTTTCAGAGATATTAGGGCTGTAATTCACACAGGCATACCAGACCAAGCTAAGGTATCACTAAACATAATTCAGTCTTGTGTTGGTGAAAACAGGATAGCAAGGACAACAGTGGATAGGACTTCTTCTGCAGTATGTACTACTAGACTTGGGCAGTGAAAGTAATTGTTTTACCACAGGATGAAGCTAAAAACTCAGAATGCTTGCTCTGTACTTTATGCCCATGCTCTCTTGCATTCCGTCACATCCTGACACATACATAATTCTTAGCAGAAGAGACTTCACTGAATATGGCAGAGCTGTGTGGAGCTGATTCTCTTTTGGTCAACGAATGTTAGTGTTGAGTGCTATGGTAAACATGCTGTTCTAGCTCAATGTACACAAGAAGCCTCCAGTACTGCTGTTTGTGAAAGGTTTTTGATGAACTTATTTTTAAATCAGTGAAGTCCCACTCTCAAAGGAGACATTAGAAAGGAAATAAGGGGTTCTGGGTTCGTTAACATGAGTTGTATGCCAGTATTGCAATAGGCTGTAATAGGGAGACAGAGAAGGTGGTAAATGAGGGGGAAAGGTGCCTCGAGTCAAAGAAGCCTTTGTCATTTTAAGGAGGGAAGCCTGCCAACTAGTTGAGATTTGCAGCAGGTGCTTGTCTTTAGGAACTGAGCACTTGGGGAAGATTTTCTGTTAATGATATAGTTGTGTCCTTTGTAGCTGTATCCTCAAAATGAGTTGATGGTTATAGGTGTAACTGTGGGGTGCTACATTATGTGTGTAATTTTGTCTGCTACTAAAATACAACAGTGGTAGCTTAGAGCATTATTGGTGGTAGAAAAGCAAAGTACTAGCTTAAGGCAGGAAATACAGAATGCTTCAACAATTTAGTACAATTTTCCGTACTAGTGAAGTTTCCTTCCTTTTATGGAGAACTTGCCAATTTTAGCATTTTTTCTGTTTAGCATCTTCATTAACAGTCCAGATGTTAGGGCAAAGTGTACTTTCAGCAAGCTTGCTTATGACAGAAAATGATGAGGAGTCACTTACATGCCAGAGGGTTACAGTGACATCCAGAGGGACTTCAAAGGTCTGGAGAAAAAGGCTGCCAAGATTCTCGGGAAGTTCAACAAGGTGAAGTGCAAAGTTCAGTATTAAAGGACCACGCCATGCACTAGTATATGCTGTGGGCCACCCAGCTGGAAAGGAAGAGGACGTGGGGATCCTGGTGGACGCCAGGTTTGAATGTGAGCCAGCAGGGGGTCCTTGCAGCAAAGGAGGAGAATGGCATCCTGGGATGCATTAGGCACAGTATTACCAGGTAGGTGAGGCAGGTGATCATTCCCCCTCTTATAAAGCACAAGTGAGGCCACACCTGGAATCCTGTGTCTGTTTTTGGGCTTCAGTATAGGAGAGATCTGGACATACTGGAGAGAGCCCAAGAGGCCCACCAAAGCTGCTGAGGAGTCTGCAGTGTTTCTCTAATGAGAAAAGGCTGGGAGAGCTGTGACTGTTCAGCCTAGAGGAGGGTGAGGGGGATCTTAATAAGTATAAATACCTGAAGGAAGGATGCAGAGGGGACAGAGTCAGGCTTTTTCTCAGTGGTGCCCAGTGCCAGGACCAGAGGCAGTGGGCACAAACTGAAACACAGGAGGTTCCTGTTAAATGTGAAGGAAACACCTTTTATATATGAGAATGACTGAGTTCTGGCACATGTGGCCTAGGTAAGTTGTGGAGACCTCTATCCTTAGTGATGCTCAGAAGCTGTCTGGATACAGTCCTGGGTGTCTGGCTGTAGGTGATACTGCCTAAGTGGGATTGGACCCTGATAACCTCCAGAGGTCCCTTCTAATCTCTGCCATTCTGTGATTTTGACTGGGATAAGGTTAGTAGTTGCTCTTTTTTTAAGCAGATATAACCTCTCAAGCTTAGTTCTTTTTGTTTATCTTATTGCCATTCAAGGCTGTTGAATAGACTTGAAAAAAATGAGCTTTGTAAAGAAAGCAGTATAGGCAATGGGCTTTCTGTTGTGTGTAGCTGAGCAAAGAGAGGTTGATACAGGGCATGTATTATTACATCAGTGTTAGAGACACCTGCAGTATATACAGGGGACAAAGCATGGCAGAATTTGATTGGATTTAAATCAGGTTGTGAAACTAAATGTAGAGATTGTCAGAGAAGAAAGGGCGTTTTAAAAACATAAAGCTGTTAATCTTTGAGGTGAGTAATTGAAAAGTGTATGGTTTAGCTATCTGGTAGCAATCAATAATTTGTAATGGCATGATGCAAAGAAGTTTTTAGAACAAGGAAGGGAAAACTTGAAATGGCTACAAATCCCTGGAATTTTTAGGCTTTATGTAGTTAAACCATAGAATGTGTTACTGCTGAAATTTAGCAGAATTCAGGAGGGTATAGCATATTTTCATGCCTTCAGGCCTCTCTGGATTCCTAATGAATTGTATTACAAATAGTGTTCTGTTCACAAAATTGTAAGAATAGGAAAAAAGTAATTTTCCTTAAAGTTGTAAGAAGATACTCAAATACTGAAAATGTTATGCCTGTAGTGAGTGACAGGCTCCAGAAATAGAGGCAAAGTCACTCCTAAAGTACACCATACTGTAGTGTGATATTTCGTTTCACCATTTTGTGCTGTCTGTTGTAAAGTATGTTTAGGAGAATAAAACTCACTTTTTTTTTTCTTCTGTTAGTTCTAATTTTGGTTTTGCTTTGCTCTGTCCATGTTCCATTAGCACATCTGAAACTTCATCTGACCAGTTATTCAGGTGTGCATCTTCCTAGGTTAGGATCTGAAGCAGTAGCAGATTGCACTGCTTCTAACAGTTTTTATAGAACTAGAACATACTTGTTTCAATCATCATGTTCCTGAAAGAAATGCAAAACTGTTTTTTTCTTATTCTGCTATTAATAGAATAATCTGTGAAACTTTGAGAAACCTAGCACTTAGATTTCACCAAATATGGTTTCCTTAATGCTAAAATGTTCCAATGATCTTAAAAGGTACAAATCAAAAAACACTTCCTAATTAGTAGAAGGTTTCATTCAAGATACTTATATTTTAAAAACTATTTTAGAACTTAGCTTAAATGTTGTGTGTGGAAATCACTTCTTTAAGTGGTGAAAAAAAAAAGAGCCCCGCAAGAAATATGTTTTAGAAGTTGTAATTTTTGAGGACTACTGTCTTTTGGGTAGAGACATACTTGGTTTTAGGCCAGATCCTAACTGTCTATCAAAACAGCACTCATCAGAAGACTGAAACTGAAAAATCAGAGATGTCATTTGCCTCTTGGAGGAGAGTTTTCAGTGTTCAGCAACCTAAACAGAGCTGGAAGAGGAGCAGCATTTGTGTGCATGTGTTGCTTGTTAGTACGGCGGCATTGAAGATGAGCAGGTTGTGTGCACATGAGTAACAATTAATTTCTTTTTTTAAAAATTCAAATAAATGAATCAAGTGTGTTGAAAAGCAGGGCTTGTAGGGAATGTTTTATGTGCTTCCTGTGTATATACTCTTTATGTGCTATATATCTTACTTGGAAGTAGGCTGCCTTTTCCTGAAAATGTATTATTCGTCTGACAGTAACTGCCACTGCCAGATGGATTATCACATTCCTTAATGCATAACTTACTCAGCAAATACCTTAATGTGGAAAATAAAGTATCTTACAATCTTCATTTATCTGGCAAAATAGATAGCATTATATCAAAATATTATATTTTCTTTGTATTACTAACATAGAAAAAAAATAAAGTTTTCTACTTCCCATT
>VXBI01010484.1:0-18681 GCA_013397375.1 Toxostoma redivivum | reverse complement strand
TCTTGCCATCTGTAGTCAGAGAAAAACAGATAATATTAAGATAGGTGCACAGATGAAGGAAGAGTGGAAGAAGTTTGGCAAAATAATCTAGGAGAAGCTAAGTTCATCTCTGCAAACGTGATGAGGCATTAATCACCAAACTAGAATAAGAACTCATAATTTAATTGAAGTTGGCACAAGGATATTTTAATGTAAATTAATTACATTAAAATGTCTGCTTGTTCTTGATGTTAAAGGCTTTCAGTATTACCATGGAGAGTAGAATTTCGCAAATTTAAGAGTAATATAATGTAATGTAATGTAACACAACTTTCAGGAAGGAAGAAGCAGTCAGTTCTAGAACACTTTTCTTGCAGTCTTGCAAACTCGATCACTAGCTCTGCATGATGTTGCAGAAGCAAGGGGAACAGGTTTGCTAAAATAAACGTGGTCATAGAACCTGTATTAGCCTTAGAAATCTAATTATTTGGGCTGTTAATTCTATGCCACGATAAGGAATTTTGCTGCTCAGTTGTGCAAAAAATGAAATTGTCTGTACTGTAATCTTGTTAATAGTTATACTGGTAATGTTCATAATCTCTACACAATTTTAAATACTAAAAACTGTCAGGTATCTTTAATTGTACATATTGAGAAACAAAAGCACTTTGCAAAATTGACCGGTACTGTTACTTTGTGGTGTGTTGTGAGCACTGTATCTTATTTTGTTACAGTAGCAAACACAGTTTGATGTGGAAAAGCCAAGCCAGTGCTTCTGCCCAAGTCTTCTGCTCCCTTTTTTGATCTATTTTCCTGTATATATATATATATATATATATATATATGTATATATATAATTGATAAAGGTTCTGACTCTCAGCAGACCTATTTTTTAAGCNGCAGTCTGCTGTCTGTTTACTCAGTTTAATGTGATTTCAGTAGAATATATACGACCATAATTACCTTCGATTTTGTGGATATTTTGCACTTCTGTACTGTTAGTTTTGTATATAATGAGGCCTAATTTTATAGACTGTCATTTACTTTTATCATCATAAAACAGTCTTCCTGAATTTTGTGATGGAGTCCAGTTTCTCATGTTAAGTAAACAGAGAGTTTTCTTGCAAAATCATGGAGGAGGAGTTGTTGCAAACAGTGAGGTACATCAAAGTGGTTTAGATCTTTTTATTTTGCTCTTAGGTTAATAATTGAAAATAACATAAAACATTATTGTAAGTGCAACTCAGAACTGAAGTAAGAATGCAAGTAGTCTTTTAAACAGGGACATATGGTGGGAAGAAGGTGGAGTTTAGGCATGTAAGTCCATCAGTAGTAAAGTTTTCTCAGTTTCTGCTGTGAGAATAGTTTGGGGGAGAGGAGAAGGGGTTGCATGTGTGTGGTTTTTTCATCTATTAAAGTAAGTAGATTCTGCTGTAATTGAAATGACAAAATCAGTTTTTCTAAAAAAGTAAGAAAACATTACTAACACAAGGGAGTTGTGGAAATGTCTTTTGTGAAATTAAAAGTATATGGATATAGCTATTATTGAACAGCAGTGTAGAAAATGTACAAAAAAATCAGAACTACCACTGAATGCCCGCTTGATGTCATTGTTCCAGATAGTGATATTTCACCTGCTTCACTTTATTTGCTTAAAAATCATAGTTCTAAGCTTCTAATCATAATCCACAGTTCTACATCGTAATAGGACAACATCATGCAGAGTTACATATCAATAATTCTACTTTCTGTTCAAGTAATTAAATGTTTGAAGCAATCACTTTTTATTTCTGCTGTTAATATGTGTGGATTTTTAGTAAATTGCTACATATTAGTGTCCTACCTGCAAATTTTAGAGACACAGATTAGTCTCAGCATGTGCCTGGAAGATTGCCAGAGTTCTGGTAGAGGCTTTGTTGCTCGATATGATTGTCTGGGCTTTTGATGCTTCATATTGCGTCAGATTTCTGCATGAGCAAGTGGGGCCAGCTCCTGTAATTCTAACCATATGTTGGAGAAGTCCCCTATCAGATATGTGTGCCTAAGTATATACAGCAGTTCTGAGCTAATTTTTGTGGAAGTCTGTAAAATTTCATTGCTTGAATATGGTGCAATGAAAAACTTCATGCTAATCCAGGTCAATAATAAGCTCTCATAAGTAGTAGCATTTTTCTTAATTTGACAGGTATGTCACTTTATTGAACTACTAAAGCATTTAAAATTTCCCAGTCTAGAAAAGATAACAGTTTGGGATTACTGCATTATTTTGAATGAAGGACTTGTATTCCCTGCTTAGAGAAAATTCAACACAAACGCCCCCCCTTATGAAATAAATAATCATCTGCATGAAATATCAGGAACTGTAGAGATAGAACATGGAGTAATGGGTACAAATTGAAAGAGGGGACATTTAGGTTAGATGTTGGGAAGACATTCCTTACTCTGAGACTGGCAAGACACCTGGAACAGATTGCCTGGGGAGGCAGGGTGTCCCAACCCTGGCAGCATTGGCCTTGAGCAATCTGGTCTAGTAGGAATTGGCATGGAGGTTGGGACTGGATGGTCTTCAGTGTCTCTTCCCGTGTCTTACATTCTGTGATTCTGTTCTATGCGTCTATCCACAGAAATTTAGGAATTGTAGAGCCTTTTTCATGGGGATGGAAGATGGTTAACAAAAGCCGTTAAATAAGAGTATGCACAGATACAAGCCTGCTCCCAATGTGTCTGTAGAACAGGCAAAGTATTAATGAAATCTGGGATTTTGAAATGTGTAGGCATTAGCTTTGTATACGTTGGATTAATTACTTACTGTCTTCTGCCGATACAGCCAGCAGCCAGCGTCGGGTGTAGCCTATTCCCATCCAACCACAGTTGCCAGCTACACTGTCCACCAGGCGCCCGTGGCGGCGCACACGGTCACCGCAGCCTATGCCCCGGCCGCAGCCACTGTGGCGGTGGCCAGGCCTGCCCCGGTGGCTGTGGCGGCCGCTGCCACGGCCGCTGCCTACGGCGGCTATCCCACGGCACACACAGCTACAGACTACGGCTACACGCAGCGCCAACAAGAAGCTCCACCACCACCACCTCCTGTCACCACACAGAATTACCAGGTAGGTTCCTGCTGTGCGACTTTTTTAAAGGGTGCTTTGAGAGGAGGAAGCATATTTGGAAAAGAAAATGTGATTCTGTGAAACTGCTGCTGTAGAGAAAAGCATTGTTGTGTTAGCTTAGGTGTTGGCTTGGTGTGCACTAAACTGGGTCATGGAGCTGAAAAGACTGTTCCAGTAAAAATTTTCAGTAGAAGTAGAGATAGTTCCTTTGCCAGATTCCTGGGTGCCATGGGAGTTTAGTACCAAGCCTGTGAGGACAGACGATTGCCCTAGGAGATAAACTACCCTGTAGGTAGTTTTTGGATATCCTTTTCTGTGATCCCTGCCTAACCTTCTGTGGATACAGGCTTTTGCAAAAGAGTTTTTGCTTTCTGTCCCCTTTCATCTTGAAATACTGTTTCTTGTAATAATTTTTCATCCTGAACTCATCAGGGCATTATCTGGATTCTAATTAGCATTTTGCTTTGTTTAAAAAGACTGTATTATTGCTGCATGTTCTTAATTCTTTTCTACAGATTCTCTAATCTGTTATATAATATGAGATCAGTTATTTAATACATTTGGAAAAAAAGAGAGTCCCCTAAATGAAATAAAATAATTCCTGTTTACACAGGTTGGACAAAAAAAGATTTTGTTGTTGTATTTCTTGAAATTAAAAAGAATTTTAATATATTAGTATATTTCAGCTGTAGTAGTTCATGCCTTGCTCCCCCTCAGTTGATCAACTCTTTGTGCTTTACCATAAACAGGGTGAGGATGAGAGAATGTATGTACGTGCGTGAAGTGGCTTCCAGGTCATTCCCTTCTAAGTTTATTAGAGATCTATTGAGTTGTAAAGGTGTCAAATGAGCTACTTGCCTTGCCTTTATAGACTAGTTATGGTTCCGTAATGATCTAGTTGATCCACCAAAAAGTAAGGAAGGCTTTAAAGTACCATTTCCGTACTCTAAAAAAAATATAACCAAGAAAAATGTTAATGATGAGATTTTTTAAAGCCAATACAGGCTCACGTTTCTACCCCTGAGAATTTATTTGGCCTTCTAGAAATTAATGTTTTGTAGAGATCCGTGGTGGGTTTTTTCCTTAATATTTTACAGAAGTAGAATCTGTTACAGTCACTGAAAACTATTGAGAGTAGATGCTTTTCAAAAATAGTTTGGTAGAGAAAGGATTAATAGCATGAGGATAGTTCCTATATTGAGTCTGTAAAAGACCTTTAGGGTTGTTTCAGGCCTGAAGTATCTATTAAAGTAAATTTAATTTCTCTAATGCATTCATTTGTATATACTGTACGTATAGATGGGAAGTTTTTATTCTACTTGCATAGTCCAGAAGACAATACATTGTTAATTTGGCTCTGCTGATGACTTCTATTATTCTAGCTATATACCTACAGGTAGTTTCTCTGTTTTGAATCCTTAGGATTCCTACTCTTATGTTCGATCCACCGCCCCGGCTGTGGCTTACGACAGCAAACAATATTACCAGCAACCAACCGCAACCGCGGCAGCCGTGGCTGCTGCTGCCCAGCCACAGCCCTCCGTGGCTGAGTCCTACTACCAGACAGGTGGGTGGCATGATTCAAGCTGCTCTCGTTACTCAGTCTTGTCGAGTACTTTAAGCCTTAAAAGTAGTTGTTTGACTGTTTCAGATGATCTTCTTTTATTTAAGTTTTGTCATGTAATTTCTGTCACTGTATGGAAAGTTTTTCTGTGCCTAGAACTTCAATGCTTGTGGCATTGCCATAAGAAGCTATCTCCGAGGTTTGGACTACCACTAAATACACTCAAAACACACTTCTAGGCAAAGTTCTTATTGATGTGTCTAGAAACCTTGCTGAAGTAGGTTGAAATAATCATTGTTGTGTTCATATAGTAACTCAGTTAGAAATAATTTTTCAATTCTCTAGGTACTTCATGTATATAGTACTCTAATTATTCATATTATGGGTGCTACAAAGCACAAATCTAAGTTTTTTTTTACATAGACTTAAGAGGAAAGTTTAGATGTGCTTTGGTTTGGAGTACTGTTGGAAAAGAAAGTTGTTTAAAACTGTGTTAAAAACATGATAACACAGTTAAAAATAAATGAATAAATTTAAGGCTTACTACTGAGAGCTGTGACTTGATTGGATACATCATATGCCATGCATAGCCATGACAGTAAAGCAATCCAATGCACAACACTAAAAAGCAAAACAAATGAAACAAAGCTCCCAAAACATCCCCCCACGTTTTACACATTTGTTCACAAGCAAATTGTTAATTTTCTGTTAGTATGGTTTGCATTTCACTCAACTAAAACATGTCAATGTTTGTACACTTGTATTTTCTATCCTCATTAGCTCCAAAAGCAGGATATAGCCAAGGGGCAACTCAGTACACCCAAGCCCAGCAAACACGGCAAGTGACAGCTATAAAACCTGCCACCCCAAGTCCGGCAACAACAACATTTTCCATATATCCGGTGTCCTCGACTGTGCAGCCGGTGGCAGCTGCAGCCACTGTTGTTCCATCCTATACTCAGAGTGCAACGTACAGCACAACAGCAGTAACTTACTCTGGTAAGAATTTTGCAGATTTTCATGCTGGGATCTTTGCAGTTGCTGCAGAACAGGCTTTCAACGCTCAGAATTTTAGCAGTTCATGGTTGATTATATTATAGCCTGCTGAGAGGTATCAACCAGTTCGAGCATTACAATGGCAGAATGTTTTGTTGTATCTTTAAAAGAAGTTGGATGTCTTAGGTGTATATTTTGTTACATGTGAGAATATACAAAGTGCTGGCATTGCTACCTGAGCAGTGACTTATTGTAACGTGAAAAGGAATAGACAGAATATAAGGCATAAGGAAATGTTACTCCCAGGAAATGTGAAGGGTGCATGCAGTTGCAAATATGAGGAAGAACATTTCAGTATAAATCTTTTGAGTTTGGGTTGTCCTGACCCAAAATGGAATGAGAAATGTGTGCTGAAAAGACTTATTCAACCATTAAGAATCCAAAACATAGTTAAAGATGAAAATATGTTAACTTCATAGCCATAGATGGTAATTAAATGACATGTTATAGCTACCCTGAACCTTTTGTTTTCTTTTGTTTCTTGCTTAGAAAGGGATTTTAATATTTCCTTGAGACAGAGCCTGGTTTTCTTGATTTATTCAACTAGAAATCAGGGACTGTGTAGCTGGGTTTTAATGAGCAAAGCATCTTCTTTGTACCAAAACAACTTAAATCACTGAAACAGGATGTAATAGCACTAGACATTCTCTTTTATCTTCATTTTTTTCCTGCTTCCTCTCTATATCATCAGTCCTTGCCATTTGGAAACGTGAGCAGCAAATCTAGTTCTAGGAGATTGCTTGCTTCATGTGACCTTTGCTAAATCTTTCACTAAAATTCTTCTTCCGCCATACCCAATCTTACCAGATGTACCAGGAAATTTCATATGTTCTCTAGGGATGCTTTGATATATCTAACGTAACTGTATGTCTGCAAAGATGTGTCTAGAATTGAATATATTTCAGCAGAATTGGTGGCTATATATTTGTCTGCTGTGAAGCATGAAGCCAAATTCAAGACTGCCTGATAAGATCTCAGTGAATTACTTATATCTTGCCTTGCCCCTCAACCGTTATGCAACATGATTTGAATTAGTGTATTATGTACTTGATACATTATATATAGTTATGTAACATTTGCTTTTAATTTTTCAGGTACCTCCTATTCTGGCTATGAAGCTGCAGTGTATTCAGCTGCATCGTCCTATTACCAACAGCAGCAGCAGCAGCAACAGAAACAGGCAGCAGCAGCAGCAGCTGCTGCTGCTGCAACAGCTGCTTGGACAGGGACCACCTTTACTAAGAAGGCACCATTCCAAAATAAGCAACTGAAACCAAAACAGCCTCCCAAACCACCCCAGATCCACTACTGTGACGTTTGCAAGATCAGCTGTGCTGGACCACAGGTATCTGTATTATGTATTATTCTACTGTACTTTATTCTTCTATACTTGATTCATAATTTCTTCAGCTAAAAAACCTGGCCCTCTTAGGAGTCACAGGATTGTAGAACGGCCTGGATTGGAAAGGACCTTGAAGACCATCTAGTTTCAAGCTCTGTGCTGTAGGCAGGAACACTTTCCACCAGAGCAGGCTGCTTAGAGCCCCATCCAGTCTAGCCTTGAGTGCATTCAGGGAGGGGGCATCCACGGCTTCTCTGGGCAACCTGGGCCACTGCATCATCACCCTCACAGTAAAGAATTTCTTCTTAATACCTAAACCTACTGTCTTTCAGTTTGAAGTCGTTCCCCTTGCCCTGTCATTCCAGGCTTTTGTAAAAAGCCTTTTTGTCTCCATTTTTCTTATAAATTTCCTTTAGGTACTGGAAGGGTCCCAGTTACCCCAAAGCCTTTTCTTTTCCAGGCTGAACAAACCAAATTGTCTTAGCCTTTTTTCATAGGAGGGGTGCTCCATCCCTCTAATCAAGAGTATTTGTTAATTTTTAGACCTGATTCTATACTTCTACTAAAGGAATAATGAAATAAAAATGTGTACTATTATAGAAAGAGTTCCTATTGGAAGACCTGAGCTTGTACAGAGAAGCTTCACTTGACTTCAGAATTATTTGAAACTTTGAATGTGATTTGTTTCTTTAGCATAGGAAACTTCTTAGAAAATACTGTTTTGAAAGCTGTGGAATTACACAAATTTTGTGAATGGGAAACCTCAAAATTTATTCTTTATTACATTCCAGCTCCCCAGTTCAGTGTCAGGGTGAGTACAAGTGCCTAGAAAGTAGATACAAAGTCATACAGAGTGTTTATGTGTGAGTCCGGATAAACAGTTCTTTTACTTTCAGTAAACTTGTCATTATTTCCTACCCTGTCTGCTCTAGGTTGCCAGTGTTAATATAGAAACTAATATCAACTTCTGCATTTCTTTTTCAGTGCAGCTTTATTTGTGCACTACCTTCTTTTAAATTGATTTTTCTGTTTATCTGGATACACTTAGAGTTCGAGGGAAGCTGAAAATCAAGAAAAATTGAGTGCAATGCAGGAAACTGCAGTTTTCTGATCCTGTTGTTTTCAGTGATGGTATCTGTTGACCACTACTTGATTGGGAAGTTGACAAGTTAGAGGAGGAAAACCTGTGTGTGGGAACCTAATGCTGGAGAAGAAAACTTTCTGGTCTTAGAAGTGGCCTATCAATGCCTTAGAGTGTGCCATACTGCAGAAATTTCAGTGTAGGAGGTACTTCTTAGGTAAAACGTGTCTTTTCGCTGTGTTCTCTATTACGTGTATTCACAGGAACGATGAATCAGCCGTACAGAGACAGCTTACTCTGTGTGTTTTGTTTATTTAAACAGACTTACAAAGAACACTTAGAAGGCCAGAAACACAAAAAGAAAGAAGCGGCATTAAAAGCTTCCCAGAACACCAATAACAACAGTACTTCTGCTCGTGGAACTCAGAATCAGTTGCGCTGTGAGCTTTGTGATGTGTCTTGTACTGGGGCAGATGCTTATGCTGCCCATATCCGTGGAGCCAAGCATCAGAAAGTAAGATTTTTCTCTTGTTCTTACCATGCAAGTCAGTATATACATTTTCCCCCATCACTTTTTCTCATTTTAAGGAATGAGAAAGTAGGCAGAAACAATATAATTTAAATTATTTTATTTAAAGATTTTAGTTCTTCTTTTCCTTTCAAACTTGCCCTTAGGCTTACTATTAGAAAGGCATTGTTGAAAGAAAGGGAGCAAAATACTGCCATGACATCAATGAAAAGAGGATATATTGGGATATAATGCAAATCGTAGGAAGAAAGTGTGGAGTGAGATGAGAGAAGGGCACCATTGAGGACATGAGATACCATGCTAGTGCCCCTTAACTTTTCTCAAGAAACTTGAGATTTATCTTACTTGTCTGGCTGGGACAGTAAATCTTTCTGTTTCAGCACTTGGAAACATTGTAAGCTGAGATAGTGCAAAAAATAGGAGAGTTAGCATCATTATTTCATAGTACTTGCAAAGACAGCTGTCCTGTGGAAGCAAGGAACAGTGTCCTGTAGTAGACTTTTATATTGAGTATGTTTAGGCTTCTGGTACATGTTTTTTCTTACTGTTTGGGTGCTCTTTTGTGGGCATTCTGAAATAAAAACTGTGGGCTGTGCTGTGAAATGCTTGTGTTTTGATCTTGGCCATACAACAGTAAATGCAATGGTAGGTAGAATGTGTTTAGAAATTACAGATTTTCCTCATAACTCTGGAAAGATTAATGTCACTAACAAATACAGTATTAATACTCTGCTTTTATAGCTCTTTGCATCTCAGAACACAGGCATTGGTAACATTATTCCTATTAAAATAAATCTCACAGCATGTTTAAAATATTCTTCCTCCAAAGAGCAAAGATTAAAATTTAGAGAGACTTGTCTAGTGTTCTTCCTTTAATATACTGAGCCATTACTTTCTTGGGCTGTGCTCCATAACTCCATAGTATATGGTGTATAGTATATATTATCCTTTTATATTTGGATATAGTTTTCTCTTTATCATAGTCACAAACCATTACTGGGTTTAGGTTGTAAGTGTGAAAACGGTGTCTCAAAGGACTCTATTGCTGTACTGTCTAAAGAACTGTGCATTCTACTGGAAAAAAGTAATTTTGAAGTTACTTGAGCTTAAATTTATACTATTATGTGACATTAATATGTCTGTATTAAGATAGGGAACATAAAAAATAAGATCAAAAGCTTAAAAAGTTAATTTGGACAGTTGTGTGCATATCATGCTTGTGTACATGTTCAATTTTAAGGCACATCTCACAGATTTGTATATTTTTTTACTGCTGTTTTTGAAACTTAGTCTTTAGTTTTGATCTTGCATGTTTTTCCCCATGGGTTACTTGCATTGCTTTTTTGGATGTTGGTCAGCAGTTATCAAAAAGAAGTATTATTCAATGACAGACATGTTGTGGAAAGGCCTCTGCTTATTACTTCTAAAAATAAGCATGCATATCTTTACTTTCTATGATATACTAAAGAAATACCTCTTGAATACTCCTTAACTATTTCTGTACATTAGGAAAAAAAAAATGAAAACCTTGTCTAAGCAATCCCTTCAGCTTGGCTGAGTAACATGGAAAGTCAGTCCCTATGAAGCCTCTTCAAATGTAGCCATCAAAGGACACAGTGTTGCTGATCTGAATTAAAGTGCTCTTAGTTGCAAATATATTTTGGAACCCCAAGAGTTCGATGTGCTGCCCTTTCTAGGGAGATTGAAAAGTCAACAGGCAACAAAACAGACACATTGAAATACTAGGAGCAAAGTGTATTCTTGAACTGTCCTGAGTTAAAAGATTGTTTGTTATATTTCTGTTCTTATATAAACTGCTGTGGGAGTAAATGCCTGAATTTCTTAAGCAAGTAAGCAATGTGAGATAGCAAGTACCAATGTGAGATAACAAGTTTCCTTGTTACAAATGACAAGAGCTTTTACATGTCCATCTTTTTCCTTTGCCAAGACCACTTTTTGTAAAAGAGCAATAGCTGACTTTTTATTTGTATTGATTTTTTTATATTGGTATTTTTGCTTGTGATACATTATTTTTATAGCTAACTCAGGGAACTCGTTATTAATTTTTCTTCCTACTTACAGGTTGTAAAGTTGCATACAAAACTTGGCAAACCCATTCCTTCGACTGAACCAAATGTGGTTACCCAAGCTACTTCCTCAACATCCACATCTGCATCCAAACCAACTGCTTCTGCTTCAAACATAGCAACTAGCAGCAGTACAGTGAACTCCTCTGTTGCATCCTCTGCAGTGAAAATTCTTACTCCCACAGCAAACACACCACTTAACACTGCATCCAACAACAAAACATCTTCAACCACTGCTAATATAGCTGTAAAGAAAATATCTACCCCGAAAATAAACTTTGTTGGCAAGTACAGAAGTCAGTCTTTATTTTGAAACCTAACCTATTCTGTAAATTTTTAAGAATTAGTGCAGCAGACACAAATGTATTTAGGTAACTCCAAGCTTGAGTTACTCTGCTGTATTTAAGGGAATTACTGATAGGTGAGAATGTCTGTAAAAGTTTTACTTCAAAATTGATGGTGTTTTCTGGCCAGTTGTCTCCACCTAGCCCCTCTTAAATACTTTCCCACTTTCATAAGAAGCTTCCCAGCTTTGGTTTCTTATGTAGTAGCTGAAGTATTGCAGTTTGTAGTCCAAATTTCAGCTTACAGCCTGGGCTGTTAATGGACTTGCAATAGATTGGCAGTTTGTGATGGGCAACTGAAACATCCTCTTTACAGTGGAAAACTAACCATGGAAACTGATCTGAACATAGCAGAGATGGGCAGCAGCTGTTCCACAATAAGCTATCCTGCTGTTCAAGGAGAGATCTATACAGTTGCAGCACTAGGGGTATACTACGTTTACAAGTACAATCATTATAAAGTTTTGAAATATGGTGGGGTTTTTTTGATAAATTTACAAAATAACAAAAAAAGGGATTATTAAAATACATTTTCTGAGTTGTTGCCCATTCAGTTTCTGTCTCTTGCAAAAGTGGGAAAAAAAATAACAAAAATGGTAGTTTTATAAGGCAGAAGTTTTTCTTGTTAGAATGAACAACTTCAGTGTTTAAGTAATCTGAATGTTGTTAAACTTACTGTTAAAATATTGAATTGTATTGAAAGGACATTTAAGTTTCAGTTGATTTTAAAGTCCTGTATAGATTTTAAAAGATCTGTAATTCTTTGTCCAGATCGTAGATACTTGCAAATAAAATCTTCAGTTTGCACATTATGTTTAATCACATTCTCATTTTATGAAGGGTAATAATTTAACTTTTTTTTTATTTCTAGGTGGCAATAAGCTTCAGACAACAGGAAGTAAAATGGAAGAAATGAAATCAGCTGAAAGTGTTAAAACACCTCCTGCTGCTACAGTACAAACACAGGAAATAAAACCTGACACAGCAGCTGAACCAGTGACTCCCACAACTCTTGCTGCCTTGCAAAGTGATGTCCAGCCAGTGGGCCATGACTATGTGGAGGAGGTATTAATATGAAAATGTGTATTATTTTTTAACTGTTTTAGTGAAACAAAATCACAGAGTGGTTGAGGTTGGCAGGGACTTCTTTAGGTCATCTGGTTCAGTTACCCTGCTTAAGAAGGACCGCTTACAGCCAGTTACCCAGGACCATGTCCAGATGGTTTTTGAGAATGTCAGAGAGTGGAAACACCATAATTTCTCAGAGCGGGTGTGCTAGAGCACAGTTGGTCACAATAAAACAGTGTTCTGATGGGCAGCTGTTTGTCAGTTGGTGCTAATTGTCTCTGGTCCTGGCCCTGGGCACCATTGAAAAAGTCTAACTCTGTCCTCTTTGCACCCTTCCTCCAGGTACTTACATGCACTGATATGATCCCCTTCAGCCTTCTCTTCCCTAGGTGACACAGTTGAGGTCCCTCTGGATGCCAGTGCAACCCTTTGGCATATCAGCCATTCCTCTTAGTTTTGTGTCATCAGCAAACTAGCTGAGGGTAGATTCTTCCTCATCATCCAGAGCATAACCGAAGATGTTACAGGACTGTATTGATCTTGGAGGTTCACTGCTGGCTCCTGGTCTCCAAATGAGCTTCGCTCTGCTGATCACCACCCTTGGCCAGGCTGTTAAGACAGCTTTCAGTCCACCTTACTGTATGCTTATCTAGCCTAGGCATTAGCAGCTTGTGTAAAAGGGTGTGGTGATGAGACTGTATCCCAGGTTTTACTGAAGTCCATGGGGACTGCTCTGCCTTCATCTGCCAGGCCTTCATCTGCTGACCTACTCCTGATGGTTTTCTTGCCCTCACTGTACCTGGAAGTGCTTTCCAGGATTAGCTGCTCCATTGCTTTCTCAGAGATCAAGATGAGGTTGACTATCTGTAATTCCCTGGGTTCTCATTGAAGATAAGAGTGACAAGGCATTGAACCTGCAAAGGCTTGTGCATATGTGTACATTTTTGTGTTGTGCATGTTTCTTTTTTGCTTTGTGGTTGGTATGAGATAGGTGGTTCAAGTCTGATGTAAATTTTGCATGATACACAGGTTTGTGATCTATTAGCTCCCTATGTTCAGGTTTGAATTTACAGCTGTGCACTCTCTGGAATGGAAGGGTGTTGTTACTTGCTCATTACCAAGCACAATGGTGTTCCTGTCAGAATTGAAGGTTCTACTTTTCTACTTTGCCTTCTTTCAGTTACTGTGTGAACTTCTTAATGTGTTTTGGGACAGGTAGACATTATCCAGTGTCATTGCATAATTAGATTCATGGATAATGAAATTTTATATCAGCTTTATAAAATTTTTTAAAAAGACCAAATGTGTTATAACTTTATTTTCCAGGTAAGGAATGATGAAGGAAAGGTGATCCGCTTTCACTGTAAACTCTGTGAATGCAGTTTCAATGATCCTAATGCCAAGGAGATGCATTTGAAAGGACGGCGGCACAGACTTCAGTACAAGGTAAAAATGCTAATGCTTCTCTGAAAATCGACCAGATATCAGCTAGTCTGGTCACCTGTTCTTAAGTTTAAAGACAAAAGTAGGCACTCTGAATAAACAGCTTATAAAAAAAGAGCAATATATTTCATAGGCAGTATAGTCTTTAAAGAATAATGAAAACTGTGAAATTGTATTTTGGCTGAGCTTTTTTTAAAATGTTTTGAATGTTGCTCGTAGTACAACTGATGCAAATAACAACAGGTTCTTTATGTTGCTTACCATGAAGTTCAAAGAGTATAAAATAGTATTGCTCAGTTGTTTTGGTAGGATAAAAAACACACTCTTTGTGTTGCAGACTTTTTAATGATAGGTGCATTTGATGAGTAGTGTATATTAAATATAGTAGAACATCTCCATAACCTTGAGATGAGGACAGGAAAGCAACACTTAATTGATTATTTTCTGATCTAGAAAAAAGTAAACCCAGACTTACAAGTAGAAGTAAAGCCCAGTATTCGAGCAAGGAAAATTCAAGAAGAGAAGATGAGAAAACAGATGCAGAAAGAAGAATACTGGAGAAGACGAGAAGAGGAGGAACGCTGGAGGATGGAAATGAGGTAATGCATTACGTTTCATAAATGAATGTGATAAAGCTGATGTTAGCTTGTCTGAAACTCTGTCTTGTCTTGTTTTAAATTGTCATTCTCTCGCTGGGATTTTTGTTTGTACTGTTCAATCCTTCTTAGAAATGCAGAGTTAGTAGAATTACTTTGCAATAAATGCAGAGTTACTTTTGCAACAATAATTCATGTTAGTTACCTGTTCATTGGTATTTGCTTAAAATTACAAGAAGTTGTTGAGAACAGAGAAGAATCTCTAGAGCAGTGTCAAGTATTAACTGCTGTATGAAAAGAACACTTTGTTGCACTTCAGGCGATATGAAGAGGACATGTACTGGAGGAGAATGGAGGAAGAGCAGCATCACTGGGATGATCGTCGCAGAATACCAGATGGAGGATATCCTCATGGCCCTCCAGGACCTCTAGGTCTTCTGGGAGTTAGACCTGGAATGCCTCCTCAACCCCAAGGACCAGCTGTGAGTTTCTTAGCTTGAGAAAAAAATTAAACCATTCTTGCCAGGAGGCACAGTTAAGAATTATAAATTTCTCAGTGCTATTTCACTTGTCTCCAGTGCTTCTTAATAAAGGATTTGGAAAAGGGAAGAAGAAATTACATGCTAATGAAATGGTGTAGGTGGACTAGTCTTCCAAAATAAGTCCAGTGGAATGACAAGAGGATGCTTTAAATATTGCTTCTTATGAAGTACAAGTCATACTGGATTTTTCTAATTTTTATTTTGTTGCATTATACAATATTATGTATCTAATTGTGGACAAATGTGTGGATTAAAAGTAGCTGGGTCACCAGTCTTGGAGAGTAATGCTTAGTGGTACATCATACTCTAACAGTGTGGAGTGCAGTACCACATGGGTTGATCTTGGCATTAGACTGATGAGCACCTTACCAGGGATCTGAAAGGTGATGAAGTGAGTGCACACTGCTGAGGTTTGCAACTGGCATGAACCTGAATCATCTTGGTGTGAGGAGAATAGCTGATACCTTTGAGAGCAAAACCACCATCCAGAGGTACCTAGGCAGGCTGTAGGAGTGGAATGTTATGGAGTTCTGCTAGTACAAATGCCTAATGCTGCACTCAGGAAGGGTTCTTCCTTTCTTGTATTGATAGAGGCTGGGGAGCAGCTCTTCTGAAAGGGATCTGCGGGTCCTGGAAACAGCAGTCTGGGCTTGAGTCAGTGTGCTCTGGTAGCAGGACCATCAGCAACCAGGGCTTTAGTAACAGGGGCACAGTAGATGAAGGGAAGTGATCAGCTTTCATTAGACCCTAACTGTAATACTACATTTAATATTGGTATTTCTAGTAGAAAATACATAAACCATAGTAGGCTTAGTGTGGAGCTACCAGGGTGGTTAGGGGTTTGGAACACTTGCCCTGTGAGGACTGAGACTGAGGCACCTGGGATTGTTCAGCCTGGAGAAGAGAGAGCTTCAGTGGGACATAATAGGCTTCTAATAGCTGTGCTTTATAAAGGATATGGAGCCAGGCTTTTTGCAGTATGAAAGGGTGAGATACATCCAGCTTAAGCCAAGACAAAAGAGGTTTAGACTGAATACAGGAAATCATCTTTTTTCGTACAGGTGTTTAGCCTTCATCTTTAAATGGTTGCCAAAAACCAGCAGGCTAAAGCCCTGAGCTGCATGATGGGGTCTTACAAGCTGACCATGTTTTGCACAGGAGATTGGACTAGATGACCTTCTGAGGTCATCCTGCACAATCCTGTGATTATACAAAAGTAATCATGGGTACTTTTGCAGCAATATCCAAGTATTTTCCAGTTGATAGAAAGGCAAGAGATATTAATGTTGAGGAGGTACCTCTGATCTTGGGATTTGGCCTTAGTTTAATTTTCATACATTTAATGTCTTTTGATACATTATTGATTGTGACAGTGTAGACTGTTTAGAAGACATCATGTTTTGTTACATTTCAGTGATGTGAGGTTAGACTATTCTGTTCCTTAGCCGCACGGGTTTTGGTCATTTTGTCTCATTTGTGAACTTGGAAGTGCACCCAGGTTTGAGAAGTACACTTTTTTGTCTGTTCAGCCTCTGCGCCGCCCTGACTCCTCTGATGACCGCTATGTGATGACCAAACATGCAGCTATATATCCAACAGAGGAGGAACTTCAAGCAGTCCAAAAAATTGTTTCTATTACTGAGCGTGCTTTGAAGCTGGTTTCTGACAGCATGACTGATCATGAAAAAAGCAAGAACAAAGAGGGAGATGACAAAAAGGATGGCAGTAAAGACAGGTATTTTTTTGTTACTTTTTAAGAATTATGTTGTTTTTTCTTACCCTGTTATCAGTGTTTCCAGGATCTCATCTCTTTGGGCTTTTGTGCAGTATTTTTGAAGTCTCAGAAATATGTGGAATACTATTTTATTTCACTTTTCTACCTTCAGGATTATTTTTATGATCTTTATATTATTATTTTAAATGCAACTTTTAACTATAATTCACAGAGCTTTGAAAGGCGTTTTACGGGTCGGCGTTTTGGCTAAAGGTTTGCTACTCCGTGGAGACCGAAATGTCAATCTTGTTTTGTTGTGTGCTGAGAAGCCCTCCAAGACATTACTCAGTCGTATTGCTGAAAGTCTCCCTAAGCAACTTGCAGTAAGTAGAATTTAGATTCTTGGATTTGAATTTTTGTAAAAGTACTGTAAAAATCTGTCTTCAAGTTAAATGTCTGCAGGACTCACTGTGCTGCTACATGACATGGCTTAGGTTCAGTTTCTTTCTATTTTCTGAGTGTTTTCATCTGAATTCAGAGATTACTGCCTGTTCTGCTTCCTCTGTATTGTGTCCATAGAAGTGTGTGCTCTAGCAGTGTAGTATCAATCACCATTTGATAGATTTCATTTATTTGGGAAATAGAAGTGAGCACAAGAAAGACCATTAATCAGTTATCAGAGATAATTACAGCATGTTAAATGTTACAGCATGCCTGCTGACTCAAGGTCAAAGTTCTCCATTAATGCCAGTCTTGTACTTATGTCTTGTTTCCTGTTTGTATGTGTCAGTGCTTTATAGTTCACAATTACCCAGCTAAGTCTAGTGTGGAGTTTTTTATAATTTGGATCTTCAAAAAAGTAAACATACAGTCTTAGACCATTCAGTGAAATATAAACCCTTTGAAGTATTTCCACAAGAAAGTATAAAGTCTCTGCTGAGAGCCTGTTAACAAAGCCTGTCACTGTATTGTTTGTCACAGCATTAGTATTTCAATGCAGTCTTAGAAAAATGCTTGACAGAATCACTGGCATGATACAAGCTTTAGCAGACTAATGAGAAAATAGTCTCAAGCTTGCTGTTGTTTGAAGTAACAGAAGTAAATTTAACAATTTAATATCTTAGTCTGTCTNAACAATATGCAAGCCCACATATCTTTATAGTGTGTAGTGTGTAGACTACACAGTTAGCTGTTTCATATAATTATATTGTGTTTCTATCTTTCTGTTGAAAATAGAATATGTTGGACTCCTTTTTCTTCTGCATACTTTTAGTGGCCACATGCTAACAGAAATTTCTGTTTCTCAATATTTAGGTAATAAGTCCAGAGAAATACGATATCAAGTGTGCAGTCCCAGAAGCAGCAATTATTTTAAATTCGTGTGTGGAACCCAAAATGCAAGTTACAATCACACTGACATCTCCAGTCATTCGGGAAGAGAACATGAGGGATGGAGGTTGGGAAGTTGTTAAAGATGTTACTTATTTCTCACCTGTTTTTTTATGTTTATCTATTCTGCTTAAGATGGCACTAAGGTCCTGGAAGGCAACATGCTGGCACATGTATTTGATTGAAACTTTGTTTTTCAACAACCAGTCTCAGTCAAGAACAGTTGGTTAAAATAAATGTGTACATGATGCTTTTGTTTAATTTTTAAAATTTCTAACTTTATGTCCAACCTCAGCTTTCTGGAAAAGGTACAAGCTTGATTTTTTTCCCCCTCTTAAAATTTTGTCAAAAACTAAGTATTTTATCAGTAGTGGCTATAAACTGGCTTTCTAGAGCAGTCTTGCCGTAAGAGAAAGATTGTATGGATTTAGAAAATCAAATCACAGGTTTTTGGGTTTGAACTGGGTCAGTATTACCATCACTTAGACATTCTGAATAGTGCCACTTAAAATGCACTTTTACAGTACTTTTGACAGTAACAGTGCTTCTAACTTTAAAAGATTATGTGATTTTTTCCAGCTCTCTGAGGTTGTTTTTTGGTCTGGAGTGCTTTTTGAGTATATTTAGGCTCCTGGTATTACAATCCCTCTTCTATCCAACTGGCAAACCCAACTCGTACAATAAGAAATGGCTTTGTCGTTGAGCAGAAGCAGAAGGTGGAGCTTGGGAATCAATTTACGTTTCTGAAGTCCACAGTTTCTCTGGTGCCAGCAGTGTTGCTTTAGGGTCTGTTCTGTAACACTTTCAAAGCTCCAAAAGCTTTTAAGCCAACAAGCA
>VXBI01010483.1:5213-17535 GCA_013397375.1 Toxostoma redivivum | reverse complement strand
CTTCTCGCTTGGGACACTTCCAGACCTGGAAAAACTTGTTCCGAGTGAAAAAACGAGGAGGGTGGATTTATTGCCAGGAAAACACGGCCAAAAAAATCCCACCCAAAACTTCCAGAGGGGCTTCAGAGCCCGGACTGATCCCAGCTCTGCCCCGGGGGATGATTTTCACCCCTTTCCTGCAGAGCTCCTCAAGCCAGCGCTGGGATCCTCCGTGGGATTCCTCCCGTGGATCCCAGCACGGAATGGGAACGCTGGGAGTGCTGGCGGTGACATTGTCACCTTCTCCTCGGAGGGAACTTTGCCTGGGGGCGCAGATGTTCAGCTTGGGTGTTTTCCAGAAGGTTCCAGTCCCCATCGGCTTCTCCAGTTGAACAAACTGGTGTTAAACCAGTTCAGGGCAGGTGTGGCTCCTGCCGGGAATTCCTCTGGCTGTGGGAAACTGGCAGGGAGCAGCAGTTTTGGGGTGGCGTGTCCAGGCACGCCAGGAGCCTGTCCCCAACGTCCCATGGATCCGGGATTGCCTCATCCCCAGAGGCACCAAGGAAAGCTCTGGAACAGCACAACAGCCAATGGATTCATGGAGGAATTGGGGGATTCCTAATTGGGGAATATTCCATGGAAGGACAAAGATTTTCCTGCTTTAGGGTTTTCCACGTCGCTTTTCCTTGCTGGGAAAATCCCTGACAGTTCCCTCAGCTCCGGGGGATTGAAGAATCCAGGAAATCTCTCATCCCTGCTCCACCATCAAACATGGAAGGAAAATTCCCTCCAGGACCATCTTCTCCCAAAATCCAGGAGCTGTGCAGGGCTCAGGAAGGCTGGACAGCTCTGGATGTCCTGATCCAGATTCCAATGGATCCTGAGATCCAGCTCCTTCCCCTCCTCCCTCCCTCAGTTTGGGTATTTCAATCCCTTATTTTGGATATTTCAATCCCTCAGTTCTGACATTTCAGTCCCTCAATTCTAATATTTCAATCCCTCACTTTGGATATTTTCAATCCCTCAGTTTGGATGTTTCAGTCCCTCAGTTCTGATATTTCCATCCCTCAGTCTGGATATTTTCAATCCCTCAGTTTGAATATTTCAATCCCTCAGTTTGGGTATTTCAGTCCCTCAGTTCTGGTATTTCAATCCCTCATTTTGGATATTTCAATCCCTCAGTTTGGGTATTTCAATCCCTCAGTTTGGGTATTTCAATCCCTCAGTTTGGGTATTTCAATCCCTCAGTTTGGGTATTTCAATCCCTCAGTTTGGGTATTTCAATCCCTCAGTTTGGGTATTTCAATCCCTCAGTTTGGGTATTTCAATCCCTCAATTTGGATATTTCAATCCCTCAGTTCTAATATTTCAATCCCTCAGTCTGGATATTTCAATCCCTCAATTTGGATATTTCAATCCCTCATTTTGGATATTCCAATCTCTCAGTTCTGATATTTCAATCCTTCAGTTTGGATGTTTCAGTCCCTCAGTTTGGATATTTCAATCCCTCAGTTCTGATATTTCAGTCTCTCACTTTGGATGTTTCAATCCCTCATTTTGGACATTTCATTGCCTCAGTTTGGATATTTCAGTCCCTCAGTTTGGATATTTCAATCCCTCAGTTCTGATATTTCAGTCCCTCACTTTGGATGTTTCAATCCCTAAATCACTTCCCAATGGGGAAATCCCCAAAACCCAGCCCTTCTGTGCCCCTAGGGATGACAACCCTCTCAGACCCAGGAGTTTGTGTTTGTCCAGCTCCAAACACAGCAAAGCTGTGAGCAGGGAATCCTGGAATGGTTTGGGATGGAGGGGACCTGGAAAATCATCTCGTTCCATTCCCAGCCACCTGGGACACCTCCCACTGGAGCTGGAATTAGGACATTCCACTTGGGCTTGGATGGAACCTCCCAAAATGCAGATTAAATATTTATTGATCTCCTTCCAGGGCCTGGAGGGGCCTCTCCAGGGAGGATGGAGAGGGAATTGTTTGTGAGGAATTGCAGAGGTGGGACAAGGGGGAATGGATTCCCACTGACAGGAATGGGATGGTTTAGATGGGATTGTGGGAAGGAATTCCTGCCTGGGAGGGTGGGGAGGGGCTGGGCTGGAATTCCCAGAGAATCCCTGGATCCCTGGCAGTGCCCAAGGCCAGGCTGGATCCACCTGGGACAGTGAAGGTGTCCCTGAACATGGATGGGGTGGGAATGGATGGGATTTGGGATCCTTTTCCATCCCAAACCATTCCCTGACTCTGCATCCTCCCAGTGCCTTGGCCCATCCCAGGACAGCCACCCCAAAATCCCCTTCCCCATCCCCCGTGGCCATCCCTGGCCCTAGAACCAGCTCCCCGCCCCGCCTCAGGCTGCAGGCACGGCCGGGTGTGGCCAGGAGCAGAATTTTGGTGGTGGCAAACCCTCAGACCCCACAACCATCGATTTCCAGGCGCTGATTTTCCTTTCAAACCCACAAATCTCCCTTTAAAAATCGGGAAAACCCCACAGCTCTGGTGGCCACGTGCCCCCCTGGCGTTACAAGCCCAGCTCATCCCTTTTGCAACGAGCTCCCTCTCTGCATCTTAAGCTTGAAACATTAATCTTAAAAATTAGGATTTTAGCTAAAAGTTAGTTATTTACTAGAATTAATTAAGAAGCAAATGGGTAGATTAAGTAGATTTTTTACTAGAATTAAATAAGAAGCAAATGGGTAGATTAAGTAGATTTTTTACTAGAATTAATTAAGAAGCAAATGAGTAGATAGGCCTTGCTGAAAAGAATTAAAATATAAAAAGAAAATCAGGCTTGAGGTAGTTATCTGAAATTTAAATAATTGATTGTCTGTCATCTTATAATGGGAAAAGACAAAACTGGTGAGGGGAGCCAAAGGAACACAGACAATGCAACCTGAAACCCATTCCTGGAAAAATTGGAATATCCTCAGAAATCATTTATATTGTCATTGATAAAAAAAGTCAAAAGTTTAGGGGGAGGAAGATTAATTTTACTTCCTCCCTCTAAGACCCCTCCCCACAAAAACGACCCCAGACTTAATTGAAGGAGCCAATCATGCTTAATAGCTAATCAAGCTAATTAAGAAAATGAAAAATGGGAGGGGCTCTGATTATGAATATGTAATTATTTGGAGTTTTTATCAATAAATAGAGGCTGTGATCACCTGGGATTTTGCAGTATGAATATAAACACGGATTTGTAACTTTAAATTGTTAACTTTGAATTGTTTAAATTGTTTGTCCCTCACAGCTGAGTATGGGTTCTGGACCAACACTCGTGTTTTGGTAAATCAAGCTCTTTCCTGCTCTCTGCTAAGCCGGGTTTAAATCTCTGGTTTAAATTTTCTGCTCCCCGGGCTCAGAGGTGGAGTTGTCCCAAATATTAAATAAAATTCCAGGGGTTAAATTCCAGCAGAGCCGAGGGGATTCCATGGGAAGGAACCTCCCATGAGGGTCCCAGAAGGAGCTCCACGATCCATCCTTGAACATTTGGAGTGAGAATTCCTGGGATATTCCCCTAGCCCAGGCTGCTCCAAATATAAAATATAAACTCAAAAATAAATAAAAAATGACAAACTGTAAACCTGAAATCCTATGTAACCCAAAATTGACAGAAATTTATTTACAAGAATAATACAATTAATATCCAAAATATATCTAATAAATCNTCATACAAACAAAACACACAAAATTATAAAAAAAAATAAAATGAAACACAAATCGTCATCCAGCCTCGGACACTTCCAGGGATCCAGGGGCAGCCACAGCGTCCCTTTCCCAAAAATACCTAAAATTATGGAATTTTCCTCCTCACATTCCACATCCCTGCAGGGATAGAGGGACATGAATTCCTTATGGGATTTTAAGAGTCAAAATTCCTGTTTTTGAGGGAAAATCTCCCTTTTTGCTGTGGCAGACAGAGAACCGCTGTCAGGTGTGCAGGTGTCCATCCTACCCAGCATTTCATGGATTTTCCAAGCGAATCCAGGACAAATAAAAGCTGTGTTTAATCCAGAAAAATCTCTGGAGAGGGAAAAATCGGGAGTTCCGGGATGGGGAAGGGACCCCGGGAGTGGCGGGGCCGGGCCAGCGCTGTCCATGGTACCACCCCGAGGAGCCCCGGGAATCCCAAATCCATGGAAAAGGGGGATGGGCAGCGCTGGGAAGGTGGATCTCGGGTGGTCGTAATTCCTGAATCCTGGAATGGGGTGGATGGGAATTTAAAATTTATCCAGAGCCACCCCATCCACGGCAGGGACAGCTCAACTGTCCCAGGGGGATCCAACCGGGATTTGGACATTCCCAGGGATCCAGGGGCAGCCCCAGCAAATCTGGGAATTGCAGCCCAGGCAGGAATTCCTTGCCAAGATCCCAGCCCAATCTCCCCTTTCCCAGTGGAGCCATTCCCTGTGTCCTGTCCCTCCATGCCTTGTCCCCAGTCCCTCTCCAGCTCTCCTGGAGCCCCTGCAGGGACTCTCAGCATTCCCTGGCATTTTCCCTTCTCCAGGTGGAATGAGCTGTTGAATCTCATCAGGATCTGCTCCGGGGGGGTCTTAAAAATCAAACAAACTCTGAAGCCACCCAAAGCATAAAAATGTCACAAAAATCTTTGTTTCAGGACCAAAGGCAAAGCACTTTTCCTGGGAAAACCTGACAGAATTCCCATTAAATTTCCACACACACGGAAAGCTTGAGCTGCTTTGGAGACATCCCTGAATCTCTGCTGAATTTCCAGTCGGGAATTATTAAATATCAGACCCCAGAGTGAGGATGGTGCCAGAAAACGCTCGAGGTTTTTGGGGAGCAGCCCCCAAGGACAACACCCTGTCCCTCCAGGAAGAGCTGTGGGATTTCAGGATTATCCCAGGAGAGCCAGGCTGGGAATTCCCCAAGCCAAAGGAAGATTCCCAGAGCACAAGGAGAGGCAACGGCAGATCTGAAGCCATCTTCATTTTCCCTAATTTCTGGGGAAATCCCTTTTAGGGATCCCTGAATCCCTGGAGTGTCCAAGGGGAGGTTGGACAGGGCTTGGATCCACCTGGGATAACGGGAGGTGTCCCATGGCAGGGGTGGGACTGGATGAGCTTTATTTGTCACTCAGGAATCTCTGAAGAGCTTGGAAAGAAATTCCAGATCTTCGGGATCCCCAAATTCCTACAAATCACCCCAAAACCTTCCCTTCTTGGCCTTTCCCACAGCCAAACCATCACCTCCGAGCAGCTCCCAGTCACACCAGCCCAACAATCAGATTCCAAAGGAGTTCCCAGATTTTTCTGGAGCCCGAGGGGGGATGGCCACGGCTCTCCAGTGCTCCCAGAACCACATCCACCACTTTTCCAGCCTCCATTTCATCCCCCAAAACCTCCTGGGGCCAAACCACAGCTCTCCCAGCCCTGCTCTTCCCCTAAAGATTCCGCCTGGGGTTTCCCAGTTTTATTCCCCACCCTCACAGGGAAAAATTCCTTCCCAAATCCCATCCATCCCTGTGTCCTGGCCCTCCATCCCTTGGGAATTCTCTCTCTCCATCCTTCCTGCAGCTCCTTCGAGGCCACCCTGAGCTCACCCCAAACCTTCTCCTCTCCAGGCTGGACATTCCCAGCTGCTGGATTTCAGGAATCTGGAGTTTTTGAGCTTTTTGTGATTCTAGACTTTTTGGAAAACACTGCACTAGGCTTGAAACCTTGGAGAAGAACTTGCAAATATGAATAATAAATTAGAAATTACAAATGTTTAATAAGTTAGATGTGTGTATTTTTATTGGGTGATGGGTTTTAATTTGAGGTTTTTACAGCATAGTGATAGATAGGAGACAAGATGGAGAATTTTGGGTGGTGACTTTCCTTCTTGTTCACCTTCTTTTCCTTTTCTTTACAGAACTTAAGTTACATTTGGATTGCTCATTCTAAAGTCACTCTGAGGGTCACGGGAATCTATTATTGGGTTAAAAGTATAAATAATAAAAAATATAAATAATAAACTTTTATTGGTGTGTTTAGCTTTAAAAAGCCTTGAAGCTCAGCTCNTGGAGTTTTTGAGCTTTTTGTGATTCTAGACTTTTTGGAAAACACTGCACTAGGCTTGAAACCTTGGAGAAGAACTTGCAAATATGAATAATAAATTAGAAATTACAAATGTTTAATANCCCAAACACGTGAAATCATCTCAAAAATCTCAAAATCATCATTTCTAATAATCCTGGCTCCAAACAGAAACAAATGAGACTAATGACAAACCACTAATTAGTGGTGCAAAACTCAATCTTGCACCCAGCCTTTCCTCCCAGTCCCTCTGATCCCCCTGCCCTGGATCTCTCCAGCAGCTCCTTCCTGAGCCAGATCCAGACAAATCCCAGCCCAACAAAGCTTGGCTTTGATCCCCAAACCAGCTCAAATCGGTAGGAGTTGGCTGAAGTGAAAACAAGCCTGAAAATGAGGTAAGTGTCCACAGCCTGCTCTCCACCTGTTTTCCTGAATTTCCACATTTCTCACGGAGCCAAAGCCTCGTTTGCGTGACCCTGGGCAAATCCCAGCACCTCCCTCTGCTTTGTGCTTCCCAAAACGAGAGGAGCTCGCTCCTGTGGAGTGCTCTGGGATTTATGGAGGAGGAATTATTTCACCTCGGCATTCCCCCTAAAAAAAAAATAAAAAAAAAAAATAAAGGTCGAGTTCTCCACTGTTTTACTGGCGTTTTGTGACTTAGCAGAAGCGAGGGTTTAGGGACCAATAAAAGCCGAGTTCAAGCGTTCTCAGCTCATTACACGTTTTCCCCATGTCTTTGCAGACGCAATTAAAGCCAAAAGCACCCTAAAATTAACTGCTTTCCAACACTGGAAACCTTTATTTCCTCCCTTCCCTGTCTAATTAGTGCCGTGCAGTGCAAAGGGAGCAGAACTCCAATTTGTAAGTGAAACTAGGCCGAGATTAAAACCACACTCGGCAATAATGGCCCGGCGCTGCTGTGATGCCTCCTGCCTTCAAAGGGCCGAGCTCATTAATCCTCACAGGTTGGTAATTTGGGGTAATTAACCTCGCCTTACAGCCAGATCCTACAGAGGTGGAAGTGATTTGCCCACAGGCACCGGCTCAGCGCTGGGGACCCCACCAGGATTTGGAGTTGGGGACCCCCTGGAATTCCAGAGGGGAGCTCAGTGATGGAATGAGGGCAGGAGGGAGATCCTGAAAGGGATTTAAAGCTTTTAAAACCAGAGGGAGTTGTCTCCTTGCTCGCCATTCCTGACAGGAATATCAAAGCTTTTCCTGTTTGGGAAATTTTTCCTGGATTTTCCTGCCAGGCTCCAGGCTCTGCTGCTTTCCAAGGGGCCTCTCCAGAGGCTGGAGAGTGCCAGGATAAATCCCCGGGAGGAAAACTCCCCCACGAGGGTCTGCACGGCCAAATCCAGCCTGTTTATCCATGGATATCCAAGATTTTGCTCTCACACCCCGGCTCACCTGCTGTGTCACCCCAGGGGCACCAAAACCCATGGAAAATCTCCGTTTTTGGTGAAAATTCCCAACCCCAAAGCATCAGGACACGGTCAGAGGTGTCTCAGTCTGTTTCTTGTGTCCCTGCCTGGTCCCCGGGTGCTTCCAGCCCACGCTCCACATCTGCAGATTCCCATAATGAGCAGGAATAGGAGGCAAAATTCCTGCAAGCCCTTCCCAAAAAAAAACCAGGGAGCATTCCCTGGATCTGGGAAACCTCATCCTGCAAATCCTGCCTGCACTTCCCAACAGCAGAGCTGGAGAGCTGCTCACCCCCTTTTTTTTTTTTTTTATTTTGGAGAAAATCCTCATCAAGGGAAAAAAAAAAACAAATTATAAAAATAAAAATCCATCAAATCCAAGCCTGAAGCTCCAGAGGGCAAGAATGAGCACAACTCCAGAGCCTTGGGATCAGGACGCTCCCCTGGCAGTGGGGAGCCCTGAATTCCCAAAAAAGGCAAAAAAAAGGGGGAAAGGAGGCACCTGCCACCACGTGGCTCCAGGTGGGAGCTGTGGTTTGGATCTTTCCCGAGGGAAAAGGGACCTGAGCCTGAATTTTCCACATTTTGGGAATGGGAACTGCTGGCAGCAGGAGAATCCCTATCCCCTTGCAGGGATGCCAGCGCTTTTTGGGATCAAAAGATTCCGTGCTCCACGTGCTGCCCTCGCCTTCAAATCCCCGAAGGCTCTGAAGGTTTAGGAGCACTGTGGGAGGGGGAAGTGATGGATTCTGTCACAATGACACAAAAATCGGGATGATCCCGGATTTGTGGCGTCACCTCCAGCCCCTGGATGCTCGGCTGCCTCTTTCTTGCAATGGGAAGTGGTGGAGGAATCTCAGAATCCGGTTTGGTTTTTTCCCCGAGCTGTGTAAAAGTTCTTGTCTGGCAGTTCGTGTGCCCGAGCTGGAATCAATCTGAGCTCTTTAGTTTTTGCTCTCAAGGTTGTTTATTCTTTTCTTCTCTGTAATATTTTCTCTCAGCCCAGCCAGGTCTGTCTGGCAGGGCAGCCATGGCACACTCTCTGCCCTTCATTATCTTTGATCCCACAAACTACACAATATTTACAATTATTTCCCAATTCCCATCATCTATGTTAGACACTGAACTTCTGCTCTAAACCAATCCCAAAGTGCAGCTCCACAATAGAAAATGGAGATGAAGAAGAAGAACAAAGAAAGACCAAACACGTGCTTTTTCCTCCATCTTGTGCTCTAAAATCCCCATTCCCAAAAATCCTAAAATCCACATTTTCACTTTATGATAACACTGCTTAAACTCCTGTGACTTTTAAGTTCTCATCTAAAGCTGGTGATTTGTTCCAAGGGCTATAATCAACCCCACAGATGTTTTGGGATCATCCCAGGGTCCCAGAGCCCCTGACAGCGTCTCACAGCTCTGGATCCCAAAGGGGTGTCCCAGACTCCGACAGAGGAAAGATCCAAAATTTTTCACTTCTCCATCCCTCAGAAGGTGGGAAGAGGAGGTTATGGGATGAGGAGAGGGGTTGGGATACCCCAAACACCCCCAGGCACTGGCAGGAGCTGCAGGAAATCTGTCCTGAGCCAGAAGAACAAATCCTTCTCCTCCAGGGGCCGCAGACTCCGGGATTTTTCGGGATGGGTTGGGTTGTTTTGGGAACTGTGCGAACACCCCGAGAAGTTCTCAGAGTGTGGGGAGGGCAAGGCAGGCCCGGTCTCACACACACCCCACACCCACACGCTCCCAACGCTCCTTCCTCACAGCCCCGCAGCGATCCGTCTCCCACAGGGACTGTCACGGCACTGGGATCGCATTCCCGACTCCTCTCCCTGTCCCAGCCCCAGCTCCTGGCTCAGGTCCCTCCCCTCAGCAGGTTCATCTCCCTGGATCCATCCAAGCAGGGTTTAAAAGATCCTAGAAAAAGATCCAGGGGGATTTAACAAAGGGAAGGATTTGGAAGATCCTAGGAAAAGATCCAGGGGAATTTAATAGGAGGAACCATTTGGAAGATCCTAGAAAAAGATCCAGGGGGATTTAACAAGTGGAGCCGTCCAAGAAAAAGCTTGGAAGATCCCAGAAAAAAATCCAGGGGAATTTAATCAGAAGAACTATTCAGAAGATCCTAGAAAAAGATCCAGGGGGATTTAACAAAGGGAAGGATTTGGAAGATCCTAGGAAAAGATCCAGGGGAATTTAACAAGGGGAATCATCCATGAAGAAGCTTGGAAGATCCTAGAAAAAGATCCAGGGGGATTTAACAAGAGGAACCATTCCAAGAGCAGTTTGGAAAATCCTAGAAAAAAATCCAGGGGGATTTAATCAGAGGAACCATTTGGATGATCCTAGGAAATGTTCCAGGGGAATTGGATCAGAGGAAGAAACTCGGAGTGGGAATGAGCAGACCAGACAAACCCTGCAATTTGGGTGGAGCAACAGCAGAAATCTGGGAAGGATATTTTGGGACTAACGCTGCAGATTTAGGTGTGGCCACCATTCCTACATGGATGGCAGAGAAGCTGATCCATGGAAACCCCCCAGGCCCTCAGTCCTGAGGGACTCTTTCCCGATTTTCCAGCTTGTGATAGGAGTTCAGAGCTCCAGAGCCTGAGGAAACCAAATTCCTGCCTGGACACAGCTCCCAGCCCAGAGCTGAGGCCTCTCTGCAGCCTCCCTCCTCTCCAGAGCTCCACAGGGTTTGGACATTCCCAGAGTCCTGGAGATCCATCCCACCCCTGCTCCCATGGCACCATGAAAGGAAACCCCAAACCTGCTCTGAGCAATTCCCATGGAAATGGGGATTCAATTCCCGGTTTTTTTTGGGGAAGGGAGGCTCAGGGTGATAGGTGTGACCCCCCCACAGCAGAATCCAACCCTCTGGCACCAATCCCAGCTCTGTTTTCCCTTCAGGCTGGTTTGGGAAGTGGGAATTTGGTATTTGGGATCCTCAATCACATTCCTCACTTTGTGCCAGCAGAAAACTTCCCAAAATTCACCCGGAGCATCCCCGGCAGGACAAGGGCAAGAACAGGTTTTCCCTAACCCAGTTCTCCACACAAACCCCAAATTCTGTGGGATGAGACATTCCATGAGGACAATCCCTGTCAGCATCAGCCCCTCTATCCCAAGTTTTCCCTTATTGGCTCCTGCTGGATCTTTTAGGAACATTTCCTACAAACAAATTCACTCATTCCCATCCCCTGATCTCCCTAATTAGCAAATTTCCTGAATTTCCCAAATCCCAGCTCCAGCTGGATCTTTTGGGAACACATCCCAGGAGCAAATCCACTCATTCCCATCTCTTGATCTCACCAAACCTGCTTCCCAAATCCCAACTTTTCCCTATTGGCTCCTGATAAAACTTTTGGGAACGTTTCCTACAAAAAAATCTACTCATTCCCATCTCCTGATCTCCCTAATTATCAACCTGCTTCCCAAATCCCAGCTCCGGCTGGATCTTTTGGGAACACCTCCCAGGAACAAATCCACAAACTCCCATCGCCTGATCTCCCTAACCTGCTTCCCAAATCCCAAGTTCTCCCTTATTGGCTCTGGCTGGAACGTTTGGGAACATTTCCTACAAACAAATCCACTCATTCCCATTCCCTGATCTCCCTAATTAGCACATTTCCCGAATTTCCCAAATCCCAGCTCCCGCTGGATCTTTTGGGAACACATCCCAGGAGCAAATCCACTCATTCCCATCCCCTGATCTCCCTAACCTGCTTCCCAAATCCCAAGTTTTCCCCACCATCTCCCACTGAATCTTTTGGGAACATTTCCTACAAACAAATCCACTCATTCCCATCCCCTGATCTCCCTAAACCTGCTTCCCAAATCCCAGCTCCCGCTGGATCTTTTGGGAACATTTCCTACAAACAAATCAACACATTCCCATCCCCTGATCTCCCTAATTAGCAAATTTCTCAAATTTCCCAAATCCCAGCTCCCGCTGGATCTTTTGGGAACACATCCCAGGACCAAACCCACCCTCCCCATCCCCTGCAGCCCCTCCCTCCGCCCCCTTTTTGCGGCGTTTTCCTCCCAATCCCGCGCTTTGCCGAGGGCCCCCCCTCCCTGGCCAGGATGGGTTTTTCGGGAATGGCACCGGGATCTCGGCGCTCCCATTCCCTCCCCTTTTCCCAGTGACACGTGGAAAAAAGACTTTATAACTCGTGGAGCGTTATAAACTTTAAACTATTGTTCTATTTATTTTTTAAAAGTTTAGGATTGCACAATACGCGAAATACCTATTTATATCCTGGCCTCGCCTACCTTTGTTTTGTATTTAAATGAATTAAAAGTCTTTTTGTGGTTGCGCCTCCCTAATTCAGGGGTGGTCAGGGGTCTTTGATGAAGGATTCCGAACTTTTCATTGCACTTGAACTTTTTATTTTTGTTTTTGGAGCGTGCGTCTGAGCCCTTTGGGCACATTGCAGACCTTGAGATCAGTCCTTGCTGCTTTGGGGTTTTGGATTTATCACTTCTCACCGGCAAGTTTTGGCTCCGTTTATCACAAACCACTCTGCCTCTCTTTTTGATTTTTGCAAGCATTGTAAATGTCAGGCATTCCTCATCGCTTTGGTTTTTGATGATTTGTTTTTTTACTTTTTAATTCCCTGTCTCACCGAGGCACGCTCGGGGAGCGGGAAATGCCTCCCTGGTTTATCAGGCTCCCGCCCCAGCTGTGCTCCATGTGGGGAAGGAAACCACAGGCGAGATAAGAGATAAGGGGAGAACAGACACAACCCCAAAATTCCTGGGAGAGCCCCCCCGGCCCGGGGTTATCGGCTCCGCATCCCTCGGGAGCCGCTGGAGTTGCTCCTCCTCCAGGAATCCCTCAGGGAGGATCGGGGACACCGGGCTGGGGCAGG
>VXBI01010478.1:120154-151129 GCA_013397375.1 Toxostoma redivivum | reverse complement strand
TGTTCGCTTTTGGTCGCTTCCCTCCCTGAGTTCCACACCTTCCTTGTACCTTGCCCTGAATAAATCCTTCTCCCTGGAAGCCTCCAAAGGTCTCTCTCTCATCCCTTCGTCTGGTGCAGTTGTGTCATCGCGTCGTCAAAGGCACATTGCCTTTACCGGGACTTTAGGGTTTTCAAGAACCTGAAGATCGGCCACACCTGCCGCTAAGCCCACCGTGTGGGCTAGCTGGGGAACACACCAGGCGGTGTGAGGCAGTGGGCAGCGACATGCATCTACCACCTCTCTGGGCAACCTGCTCCAGTGCCTCACGACACCCTTAGCAGAGAACTTCTGATACTACAGGAAAAGGGATTTTGAGAAATGTAAGGAGACAGAGAAGACTGAGCAGAGAAGAGCCCATGAACCAGCCCCTTTGCCCTGTCACCATCTCATTCAGCCTGGCAGTGAATATTTCACAAATAAAATGAAGAGAGTTGTTATGTTACACTGGGATTGCAATCAGCCCCTCAGACAAAGGTGCCTAGGGACAGAAGGAACTGGCACTTTTAAAAGCAGGACAGTTTTAAAGCAGGTACTCTACAGATCTGTCTGAACATCAAGAGGGTAAAGGGGCTGAGACCTCGGACATCATGTTCCCAGAACAAAAATACAGACTTACAGCAGCCATCCTGGCATTTCAATGGAGATCTCGACCCATTTGGTAAGCCTATCCACTTTGGGCTCCTTCTGCAGTCCTCAAAGCAGAGAGGAGAACAAGAGGGAAAGGCAGCAAAAGAAAAGACTTCAAAAGAAAGACAGGCTGCCCTCAGAACTGACTGTATTTCAAAAATCCTTTGTCAAATTGAAGATTTTGCTGTAAACGGTTTCAGCCTCAGTGAACCAGCATTTACAGATTTTCACTTTTCTTCTTGTGAAGTTTTTGTTAGCCAAAATATCTCAAGCTAATATGCTTAACCTTACCCAGTAAGAAACCCACCTGCTGAAAGGTATTTTTTCAGCCTCAAAAAAATCAGCAAAATTATTTTCTGCATTGGAAGCATCTAAAGGGAGTAAATGGCAGTTCACCTTTAAAATCTTCACAAAGGTATTAGTGTAAACAATACTTCTTCAATTATGGCACCTTTGCTCTCCCCCAGCACCCCATTGCAGCAGATGGTCTAGCTCAGTTAAGTACATATAGCAAATACAGCTTCAAATTCTGCTGTCTTTAGTGAAGTTTAACATAAGTTGCACTGTTCCCAGGAGAAATTGGGTCATATTGTAAATATCTGTCTAACTTTTGTTGCCCGTGTCCTCTCAATACTCCAGTCACATCACAGAGGATGAAGCAACACATCATTTTCCACTCAAGTAACCTGGGTTATTTGGGAATTGAGATTGATTTTCCTGATTTTGTACTATGAAGATGCAGTGTGAACATGCTGTACTACAGTATGAGGCAGAAAGGAATTCAATGACTTTTAGCAGCAGTTGTGAACTGCAGAGCAGGCAGCTTCAGGAGCAAAATGTAACATGCTGCTCAGGGAGATGAGAAATCTTCCTTTAGTATACAGAACCAAAATATTCTTTATAGGTACTTCTACCTGTTGCAGTAAGTACTTTTCCTTTTTTTCTGTCGTTTGTACTTTTGCTGGTTTGATTAGAATGGTTTCTGTGTTTGCATCTACCAGATCTGCTTAGTAAATGTTTTTGGCACTTGCAGAGACCATTAAATAAAACAAAGAAAGTGGAACACTTACTCTGGCTCTTTCCATTGCAAGACAGATGGGTCAGTAAATCCACCATTGAATCAAGAAGACATCAGTAGAACAGTTTATTTAGTAGAAGAGTTTATTTTCTCCTATGCTAAGAGGAAAAGAAGTTATTACTCTGATTGTTATGAATTTCCTTTACATGTCAGTGAAAAACAAATAACACAGGATATAATATATTTTATCTTCCTTTCATTAAGGCTAAGCTTTACACCAGCTGGTATAGAACATTCAGTTAATGTTTTCTATCAGTGACTTTTCAGAAAACGTTTTCATTTTAGAGATTTTTGGACATTTGAAATAGTCACTAGAAAAGGCTGCATCTTCTGTTTTCTGTTAGGCCATCCTCAACAAGTTCATAAAATGTTTCCCCTAATGATGAGAGAGATAAGAGAAAATAGTCTAATTCCTATTTCATTAAGGTACATCTGGAGAAATTTGGTTAGCTTGTCAATAAGAAATTTGGTCAGCTTATCAAAAACACACCTGCATTAGGCCTTAAACTTTTGTATATAAATCAGTTAGAAGGAACAGTTACATGTAAAAAGATGGGAAATTAATATAGCTAACAGGAGGTTAACTAAAATTCATTTAGTTAACTGTTAAAGGTGTCAGCAGGAATTAGTGAACCACTTAATGAAAACTGGAAGTCTGTGCTCTGGTATTTTGAACAAATAAAGCAGTTTGAGCAAGCTAAGGGAGAGATGTTATACCTGATGTTTGAAAAACAAATGCAGTTGCATTAACTTCCACATTTAGAATGCAACTGTCAACTCTGTAGCCAGTTCCTCTACAGAAGTCTACAAATAGTGTACTTCATCTGTGTAATGATGAACCAAATAAAGTAAACATGAGATTGTGTCTTTATCAATTTTAAAATCTACTGGACAGAATATATTTTTGATTTTGTAAATTGAAACCTATTGCAATAAATGTTAACATCTTTCCATTCCTGAAAAAAGGGTCATCTTGCACTTTTTTTTTTTTTTTTTGTTAGGCAGTCACTTCTAAGCCAATGCCACTGTTAATTGCCTTTACAGAGCAAGAAAAAAGGGATCTTTTCTAACCTGGTTTTCACTCTTCTTACTTGAAATCACCACATTCCCCATTATCTCATAAATATATGTTGATTAATGGCATAATTTATTTTCAGTTTAAACAAATTTGAGAGTTCATCTTTTGGAAATTATCCATATACAATTTCTGCAACTATGTTCAGATGACACATACATATGATTAGTTTAAGATATGATATCAAATTGAATTATAAGGAAAGAATGAGACAGTAATTCTCCAATGGGGAAATAAAAGAATCAAACAGAAGTACAAAAATCCAATTTTAAAGCGAGCATCAATGATCATGCACAAGTGACTCGGATCATGTTTGAATTCCAAGACTGCTTGAAGAAATAACTCTGTATAGATTTTTCATTGCCATTAAATGAGCAATTTTTGTAATTATCTGATACATATGTCAACCAGGTCTTTCATAATATTTTGGTACCAAGAATCATGGGATATTTCTCACAAATTATGAAAATTCTTTAAGCATGGAGGGAAAATTTCTGCCCATTTGTTATTTTAAAGATGCCAGGTGAGGCCGAAGAATTCTTACGTGTGATAATATGAAATAAAATCATATTAAAAGATTTTAAGATCCTCCTGCAAGTATTGTGAGTTTTCAAGTGAAATTTAATATGTTTTTTCTCCTAATAATTAATATATTAATATTTTTAAAAATCAAAATGTTTAAGCCAGTGGAAGTCTGATATGACTCCTCTCACACTGATATCTTATCACCAGGATTTACGAGGAATTATAGGTTAGTCCTACGCATAGCATTTGAATAAATTATCTTTCCATACACTTTAGGTCCCATTTTGAAATATTTCAAATCCATCTGTCATTATTAAGATTGGAATTTTAATTAAAATACATCACCTTATTTTTGTTTACATAATTAGTATATAAGTTTGGTATTTGACAGATGTATAAACCTCTCTGGTCTGATTTCCAAATCTAGGAGCTTTCAATAGAGTTCACCAATTTCATAAATACCATTTCATATAGAGTTATCAACACCTGAATGCTGGAAATTAAATTGTTTACTTAGAAAAAATTAAAAATTAATTGAGTAGGTTTAAGTGCAATAGTAACTTGCTCACAGCATTAAATGGGCCCTTCTCAAATTTGTAGGTGAACTTGAAATAAACTCTGTTAGCACAAATGGCTGAGCTGAGGAGTAAACAGAGAAAGACAAGTTATCTTCAGATAAGGGTTCGGCCAAGGCTGGGAAGGCAAGAACAATTAATGACCTGTTTGTGTGGATATGCAGAAAGAATCCAAAGAGGTGTTAGAAGACCCCAGACCACAAATCATCATTACACCAAGAAGCACACGCAGGGCAGATGATGACTGGGTGCATATATCCAGAGAGTATAAAGACCAAGGGGTTTCTTTGTGTCAGGCAACCTCTGCAGAAGCACCCATCTAGAGCTGGCTTACAATTAAACATTACCCTACACAATTAATTTCTAATATTCAATTAAAAAACTTGATTCAATCCCAAAAAAAAACATAATTAAAAATGAATGGTCCTTTTATACACTAACAGTTAGCCTTTAAATGTTTACAAGAGACATTTTCTCCTTAGTGCTTTGAGAGGCAATCAAGAGCTTCTTTTTCTCTTTAATTACTGTCTTTTCATCCTTTCCAGAAACACAAAATTAGCAAAATGTCTACATCCTATTGAAGCTATGAGACAAATTATTTTCTACATACTAAAGTCTTTTGACCTTAGATATGAAGCCTATAACATCTCCAAGGAAACACTAAGTTGAAATCTAAACTTTAATTAAAATTATATTTGAGAGCAATTATTTGGGCCACAAAATGTAATTTGCTTTATCACTGGTCATTACTCTTTCAAGCCTGTAGAGTTACCGTGCCCAGTGGCCTCAATCAAAATCTATTTGTGTACCTGCCTTGCTTTAAAGCTTTAGCTGAATGGATAGTCTTCATTACCTGGTAGGTTATAAATGTGTTCAGCTCCTCTGTTGTCATTTCTGCTGACAGAGGGCACTGCAGTCCAAAAGTAAATCTCTTTCAATGTACTTCTGGTTGCAAACTAAGGTTCTTTGGGAATCTCATGCCTTAAATCGCTTTATATGAATGTCACACTCTTCCATTATTTTTTTAATAGAGAAAATGAAATATTAGTCACTTATACTAAAATGCTTACTACCCTTAAAATTTTTTAATTAATAAAAAACACGTTAAAGAATACCTGAGAGACACCTGTTGGCATGTTTCTAAAAGGAAGAGAGTTTCACTTTTAAATCTCTAAAAGTTCACCGTGTTGCAAGTCTGAATGGTCTTTCTATGGCAAGAAGATACCAGTATTTATAAGCTTCATGCTCAGGGATTTGACAGAAGTGTAAAGGTTTCGGATAATAAAATATGAATTTTGGGGAGTAGGGAGGTATTACATGGGGTCATGGGTTGGAAACAGAAACACAACAGGACTCACTGAGGGTCATCAACAAACAGCATGTTTTATTTTTCAGAACATTCTTATATAGGGGGTTCAAATTTCCTGGGCTTGGACAGCAGATTGGTTGGGATCTCTGCACTGCCCAGATCTCCGGCCAGTGATGTGTCTGCAGTTGAGGATCAAATGGAATTGGCTGGGGGTCCCCTGTTTAGGTTTGAAGCTAACCTATCCTCACCTTATCTGGGAACTTGTTTTACTTCTAGGCTGGTCGAGTTTGTGGGTTCAATATGGCCAAACTTATCTAGCAGCTACAGGCTAGCTGCAACCATGACAGGGAGGGACTGTAGGAGGCAGGAGGAGGGAAACAAACAAACAAACAAACCAGGTATTTGAAACTAGACTTCCTGCTACTGTTTGTCAACCAAAGATGGCAATAAATGATCCTTTGACTACTCAGAAAAAACCTCTTAGGTTAGTCAACGGTTAATGTTGTTCCATAAACAATGGTTTCTTATATAGTAGTCAAGCACTAGGTAGGAATGTAGAGAAAAGAAACAGATCTGTTGGAGCATGTCCAGAGGAAGATGCTCTGAAGAAGCATGGAACACCTCTCCTGTGAAGCTGGGCTGAGAGAACTTCAGTTGTACAGCCTGGTGAAAAGAAGGCTCATGACAGCCTTACAGTACCTACAGCTGGCATAAAAGAAAGATGGAGACAAAATTCAGCAGGACTTGCTGCAACAGAGCAAGGAGTAATGGTTTTAAAATAAAGGGGATAGATTTGATCAGCTATAAGGAAGAATTTTTTTACAATAACTGATAAAACATTAGCACAGGTTGTGCAGTGAGGTGGAAGATGCCCCATCCCTGGGAATGTTCAGGGTTGAATGGGGTTCGGAGCAATTGTATATAGCTGATGATATCCCTGCTCGTGACAGGGGCTTTGGACTTGGTAACCTTTAAATGCCCTTCCAACTCAAACTATTCTATGATTTTATGACATTCTATAACTCTTTAGAGTGACTGGGGAAAAAAGAAATTTAAAAAAAAAATTAAAAGGAAGGGAAAAATAAGAAACCACTTAGAGAAACTTACAAGTTTACACAGCAAAAGAATATTACCAGAAGGCAAAATATTGTTATTATGAGAAATATCCCTAATGGTATAGCTAGGATGCTTATTTTAACAGTCTCGTTCCTAAAATATTCTGGTGCTGTAATAGAAAAATCATTAATTTAATGTGCAGCACTCTGACTTATTTTTCTATTACACGAGTATAATACTGGTGAAAATGCTACACCCTAGAGGAATGCTAAAGCTGACATCCCATATGAGAACCATATTACCACTAAGAGAAAATAGTCGCTAGGAAATCCATATTTCCAGGTGAATTTGCTGTGCTTAGCTGGAGAGAATTCTTGAACGCAATTTACTTACAGGGTATGTGGTTCTACTGGCAACTATTGACTAGGGAATAGACAGATCCACTGTATTTTGTAAGTTCTATTTTCTAGTTTGAAACAAAAAGGCTTTTTTTCCTTCAGGCATTTCTCTTAGGAATCATTCCTCTGACACTCCTTTTGAAAGATAAGTGGTATATGTGTGATCTGTTATTCTGAAGGGTTTTAAAAGGAACACTATTTTTAGTGCTTAGGCATGGGTCTGCTTCTTTTTTTTTCTGTCTTGAGATTTTGGTGGTTTTGTTATTATTTTGGTTTTTGTAATTTGAAAGAATAGCTTTATCAGAGCAAACACTTCATCACTATGCCTGGAGGGTCTTAGGATTGCTGACAAACACTGTAACAAGCATCTGTAACTACTAGAGGTCACTTTAAAAAGAAGCAGACATACCAATATGTCATGTATACAGAGTAGGTTGACAGATAGAAGGCAGTCTCTAACAGTCTCTAGGAATATCCCAGGTGGCAAAGCAAAGTTTTTTCAGTACTTTTCCTAAATGTTCACTCTTCTCCAATTTGTAATTGGCATATGTCCACCTTGAGGAAGCTGCCTCTTGGTTGTCTCTAAACTAATTTTCATTTAAAATTAGTAAAATATTTTAACGAGGTGCAAACTAAAATAAATAATTATCTATATCAGAAATATCACAGGTAAAAAAATGTCCACCATATCTTAATAAATATGTCAAAAGAGTTAGCTAAAAATTACCTGGTTTAGTAAACAAAAGTGGTTGCATATCCAATCTCTCACCTATTCGAGTTAAGGGCTGGGATGGGCAAGGAAGGGGGTGGAAGAGTGGGGAAGGGAAGGGTAAATACCAGCCATCATTAAAAAAACCCAAACAAATCACACAATGAAACATTTGGAAAAAATGTGATTAGTAAAAAATAAATAAACTTTGAAATTAAGCAGTTTCATTTTACCAATGGGATATTTAGTCATTCATATTCCTTTAGTGCACTAGAGCTAGACAAAAAAGATACATGAATATTTAATCTCATATTAATTACTTCATTGGCATATATAGGTATTTTAAGAATGTTTCCAGCCACCAGACTTTGTCCATCAAGCACATTTTGGCACATTGAAATAAAGGATAATGTTAGAACAGCCTCATTCCTTCAAGCAAATATAATTAAAATTGCATTAATACAATAATAGATAATAAGCAGGATCTTTACAATTAAAATGAAGTTCTCTAGTTCTCCCAAATGCTGGTAAAAGTTATATTAAAAATTAAGAGAAAAAACACACACAAAACCCACAAACAAAGAAACAAAAAACTTCATGCTGGTCATGTGTCTAACTTCTGAGCAATCTGGTCTAGCAGAAGGTGTCCCTGCCCATGGCAGGGATAATAGAACTAGGTGATGTTTTAGGTCCCTTCCAACCCAAACCACCCTATGATTTATGGTTGATGGTGGGTGTGGGGTTGATGGGTGTTTTTTAAGTAAAAATGACATGCCCAAACAAAAATTCCATCTAATTTCAGGTGTGTGTGATTTCTGCAGTGACAAGCCTTGCTGGAACTTGTGTTAGTAGCATGAATTGCCACCACCAAAAGAAAAGGCTAAAACAGAAAACAGTACTGCACAAGAAAATATTTTATGTGCATCTCTCTCATACAATCTTCACAACTCCCCTGCAGTTAGATCACTTTTATTCATTACTACTATGAAGAACTATTAAAAAAGATAGATAATAGATTTCAAGCAAGACAATCTGCCTTACTGTCACCTTCGACTCCCAGCTTGTCCCCCCTTGCAAAGCAGTCTATGCCTGCTGCTCTCTAACACATGAAATGGGCATTCAGTTTCATTAACAGCTCAAAGAAATATTTTAGAAACTGCTAATTAAAAAGCAGGATCCCTTCCTCTTCAAAACATGCTTATCTCTCTGTTCTTTGCTCTTTGCTGTAGTTCCAGCTTGAGTGTGAAGTCCCTACTAATACAAATGCACCTTAAAAAGTTCAAACATAGATTGGTACTTGTCTTTTCATGGTGGCAGTGTATAGCAGAATAGCTTGTAGCCATCAGTCAGTCACACTGACCTTCAGTTACACAATGACCTACAAGTTTCTTACATTTTTAATAGGGAAAAGAAAAAAAGCAATTTCAATGGCCATTTAGCTACATCTTACAAAATCCTTTTAGCATTTGGGAGTTTTATGTTTTTCTCTCCAAGAGGTTAAGTAATGGGAATATAAATCAAAATGCCATTTGGATATGCTCATGCTGCAGAATAGCATTTGGTAATGAGAATGAAGTTGCTATGCAATTTGTATTAATATCCAGAAAATAAAGTTGATTGTATGGAGGGGGATAATGCAGACAAAAATAATGTGACTAGTTTACAGATACACAAATATGCATATGTGTGAATGTGTATCAGATGACAAAAACTTGCCTACAAAAAGTGTGACTTAAATTTCAAAGCCAATTTCAATTTCCCTGAGAAAATTAGTGTGAATTTTCTACAATAGTCGCTTATTATTTTAATAATTTAACACCTAAAGCTTTTAAGTAACAGACACCATAGAATCTTGAAAAATGAAGAAACAAATTAAGCAGAAGATCAGAAGAAAGGACAGGAAAACTAAAATTATAAAGAAAACACCAGCAAAATTGAACATATAATGCACAAATCCATAGAGTTTTTTCCTGTCATTTATGCAGTGTATGACCTGCTTTATTATCTCACATGATCTCCTGACCCTATTAGTTGGATTCCAAAAAAATGTTCTGGTTTAGGCATTATGAATTGGTATTCTACAGGATTTACCCATAAGTTCATAACTGGTTAAGTGGTCTCTAAAATGACTTAAACCATTGTTAAATATAGAAATAGAAGATCCTTCTACACTTCATATTCATTATCAGGTATTTGTCTTATAAAGTTATTTTTGCTTTTAAATTTGACAGGTAATGTCAGAATAGCTTGGAAAGCATTAATAACCTTGGAATTATGGTGTATTAGTTCTATAGTCATTTGTTTACCTGGGTGGCTGAAAAGTATAAACTTTCTTTTTATTTAGAAGAATGACTTTCACTAAAGTATTGCTTTGGAAAAAATCGTGTATTTTGCAGCTGACTTCCTCTGTAGGCAGAGTCCCTGCAGTGCCAGCCCCATGTCAGGCTGTAAGTGCAGAATTATGGGCCTGCATAGGGTTCTCTCTGGCCAGCAAACATAAGGAAGAAATGTTAGATAGAAAGATTTTCAACTAGGCAGACTTTTAACGGGGCAGTTTGTGCAATGACAACACATTCTTTGATTGTGTGTGCTGCCCAGAACGTGAGACCGAGCCTTGCCAAGGGCAGCAGTGCCAGCAGCCCTCCCAATGCAGTTCCTAAGCCTCTCAGGGATGCCCCAGGTAGCTCCCAAGCTCTCTATCTGCACTCCTTAGCTAGTTCCAGGGTTCCAGTTTGTGAGACAAATGATCATGCCAAGAAAACTTTACTGAGGGGAAAAAAAGTCTGCATAACCACATGCTTAACCTGACAACATTAACTTTCATGAAAATCCACTGATAGCTACCACCTTCCCTGATACAGCTCCAGCACATCTTTCCTTACTCTTGTACTAAAGCTTCCCCTGGCACTGTGTCAGCATCCTGAACAGAATGGCAGAAACTGCTGCAGTGTCTCGGAGTTCAAGAGGGAATGCTGAGTACTGAGGGAAGGCAGATGCACTTACCAGCCCCAGACACTAAGGTCACTGCTGACTCACTCCAGGGTGGGTAAGTTTTAGCACCAGAAGGTGAAATCAGCTTTCTCACACAAATCAGCTCAAAAATGCTTTCTTGTCACAATATTGTGTTATTCAGTCATCAACTTAGAAAATGTTAATCTGTTTTGGAGATATATATGAGAACAAGTGTACTAGACTGCATTTGAGATTGAGATTTCTTGTTTTATAAGTAATTTGGAATGTTGACATATTTACTCAAAGAATTACTGGTAAGTAAGCTATTAGAGAATCTGTTTCTTATCAGTGACAGAACATAAATTATTCTTCTTAATATATATATAAGCACATACATAAGGTAGATTTGTGTATATTTAAATTACCTGCTCATAAGTTGACATGAAGTTTTCGAAGTGACTAATATTCTTTGATTCTAGTCCAAAGTATTTCATGTTAAAATATTATGAATCTTTGATTCAATGAATATGCTGTTGGGTTATTAAATTTTAGTATATTTGGTATTAGAAATAGATGAAGGATTTCTACATCAAGAAATTTAAAATTAATTTGCAAGTCCTGGATATTTTAACTAAGAATAGTTGCACATTATTATTCAAATATTTTCTCTTTTAGAAGTCTGAGTCAAGTCTCAACTATCACATTTGTGGCATAAATCAAACAAGAAGGTATTTCTTAGAGTTCTGCTTAGAAATAAAACTAGTTTGCAATCAGACACATTATTGTAGGTCTGGATCCAGTGTTTGAAATCAATAAAACCTTTCTGCTGTCAATGCTAGAGATAAACTTTGGTCACTGCACAGCTTTAAGATAAAAGCTGCAACCGCTTTCCCTTCATTTAGAACACGTACAAATGCAGAGCAGACATGGCTTATTCAGTGAATTTGAGAAAGAAGTGAATGTGCAGGGCTACTGTGGTGTTGCTCCTTTCTGCACATTTCTGGTTTTCACACCATACTCTCATCTGGGCAATAAATTATGGACAAAGAAAACACAAATCAGACAGGAAACATACCTCCATTTCAGGAGACCTTCCGGGCTGATCGAAGTACAGAAAATCACAGACGGTCATTTTAATCAAATTTGTCCTTCCTGTCAATGTAAAGAGGAAGTTATGACTCCTTAAACAATAAAAATCTCTTGTTTAGCATTGATAAACAATCACAGATGTGAATGCTTGTTTTTGCATTCAGCACATTCACCTGGAAAAGAACTAGTCATTGCAAAATACCATGCACCTTCTAAAGCAAATAAGCCTTTTCTAATCACAGAATGGATGGCAGATGAAATAAGGAGACTATTTATCTGCTCTATAAACCTTGGAAAGACTAGAAAAACAATGTATTGGACACAACCACACTCTTCTGAAAACATCTATACTGAAAAGTAACTGATTAGATCCAAAAGACATTTAAATTAATTTCAGATAAGTGTACTCTTCACTACTTACTGTGGTCAAAATAGCTTTTCCTAGGATTATTGACTTTCCTGATTTCTTATGAAATCATGCAGTTTGTTTGATCTGAGGGTGTTCATATTTATTTTCCATGCATGAGAAAATCTGAAACCAACAAAATAATCTAATGCCAAGATGAAGTCACAGTTGATTACTGTTAAAATGTTTGTCCCTTCTGATTTTCAATCCTACAATAAAAAATTCTGTTATTGTGAGGGACATAACTTCATAAGTGAAGGAGGAAAATAACTTTCCATTTATTATTTTATGTCTAGAATGACAAGATTTTGAAACAATATTAAAAAGAAATTGCTTTATGTTTCAAGGGAATAGGCAGTTGCACTTTCATGCTGGATGCCTTTTTAATGCTGTTACATAAATCTCCAAGGTTTCATAAACCAAAATCCAAGCTTTTACCAGTAAAATTTAAAGAAAATAAAGATAAGTTCCTCTTAAAAATAGCTGTACCAAGTTTCAGATCTGGAGTTTCAACATGTACTTATTGGGTTCTTTTGAAAATTACTTGACAGGAGGAAAAAAATAAAGAAATCCATAGAGAACTATCCTTATTTAAGCCTAAATTAAGCTTGGAAATAAAGCTGTACTTCTTGTTAAAGGTTAAAAAGCTTTTCCAATAAGAAAGGATAACAGCTTTTTTGTACATGATTTCTGAATTCAAATAATAAGAAAAAGTCAAATATTGCAAGAGCTGTCTATGGTATAACACTTGGAATACATAGAGTTCTCTACAGTGGATAACTCATTGGAATTTTCTCATTTTAAAGTCAAAGATATATATTTTAAATGTGCTAGCTTATGTTGAAGACAGACACCAATTAAGTAAAAATGCAAAGCAAACACAAAAACTTCTGGCTTACCAACAGGATCTGCTCTAAAAATAGGATCAAAGGCAAAAGTAACCAACACAGTTGTACTAAGAACTGAAGTTAAAAGAAGTGCCAAGCTGCTAATATTGCTCAGCTCCACAGCCTTGAGGCTGACATGTCATATTTAATGCATTCTGCTTCTCTGTCCCCAAAACGAGCTGTTATTCATATTTCTACCAACAGCATGCCTAAAAATCTAACCACGAACAACTGAGACATTTGCCCCATCCTTGCTTTCTTCTTAATCTACCACTTCAATCATTACATTTCCAAAGATGTTAAAATAATGCAGAAAAGCGATCTAGTGATGAAGGACAGCATTTTCTGAAAGAATACAACCTATTCAGCCTAATGCTTGACCTGCAGCAGCATTATTGGCATGAATGAGAGAAGGGACCCAGCTGGATCCCACTACTTCTAACATTTTCTTCTTTGAATGGTTCAAAGAGTAGAAAGAACATAAATTAGGATTGAATCTAACATTTTCAATCAAGGGAGTAGACCATGCATTACAGCACAACTTTAATAACACTCTAAAACTTTGCAACCTTGAGTTGAAAAGAGAATAAATCTTGAGTCCTACCCCAGAACCTTATGTATGGCTCTATGCCAGTCTATTTTTCAAGTTGACCTGGATGTACTGGGAATGACCACACTCAGTCAATGTTTGGCCCTTTCTAACAAGGTAAAGGGCTAAATGCATAGAAAATAAAGATGAAAAGAGCAGCAAAGTAGAAGTCAAATACCAGAACAGAGTAAAAATCTTAGTATAAAATAAACATAAGGAAAATACATAATTAAGTCTCTGGACCAACTTTGTAGATGGCCTTAGAGACAGCAATAATAGGTAAACATAATTTGACCTAGTTTTTATAACACTATTAAATTGTGATAACTGTAGCTAAGAAAAGCAGAGAGGGGGGTGGTTGAATAGTTTTTTTAGCTAAAAGGAGGCTTCTAAATCTTAACTGCTCTTTTTTAAACCATTGCAAACTGCAGTCATCAGGCTTTGGATCCCCATATTCCTACTGTAACTATAGCTGTCTTTCATACATGCTGTAACTTTTCTTTTATCATCTACCCAGGACAAATAATCAAGAGGGTCATAAAGCCAAAGAGTATCTGTCTTTATCACAGAGTTCAGCAAGATGACAGGCTAGGCTGGGGAATTATTTTTAGACATAAAGGTCATAAATATTTAAATTTGGTGGATTTATAATTTAAAAAGAAAAGAACATTTGAAACTATGCCATTGGAGAGATTGATTTTCTCTTTTTTTGCTTTATAGTCCTTGATTTCATTATGCAGTCTACTGATTTATTTTACATCCAAATGTATTTGAAAAAAAAATCTGGAAAATGTAACTTTACTTCATTAAAATCTGTAAATATATTTCCCCAGGAGTCAGTACTTTGAAAGAAATCTCAAGAAATCTGTCCTGTTTTTCTGTAGGGCATGTATTCCAGGTTCTTCTGTATTAGTCTAATAGTTTATGGTAGAACATGGTGATAAATAATCAAAGAACATAATTTCTAAGACTTTTTTTTATTCACTTCTCTATCATTAGTTTCAAGGTTCTTTATTTTTAAACAAATTTAAAAAATTTTCAATCACTGACATGCATTTTTCCCCCTTACATTTAATTCTAATTGGTATTTAACATGCACCTAGTATTCTAAATTATTTTTAGTCATCAGTTTTTAATCTACTGCTAACCAGATGTTATCTACTGTTTCCAGAGAGAAGATGCTGCTTACATACAGTGCAATGTAGCACAAAGTTTTGAAACAGGACAACAAATGACTTGATCACCTCTAGAATGTGCTTTTGGCACATTCTCAGGCTTTGATGGTAAACCATGAGATAGATGTCCAATTGCAGCACTTAGAGACAGAGGTCTGCCTTCTTTGGTAAGTGGTCCTTCAATGGGATACAGTTTAGCAGAATCTGATAATGAATAAAGAGGCATTTAAAACAGTCTTAAAACTCTTAAATAAATCCAGTTGTTCTGGACATTTATGTTCCTAACAGTTATTTGTAACATTTTTTTCCTCAAGCTGTCCTAAAGCATATTTTTTATTCGACTTTTTACTCAAAATTAGATGGATTTCCCTTCTGTACTACATCAGAGGAGTGTTTGTTCAGAACCAATATACTTTATTATCTTTCCAGACCCTTTCAATATTGCAGATGCCAACATTAAAACATCATTTTGAAGTATTTCTCACTTCCAGTAATCTCCTTATCAAGATGAGGAACAAGTAGTTTTTATTATTAAAAAATCCTGTATTACTGTCTACACATGCATAACAAACATGCCCGGATGTCTCTTAGAATTTCTAAGGAGTCGAGATATATAGATATATCTGACATATACAGTATTGTATCCTTGATTATATAACATCTGAGTACCTCATACTATTAACATGCAACAAGGTAATCTTAGGAGCTCTAGCATATAAATGAAGAATTGGGAAACAAGGGGAAAAAGCTGACTGCCACCAATCTAGTTTAGACAATGGTAATGAAAATATGCTTTACAACCCAGCGTTACATTTTAATTACTGAGCCATTGTACTTTGAAAGATGTTCAATTGATCTATTCTTTGCACATCTTATTATGTAAATGCAAAATAAAAAATGAAATAAAAAAACCAAGCACCTATGACCCTTTCTGTTTAATACCTTTTCTTTTAAAAAATAAAACGGGATGTTTCAGTGCAAGAGCGCAGACTTTTCCAGTTCTTAAAACTGCTGACAAAAGAGAAAACTACTGTTAGTAGAAACTATCTCTTGAAGTGTGACTAGAGACTACAGAATGGTATGAACTTTTCTTTCTATACTGTCATAATGAATAGGGAAATAACCAAACGCAGCAACATCTAAAATTACAAGGCACAAGTCAAGTTGTCCCAATTGTGAAACTTTGTGATGCCTCGAAGCAATATAAAAATGAGCTCTGCACCAGTGATGAACTTTTAGTACTTGTCATCTCAGAATGGAACCAGCAGGCTTTTGATTACTTACTTGTCTCCACACCTCTTTTCTTCTTGTGTTTCCAAAAGCTGTGCCTGCTCATCTGCATGCATCTGCAATGGTCTGAATTATTCCAGATTTAAGCTTCAATTTTTGCACCTCTGCTCACAGTCCATAACCTTGGTGTGAGGCTGTTCACTCAAAATGGGTGCGGATTACTCAGTAGAACACAAATTGAGTTGGTGGAAGAACTGTGAACCAAAAAAAAAAAAGTTCAACTGCCAAGAGGAGAAAACATGATCCTGTAGCTTGGAAAATGTGTCAGCTATAAACACATTGGAATAAAATTAACTTTGAAACCTCAGCAGAATTAAATAGGGACCATGTTCACAAATTATCTCAGAAAATAAAAACACACAAAGTGTTGATTCGTCTTACGCAGGTGAGCAGATGGGTTGTTTCATTTTTCTTTTTAAGAAATGATGCAACATTCAGTCACTGATTATGAAATAAGTATACAGTTTAAAACCTGACAAGATTATATGAAATTAATGCTGCTCCTAATAACTGTGTCTTAAATTAAAAGCCTGATAGCTCAAGACCCATTGTGCTGCAAACAAAGGCTCATTCCTGTAAAGAAAGGTCTTTGAGGGAGTCCTCAATTTCTGGTTTTCTAAAGCAGTATGTGCACACAATCTGGTCCCTGTTGGTGCAAATGCCGACACCGAGTTCCTCCTTAGCTCCTGGCACACGCAGATGTACTTCTGTCTCTCATCCAAGCCATGTACTTACACATCATTTTGAAACTTCATCCTCTCTTTTCTTCTTTCTTTTGAATACTTTTTCAATTGTCTCACACTCTCTTTCAATTTTGTTGTATACAATTTAAAGTTTTAACTTTAATTCTCTTAAATGCTGAAGAGCAGGTTTTTTGCTAAGGAAGTTTACTACAGGTTACCAAAATCAGTATATATTTCTCTTGACTTAATGAGTTCTGAATTAGGCTTTCAGTTGTGTAAAAGCCACAGAGCACTCAGGATCTTTTTGGTCCTCCTGCATTTAAATGACGTGCTTTGGTTATCAGAAGGCTCTCATTAGTTTTCAGCTGTCATGACTTAGATAAAATCCTGTGCCATCTATTTCAGTTTTATTAGTTTTGAGAGCATAGATTGCAATGCCTGAAAAACAAAACAAAACAAAACCAAACCAAAAAACCCAGTTTTTCAAAGTTTTTTTGAAGTTAATTTGTAGGGGACATAAAATCATTGATTTTGGTCAGTGGATTCTGGGGTGACTATTATCAACATCAAACCAGACCCAAAATATGAAAACCTCTTGGTTAACAGCTTTAAAGAAAATAATTTAAAGACAACAGCTGTCAAACAACCACTAAAGACATATTGACCTCTGCTTAAATCTTTTACACTAACACACTTTTTTCTGACTAGTGAATGTAGGACAAAAATAACCTGGGTCAAAACACAGAGCTGCTAATCTGCAAGAAAAGCCAACACTTCCTCTGCAGGACTAAGACTGTTGCTAGGATGATAAAGGAAGCCTGCCCTACTAACTCCGCAGAAGTAGCAAAAGTTTCCCTTATCAGAATAAAACAAGCCTTACAGCACCAATAAATTGAATTTCCATATATTGTGGCTTAACCTCGCTAGGCAGCTAAGCATCATACAGCTGCGGCCATAAATAGATTTGATATCCTGAAATTACCTTTAGAAGTAATACATATAAAAGATTGAGATAGAACAGATCAAAGTTTGTTAGACAAGAAAATAAATGTTAAAAAAATCTTTTATAAATTTAAAAAAAAATTGTGGTAGAAACGAATGATTCTCAAGTTTAAATTTAACAGTAGTGAATAAGCAAATGAGTTAAGAAGAATCAGTGTGATGTCATGTCCCTAATTCCAGACAAATGTGCAGTGGATTTTCTCTAGGTGCTTGCAAAAGGATCTAACAGGAATTTAAAGAGTTTCAAATTTAGAAAAAATTACTTGCTTCATACTAAGAAAGGGAACAAGAGTCACACAGGAAGATATGAAAATATCAGGCGACAGACATAAAACAGTTTCATTGAGCAGGTATTCTTTTTGCAGAATGTTAAGACAAGATGCACAAAAGGAAACAAGCAGATAAAATTCCTTGGGACCTTGAAATTCCTTCTGGCAGGGTCCTAGGAAAAAAGGTTTTAAGAAGTATTAATAGCCATACAATTAGAAGTATTCTTTCAGATGGCTCACACTCTCACACTCCAGTCAGGCAAAAAGAATCATAAATGGCGTTATGAAAAGAAAAAACAGCATTTTTCAGACAGAAAGACTAAGCTAGTTTGATTCAAGTTTTTTCCAATATGAACATACAAGAAATTAAATTTAAAGATAGACATTATTAGCTAATTAGGTAGAAAAACAACACCTGGTATTTTTGACCATTCCAAAAAGATTTAATTCAACAACATAGTTGAAAGTACAAGAAATTCAATTTAGTTTAACTTATAAAAGAAAAACTTATAATATATAAAACAAAAATGGTTTCACAATGACTGTAGATGAAGTATCACACATTGTGAAGGAGACAACTAAAAGCTACATGGATGTAGAGCAATATTTTAAACTGTGTTATCAAGGCTGCTCCAGTATCTTGGTACTGGAAATATTATTTCGTTCCTGTATTATATCCCTTTTCTGGAAAAATTGTTCAGAAGCTGCAGAGGAAAAAGAAACAGTTTAAAATCCACCACTCTGAGAAAACATGCAGTTCAAATTTTAAATTCTTAGCCTGAGGAAATGGTATCTCTTTTTCTCAGTGCTATGTACTAAGATTTATTGTACAATAATGCTGCTAGGCGTTCTGATGTACTGAATCTTGGAGCATTTGATGTTGTGCCTATTGTGGTGGCCAACAGCTGGCCTGAAGGCCTCACAATTATAATTAATCCCCGTTTTATAACTGAAAGGTAACTAATTATATAAGCACCTTAATGATATCACTTGGGTGGCGTGCACCGCTGGGGACGCAGGCAGCTGTTGGCTGGTTGGGTGGGTGGCCACTGGTTCAGACAATGGGGATTGACCCTGCAGACATTCAGATCTGTGTAAGAAAGAGAGCACTCAATAAACCTGGCTGTTGCTGCATGAGCCCTGTGGATGTCTGAGAGAGAGATTAGCACTACTGACTGGTGATCAGAATCTGAATTTATTGTGAGCTACATATGCTTATATACCATTCTAGGAAGGCTTGTAATTTTTTAATTCATTGATTGGGTTAAACATCACACAGACAAACTTACACATTTTGCAACATTTCTACTTGATTCAGTCTTCTTCCCTGTCACCAGTCTTGATCCAATCTTCTTACAATCTTCAAAGCTCTGTCTTGCCAAGGCATCTTGGTTATCTAACTGCTTATGGTAATTAAATCCCCAGTACTCCCTGTTTTAGCTCCCATAAACCCAGTGTGTCTTGCCACTTTTCTGTCTCCAAAACCATGACATGTGACTGCCTTGAAAGAAGAATGGCATTGGATAAAAAAAAACTGGGATACTCTATTGTTTTCTAAAGACTCAGGTTTGTGTCTTTGTTCCTTTCTTCCTCTTGTCTTTAATATCCCCTAAAAACACTGAAAGAAATGTAATCAAATTATGTGAAAACAGAAGGAGGCTACAGGATCATAGCTGGAAACTACAGCTCTTACTCTATTGTAAGTCAAAGTCCTCGATCTAGGTTTGCTTCCCTCTGAATGTCCTTTGAACACCAAGGATTTCAGGAGAAAATAAGAAAGTCAACTAATGGACTTCTTGGCACAGAGCAGTTGTTTTTCCAAGGTAGCATAATTTTAAATTTTACATTTTAATAATGTTTTAACCTCAAAGTTCAATTTTAATTAATTAAATGGGAAGGAGAGGAAAGTCAGGTGACTTTCATCCCTTCAACTGCAGCTTTAATTTAATCCTTTAAAAGCACATATAAACATCAAGCCTAAAATATAATTGTACTACATAGCTAAACTGAACATAATAACCTGCAGTCCAAATAACCTTGAAAGCACAGAATGCAATTTGAGTCTTAATACAACTAAGTGCATGTATAAGCAGTCTTAACTTTTTCTGCTATACAAATTATTTTTTATCTTCCCCTTGAGAATCCCCAGGACAGCAAGCTTTGAAGATTCCATTTTTTCTGGAAATTTTAATCCGTGACAAAAGATTTCAATAAGTACAATAATTTACAGTTAAGCAGGTGTAGTTCTTTCCATTCTTAAATTTTACAATAGTAATATAAAATATTTCCACTACCCAATTCCTACAGTATATTATTCTTTGTCACAAGAAATGACAATGCTACAGTTGTTCCTTCTCATCGGACTCTGCTATGCATCACTGTAGCTCTATTAGCAGTCTTTCTTAGGTTATTCTAGTCATTATTGGTACCCATTATTGACATGCAAAACATTGATTACAAAGTAGAACTTGACAGAAAACTTCATTCCACACAAGGCTTTGATGTGAGGTACACTTTACTTCATAAAGTAGGGTAAAATAGCTCCAAAAATTACCTCCATCTATTTCAGATACAGGCTAGATAATAATGAGTAATGTAAATGTGGGCTGAACATCATGTTATTTTTGAATTCTTGAGAATTGTTCGGTGAAAGTAGACATTAACATAAACATAATAAAACAGCGGTAAATCACTTAAATTTGTATTCTATTTCGTCACACTCTTCTGGCACAGGCCTCTAAAGCACTGCCAAGAAAGCTTGTTCCATAAAGTGTTGAACTTACTGCCCACTTTAACCTCTGCTAGCAAGACGTTTTGGGGATAACAAAATCCATTGCATTTTAATTCACTACAATGTTACACAGATGCCAGCATTTTGTCATCAACATAAAATTCAGTTTCAAGTTCAAAAACTTACTTTTCAGTTATCAGAGAAAATAAAAGTTTTCTACAGTATTTTTATATACCTTGTCTTCCAAACTGAAATGTTGCATATATAATGTGGTGGGATCCAGTCCACTTCATGCTGTTTCCAATGCATCAAAGCCTACTTAACTCTCTAAAGTAGGGTGCAATTTCTCATGTGCTTGGAGGAAGGAGGGGCTGTCATACAAGTCTACTCATCAGTTTCCAGGGTGTTTTATTAGAGCATTTCATCTTTGAAATGCCACCAAGCTGCTTACCTATCACCAAAGAATCTCAAAATCTCTGGTCTCAAAAATACAGCCAGCTAATTTATACTACATTTCTAATACATTTGCAGCAGAAAAGGCAACAGGGTTCTGCAGTTAAAATGCTTATCCAGTCCTACACTCTTTGATTCTGTTATTAAAAGTAAACAATGTAGCTAATATTTCATGCTCTATATAGCTCTCAAAAATTACCTGCAGGAATGTTGCCTTTTGCAGCCACATCCCTTTGGCAATTCTGCATAATCCATCTGAGGAAGATTTCTGTTTACATTGGATTTATTTTTACTATAGCTCAAGGTCAAAATTGTAGAAAATATACCTTAAATCACAGTTTGAAGTCTTTGAATCTGGCAGAAGCAATCTGGGTATATAAAGCTGTTTAAATGCATAACATAATTTGGTAAATAGTACTTTATATGTTCTTTAAACCTGATGCTACTTTTATTGATATAGCCAATGGGAGGAAAAAATCCCCCCAAGAATGAGGTTATATTGAAAGAGCAAAATGGAAAATTTTGGGGTAAAAAGAATTTTCAGGCTTTTATAAAGTACATTCATTTATACATTTGCTATGAAAATTAAGTTTTTCCTTATTCTCTTTATTATAAAACCTCAAAATTTCTATAAAAGAAATAACTACAACCCCAAATATAACTTCTACTGTTTGAAATGGAATTAGATTACACATGTAACTTGTCAATGATATGACAAGTGCTTAAAGAGCTGAAAATACCTACCAGGACATGCTGCAAAACAGACATGATTTTCCAATCATTTCAGTTGTCTTGTATAGTCACAAATACAGATTATCACTTAGCAACTATTGGGACACTATTAAAGTTAATAATTGTTCAAGACCACCTGTATTTGTGGATTACTTTTTTTTTTCCACAGTTCCAAACTGAGTGGGCTGTTTCCATGCAGAGTTCATAACTTGTCTCTGAAAGCACCTTCCCTGAAATACTGGGTCACATTATAAAATCAGAATGTATTAGAGTGGAAACCTGGAGCACCAGACCACGTTTCAGCTTGCTTGTATCACCCTGGTCACTTGAGCTGTAACACCCAAAGAGGAGCCTAAACCAGAAAAACCCAAAGGAGCAAGAGGCAATGCACAAAATGTTGCACCTAGCCAACTGCAGAAACTGAACTTTTGTTACATGTGGTGTGTAACACCTAAGGACTTCTCATGCAGCAAGAAATACATATCTGTATTTCACACAGATTGAATGCAGTTCTGAAATAATATGGATAGCACCATTCTGCCCCCTTCAACCTTTGGAAGATGAATATATGTCTTACTCAAAAGTAAATTTACAATGTAAACATATATATGGCTGAATTTCTCAAAGTTTCTCAAGTATTTCATATGTGTTAGTTCCCTATAGTGAGATTCTGAGTTAAAGTAAAAAAGATTTTTCACTGTAAAAAAAAAAATTCAGTTGACATTTTGTGTTCTTCATTTCAGAATATTGGTTATGTATATACCAGAAAATATCAACAAAGGCTTGCTTTTTCATAGTCCTGAGCAGAAGGAGAAGAACAAATATGCTAAAAGTCTCATGAGTCTATGACTAATAATTCCACTCTTCATATGTAAAATTCCTTTCAAGCAGAAAGATAATAATTTCTCAACTCAAAGGATAGGGCCAAGACAACAGATTGAATTCCCCTATTACAGCTGAGACACTACAGACCTTATTCTAAGTGCAAGGCTCATTCCCTTAAATTGCCACCTCACATGTCATGGAGACTACAGATACATAAATCACATCTGCCAAAGGAAAAGGGTAAATAAAAGAGTTCGATCAAAACAAGGCACTTCATTTTACATTCCCTTGGCTGTAAAGGAAAAATAATAATAAAAATAAAGGCCTCATGCCAGATGCTGGCACATTACTAAATGACAACTAAAATATACCATTTTGTAATGGAATATGATAATGAGTAAAACAGAAATAAGACTAATAAGAAAAATAAGATGGATGGGAGGTATCGCTGTGGGTCCAACCTAGTTTCTACATGTAAGAGAAATTATTAAAAACCATTGTTGTTTCCACTGTTTATTTGTGTGGTTCAGCCTTTCAGAAGTAATAAAAATAGAGTCAGTCAGAGATAGGATTTGTATAGTAATGAACATTTCATAGATAGCTGGTGTGTTTTCTTTTCCAGTGAGCTTCGCTCAAAATCAAGGGAACCACATTGTGTACAACAGATACACTGCCTAGTGCATCTAACTGGGATGTGCAAGACTGTATCCCAAAATACATTCATATAAACTGTGTGCATTGTGGTATATATGTACTCCAAAAATTTTAACAAGGTCCTTTTGTTGGTAGTTAAAGTGCAGGCTAAAAGTCAACTCAAAATCCAACATGAGCAATGGCTTTAATTTTTTAAATAAAAAAAATCACCATATTGAGTTCACAGTTTTCCCATGAATAGAATAAAGATCAAAGAGACCCACTGGGGCAAGACTGGCATTAAACCATGCCACATTCAAGGACAAAATTACTTCACAGAAAGGGTAAACCTTTGAATAAACCTCCTTCATTTCAGTTCAGGCTTATAAGACAAAATTATATTTCTAACGTGTTTATTTTAAAGTAAATAAAATAATTGTAAAATAGCAAGGATTAGTCTTTTATGATTTTAAAATGTTGATTGCCTTTAAAGTATGACGTTTGAAGGCTTTTTAAAAGGTGAAGTTTTTACCATTTCTATTAACAATTTGAGTTTAACTCTCTAGGTGGGGATTTCGTTATTAATCAATAACATGGCTAAACCACAACCAAGTTTTGTGCATAACAGCTTTAATTATTACTATAACAAAAACAATCACTATCCTCTTCTCCATTCATAGGACTTAAGACTTCTAAAAATATTAGCTAGCTAAAGGTTTCCCCAAAAGGTCAATTGAAGAAGCAGCTAGAAAAGCCAAGGGATATAATTTGCTTTCTGCTTGTGCCCTGAATCCTGTTTTTATTTCTGTCATTCAAGAACAGAAGCTCACAGCAGGTTTTCCAAAACCACCAGAGGAAATTTAGTGGGGTGACTTTATCTGGACTGGTCCACGTGGAGAGCTGATTGACACCACAGCACACACTCTGCAGAGCAGGTGGCAAAGGCCATTAGTGCCTGCTTTTCTTCACATTGCCCTTCAGCAGCAGGGCCCCTGGCTTCTGCCTCCAATTAGTCCATAAATAAATTATTGATCTATCACTTCTGAGTTCATACTGTTTTCTAGCCTTGAAACCTCATTATTCTCAAATATGTCCTAGGGATCACTAAACTTTTAGAGTAACAAAATCATGTTACTGCATATAAATCCAGACATTTTTAAAATACCTGTGTCAATTCACCTGTCCAGACTTAAACTAAGAAATTACTTAGCAATTTTTGAATGAAACATATTTCCTATCACTTGATCAAGGACTTACAAATAATAGAGAGAAAAACAAATCACAGTTGTGCAAATGCACATGACAAACTTTAATCTGCCTATAAAAACAACCATTGCATACTTGATTTCTACAGAAACATCACAAGGTCTATTTGGCTAAGAAAATGCTACAACAATCTAGCTAAATGCCAGTTTTATTGTAACTCATTGGAAATGGTGGCCCAGGAAAGGTCCCAGAACAAGGACAAGAGTGCCAGATTAAGGTAAAATATAAATTATTAAATGACTGCAAATTACAGATGAAATATCTTTGTATGCAACATATATAGGAGAACCATATCTATATACACAATTACATTTAATTTCCATATATAATATTACATTAAAATATACATATACAGAGAAATTGTATAGGAAAAAATATGTGTGGTCTGTAAACATGAAATATGGTGCATTTAGAAAATATTTACAGAAATACATAGAACATACCTAGAAATATATATAAAATCATATTTCTGTATATAAAGAAAACATAACCAGCAATCAGAAAAAAAATTATGAAAGAAAAAATAATGCACAAAAAAATCTGACAAATAGACATCATCAGACAATGGTGGAGAAAAACAAAAAGTGATACGAGACTGAAGTGCTTCAGTATCACAAATCAAATTCAATCTGTAAAGCTGAAGAGGTTTCCAGATCAAGGAACAAGGTAACATTTAACTTACTTTGTTGTTTTTATGGTTTTCCATCATTCTAGTTCTTTAATTCTCTTCCTTTCATTTTTCACTTTTAGTAGAGCAAATAATATCACTTTCTTTCCTTTCTATTTTTTCCACATTTTTAGTACATAGTTTGATTTTTAAACCCAGCCATCACACTTTCAGTTATTTTTATTAAAAAGCAACATGATTATCCTTTTTAAAAAATATTTTGCAAAATGTCACTAAAAAACCTATTGTCGGTCTCAACCAATTTAATGTTTCTCAGAGCACTTCTGGCTCATAAAAAAGTCTATAAAATCAATTAGTATTTAGCTGCCTTCTCTCCCTTCTTTTGTTTTGTATAACTTAGCTGTTTCACAATAAATGTGAATATTCAAAATCCCGTTTGTTGTTCTGTGTTTTCTTCTTCTTCCTACTTACAAAACCATCTTTGTCTAGAATCTACAATTCTATGTAAAAATTAATTAAATAAACTAAGAATTTCTATTATCTTGATCTACACAAGCTGTACTTGGCTACTTTTCACTATTATTGCCCTACCTCAGCAGGTTTTGTAAGGATTCAAGCAGCCTGACAGCAGTCTTTATAGTCAGATATCTTTTTCCTGAAAGAATATAATGACTTTTTCTATTAAAATATATCAACAAGAAGCTAGTGCTTGAAAAAGACATTGCTTGAAATATTCCAGTGCTTTGCAATCAAAAGTGTCTGGCCTCTTTTTGGGCTTCAGAGACAAAATGTAGAAATATTCATCATAAGTCATTAATAGAGAGAGGCTGCTGGTATTTTGTAGATACAACTCTTTTACCCCAGTTTTGTACTTTTTGGAACATAGTCAAACTTAATGAAAGATGTATTTTTTTTCTCAGTATTCTCATTGTAAACAACTTCAGATGATTCTTTCAACAGTCCATTACTTCTGAGAGCCAGATAACTCTTTCAGTCCTTCCCCAGGCTGTTCCTTCCACAATGCCTGCTCTAGAAATGCCACCAGTAATAACTGCTGAAGAAAGTGACCATCACTCCTGGCAAGGTGAATGAAGGAGGGCACCGGGTAAATGGGGAAAAGAATGAGAAAATAAAGTGGGACTCTCTCTCATGGTTGTATGTCAGGGGGCTGAAAAGTGAGGAGGATGAAAGTAGCAGGCTGATGTCCTTCCCTCCAAAAGGAGAGAATAAAACTTGAAATTGTGCTATGTGAAAGAAAAGAAAGGCATATGACTACTTGTGATGACATAGAACCAACTTCTTCCCAATTATACTGCTTTTTCTTGCCAATGGTACCTTAAAAGAAAAATCAAAACCAAAAACTCATAATGAAGCTTGTGAGCTAGAGCTTATTAATTTTCAGCATTTTACTTACCCTGTCAACATTCCCTCCTGGTCACAAAATATATTGGAAGGCTGTAATGTTGTACAGAATCAAATATTTGTGACCTTTGGGCTCAACTGAGTTGTACACCACTGATGGCACATCTAGATACTCTTCAGATCATTCAGGGCAAAAGCATAACATTTGTCACATCAAAACGCAAGACTATCAAGTTCTAAGGAGACAGAAACTGAGATTTTTGGCCAACACTACTAAATGTCACTTTAAAACACAGTTGGAAGTCTTGCCCAGACAGTCTGTAGGACTTCTGAAGCCAAGGCATAGTGATATGACTTCAATGGGATCAAAGCAAACCTGAATTTTGCTCCAATTTTGAAGCATAATTAGAAGTCTGAACATCAGTAGCCACTCACTCAAATTGGGAAGGCAGAGGAAAGAAAAAGTATTACTTTTCCTTTTGTTTGGGCCATAAGAATGTTTTTACACTCAGTCCCTCAAGAATTGTTCAATTTCTTAAACACTTAGAAGACTACAGACTTGGTATTCAATATGGCATAACTTCAAAATTCAGCGTTGGTTTTTAAGTGCAGAATTACTACAGCCAGGATTGCAGTAAATTGGTCTTTGACAGGTTGCTTTCAGTCTCGTTCAATGGTAACTATAGCAACAGAGTTTGGCAATTATCAATCTTGAATTCTATTGAAATAAATAAAGATATAATCTGCCTTAAGTCTTTTATTACATCTGCATAATAAGGAGCTAATCATACGAATTTTAAAGGGATCCTTGCATCATTGAATTTTCAATCACATAATAGCATTGATACTTAAGTTGATGTTTAACTGCAGTCTGAAAATACATTATTAGCAGAGATAAGTGTCTCCATTTGAACAGGCACTGCAAAAGTTTCACCAACTGGGAGGAATTGGAACCCATGAAAATTACTTCAGTTTTGGTTAAGAACCTGTATAACAAATATGGGGAAGAAGAGTAATACAGATTGTACTACTATGCAAAATCAAAGACGAGTTTCTAAAGTGGTCAGTTGTAAAAGAGCTGTATTAGTTGCAGTATTCTTTAGTAGGCTACTGGTGATAAACACTGTGATATTTTAAGTTATTGCTTAAGTTAATGACTTAGCCTAGTACTTAAAAAATTTTATAATACTCAAGAAACTATTGAATATTGTTATATGTGAAAATTTTACCTTTCAAAATGTATCTGTTGTATCCAAACTCTCGTGCTTGTTATCTAAAATTTCATTTTGAGTTCTGCTTGTGACTGCATGACCTTGCTCATTTATAATGCTGAATCTATAAAAGGCTCCATAGGTTGAAAAATGCACACTTGCTAAGTTTTCAAAGATACCTTCCTAGCTGTGATATGCAGAAGTAGCTTTTTAAATTTCTGTATCTTCTCATTACTTGTAGCCCTGTAAATATTTATAATACCCAGCAGTATAAGTTTCACCACTGAAAAATATTAGTGCAGTCCTGTGCCTTAAGCAAAAAAAAAAACAAAAAACACCAAAAAAATTCAGATAAAATTTAAAAGATCATCACCTAACAGGTTATTGTTTTACAGAGGTTTAAAAAATCCTCTGGTTTGAGTATTTTGAATTCTTGATTGTTTCTTAGAGAAAAACAGAATTTCTATGTAGTCTGTTTGTCAGATGCTGCAAAGAGTCAAAGTTAACATCGGGGGTGTGGAATATGGGTTTATAATTGTTAAGGCTTATGCTCCCCAGAAGGCCCCGTAGGAAGGCACAGCTGCAGGCTGGATGGTTGGAAGCCAGTTGGAGCTGAGGCAGCTGTGAGGAGGAACACGTGGATGGACAGCAGCTGAAGGGGAAGCTGACTGGGGGTGGGACACATGGACAGCAGCACTGCAGCTGAGCAGCCAAGGGGTGCCTTCTTCTGTTAAGTTTTGGTTATGCCCAGTGGAAGTTAAGAGTATAAAAAGGGGGTGACTTTTACAATAAAGACATCCCCTTCAGATGCATAAAGGGGGTCTGTGGCTCTTTGCTCCCCATTGCTACACTGGGGTATGTTCCAAAGATGCAAATCTTTGTTACATGCAATCCCAAGTTAACTTTACCCATTCTAGCTTGGATACTAAAAGGAGTACAGATGAGGTACCAGAGACTTCAAAGTGACTTCCACAAAGATGCTCAGCTGAAGCCCCCATCGCCTAGACCATTGCTGAAATTAGATATAATTTTAAAGTTGACATAATTTTAAAGTTGATCCTCTTTTAAACCAGCACTTTTTGTCTTATCTATGCTGCATTCATATCTGCCCATTCAATTACATAATGAGGGAGAAAACTACATTAACAGAGAGAGGTGCTATTCAATCATCCTTCAATATTTTAGCTTCAAGTGAAAATCACGGCTTTGTTTCCTTCCTCTCTAACATCATGAGAAATGGGAAAACACACACAACAGGATAAGCACAATTATTCACAGGTCCTATCCATACATACTGTATAGATAATATGAGATAATAGGTCTTTTGAATTATTTAGAGACATTCTCTTGCTGAAACCCCATTTGCTGCTAAAAAGCAAGCACCTTTCAAGACACAACTGAGAACATTGTTGAGCTGAGCACATAACTAGTAGCAGTGGCTGTTGACAAAACTCTTCCTTTCAGAAAGGTGTATGGTTGTTAAGAAATAAATACACCTGCACTTTTATTGGTCTTATTACCCTTTGCTGCTTGCAATTCAACCTAATAAACGGCTCTAAGTGATTGTTAAGGGAACTTCAAGGCTTCTGTTTTCAGTCAGCTACATTTAGTCAAACATACAAAACATGAAAACTTTACACAAGGATGGAAGACATCAAGCCAGAAAGCAAATTTTAAAGTATCTTCGATTAAAAAATCATTTAAGCATTGCTTGTCAAGACACCTATCAACAGCACCTATTACTCCTGAACTCATTCAATACCTAGCCCACCAATACAGTTGAACCCAGTTACTGCTATATTATATATAAATGCTACCATATCACTAATACTTTAGCTGAAAAATTTCAAGGTGAATTTCATCACAATTAAAACACAAGTCTCAGGGCAATTCGTCCAAAGAAATAATGTTTTAGAAGTAATTGGTTGGCCACCACAGTCTTAATACCCTCTATATCTGCAGACTCATTTTAGAGCCTCATGACATTTTCACTGTGTTGAAAATCTTTCAGCTAGTTTTGATTGCTAGCTTTATTTCCTAGGAATAAAATTATAGAAATATTTAGGATGGCATTCATTATTTCCCATCAACTTTCATTTCTAGTTCCTTGAGTTTCCACTTGATATTAAAATTAAGCCATCAGCACAGCTCTAGAGAAGAGAGAGTGAGAGAGTGAGAAAGAAAAGGAGACAAAGAAAAAAGAGAGAAGGGAAGAGAGAAGGGGAAAGAGAAGAAGGGGAGAGAGGGAGAAAGAGAAACTCAATACAAACACATAGACTTATTTGCATATTTATTTAATCTTCCCTTGGTGTTTCTCACACCTGTTTTGAAATACATTTTAACATAAATCTATGTCTCAAATGCACATAGTTCAGCTTCAGTAAAGTATTGCAACAGTGACAGAGAAATATGACAGTCTATATAGTCTGCTGTTGTACTGAATTAAATTAACTTTCAATTTTAGTCTCCTTTACCATTATTTATTTAAATTCAGAAACACAACATTTAGGGCAAAGGGTTTTCTGTGATCAAGTGTGCAGATTCCTAGGTATTCCAAACATGAAACAAGAGCAGAATATGCAACAGAAACCTGTAATGCAAATAAGGGATACAGTGCAGGTCAGAAGTCTGCCTTGGGGACATGGTGGAAGCCCTGTGATAACATATATATCTATTTTATAGTATTGCATGGAATTCTCAGAACATCTTCCAGTGAAATTAGATTCCCCATTTCAGTGACGACCTGGGGGGAAAAAAAATAAATGTTGTGTTGCACACATAAACTGAAGGAAGGAGGCAGTCCTCAAACAGGCATATTTAAAAGTTGTGGAAGGGAACACTGATCCCTCATATGTCTTCACTACCTTTAAACTCCAATCCCACAGAGCTTTCATCAGTTGAGAGCTAGGAGTTTTATTAGATTTGTTTTCAAATTAAAAGTTCACACAATATTTTAATTTTAAATCTTTCACAATATTTATTCATAATATTATCCTTTTTAGCCATGAGGTGTTCATACTAACATCTTTTTTCCCTTCACCCCCTGCTTATCACATTGAATCTCATCTTAAAATAGCCCTTATAGTGCCATAAACATTACTAAAGTAGGCCTTTTGCACATATATTGAACCTTATTTTCTATGCAGTTGTATGTATTAACCCACATTAAAAAAAATTGCAAAATCACTCTCTAAAATGTAGACTGAGATAGTTGGAACGAAGTCCCAGTGTACTTTTGCAGACATTGTTGGAACTGTAAAAACTAAAGGTATGACAGCTGTAAAGGAAATGTCAAATACTTTTAAAATCATAGTAATATGTTGGGGGTTGAATAATTTCTTTTATTTTCTGTGGAATTTTTCCCTATTCTTATGCTAATCACTTCGGGCTACAAGTTA
>VXBI01010478.1:66211-120071 GCA_013397375.1 Toxostoma redivivum | reverse complement strand
TGTTATTCCTACCCCCATATTTCATGCCTGAAAGCGTCTGATTTCAAATTATAGTGTTTAAAAAGGAGCGGATTACAGGGAAAGGGGCTCATCCCTCTCCTTGGCAAATACCTGTCTCTTAAACCAAGACATGATAGTATCAAGCAGCATTTCTAGCTGAGGTAAACTGAGCAGCACTTTTTCTTGGTGCAATTGATACTTTGAAAATCTTTCTGTATTGAACTGGAAAATATGAATCCTATGGTAAAAATCAAAGCTATGCCTTTAATCAAAAATTAAAAAAAATCATTTCTGTTATTTTCACCTCCCAAGCGCAGCATATCTTACCAAATAGTTAACCAAAAACCATTTCCTTTTTCTAGGAAAGAAAAAGCTACAGCCTAAAGAAAATTACAAAATTATATTTTGGATTCGAGCAGATAAAAGGGAGAAAACAAGGTACAGAATGATCATTGGTATCTAAAGACTGACCAGTTCATTTTCACATACTAAAAATTAAGACTACAGTTAATTAAAACAAATTCTTAGACCTCTCCAAAGGTTTCTTCCAATTCGTGAACTTTACAGTGATTCTTTAGCAAGCTCAATGAAAGGTTTTAACTTCTTGCTAATGTCAAGAATTTTTTTTTGTTTGAAACTGAAATAGGTATGACAGGTATATAAATATATTTGACTCTCAGATATATTCATAGTCATGTAAACAGGTCTTGACAATGCTAAGGGGCTTTGGGGTATACCCTGATTTAGGTTGTGCTCATACTAAAATATTACGCTAAGTACTTAAGTCATGGGAGGTAAGCCAGTACCACAGTACATTGCCTTATGATCCTATTTAATGTATTGTATAGGTCAAATTGAATCTGAGTGGGAAGACACCTCAGTGGCCCAGCAAAGCTGAATTTAATAAATGCTGCATCAAACACCACCTGTAAGCTATACTGAAAGAACAGACCAGAGGCTCTTCTGGCCCGCCTTCAAAACCTTCCATCAGCATCCCAGACCTGAGCAGGTTTGGTGTATGTTTGTGTCTGTCTCCAGACAAGGCAGTTTACTGCCTGTGGAGGATGGACACACAGACAGCTAGCATGTCTAGGTTTGTGGGCAGCACCATAGAAGGGGACATCGTGAGACCCTACACAATTATTCCATGGTGGCCAGTTCCCCTACAACTCAAAAGGTTTTCCACAGTAGAAATGGAACTTTCAAAACCAAAATGCCACTGAAGCTGCTGTGTTCCCAAGGTAAATGCTCCTCCAGAGGGAAAGCAACCTTTCCCCAACAAAAAAAGCATTGTGAGTCTTAGGATGCTACTTGGTCTGAGGTGCCACCACCCTGAGCTTAAATGTAAGTAGGAGTAAAGGGAAATATGGTCCAATATTGTGTTATTTTAAAAAAGCATTTTCCCTTTCTCTTTTTTGGCATGGTTCTGGTAAGGCTGCAGATTAAGACACACAAGGTTTACAAACATTTTATCAACTTATAATTCACATATTTATGTTGTATTAACAACAAAAAAGTATAATCAAAGCTTTTGAATTTTGCACAATTAATAAAAATCCATTTAGGAGTGCTGATTTTTATTCTGACATTGCCTATAGTGACTAAATTCAGAATAAGTGACTAGAGTACATTTTCAGTCCTCTGAGAAAGCATTAATAATTTTCTTGTATTAAAAATCATAATTTAATTAAGCAGTAATAAAGTTAACAGCATACATTTACATGAAGAATGTGCAGTCTTAGAATTCTCCAAGGGTTGTCTAACCCCTACAAATGTTGAATCCAATAGCTTGAGAAGTGGGCTAAATAACCTTAGTATTTAAAATGAACCAGTAAGTCATAAAGTCATTTAAATATCTGTCTCCTGGAAAGTTTTCCTGAACAGCACTGCTAGATGACAAACTAACATTATTTTACACTAAGAAAATAAGGCATAACTGACAACATTGTACAGACCTCATATTGATGGTGACCTGGAAATATTATCTGACAAAAATAGAAAAAAAAATATCCATATGATACTTCATATGATCACATTTTGCTGTTTCAACCTAGTGAAAAATCAGGTACATGTCTGTATTTCCATGGATCCATAGATCTGTGTTTACAGTTCCATTAATGGCTTATAAAAACTGCAACTTCTAGGAAATTTTTTAAAACACCTTATTTAATATGAACTCCTCCTGGATACAGACTGCAATAGTAAAAAAATCAAAAGAGTAGGCAGAAAAAAATATTTTTTTAAATATAAACTTTCCTATCAATTCCTTAAAATTCCCTTCTCTGTACAGAATTCCACTGTGTCATGCTATCTGGAAGATAACATCGCATTTTAAAAATGACCCAACCTTCCTCTATAATAGTCCATATTTTCTGAAATGTTTGAAAATAATTCAGAAGAATTCAAATTAGTTGTGCTATATACATTGCAAAACTATTTCTTGCCTCAAGTACTGTCGCTTAATTTTTTAGCTAGAGGGTCATTTTCTTACCATAAAATACATTTATTAGCTCCAGTAGTAAACAAATTGGTGACTGCTGTGCCTTGCCAAAACAAATACCTCCACATCTCTGTCAGCAGTCATTTTTAAATCCAGGAAAACAAGTTTTTTTAAGCTGGGAAGTACATGACACCTGAGTACATGAGGAATTTTGCAGTCCCATGGCTCCTCAGGAAGCAAGCTGTCAGTGTAAATAATATCACACAATTTTCTCAACAGATTGCTTTGCCATCCAAAAAGATCAAATCTCTTACCACTTTTTTGGGTAAGGGAGGTCTCTTTGGACCCGGAGTTTGTCACAGTACAAATACATACTTTTGTTTTGCCTCTGTTAAAGGTGTGCAAGTTTTATAGTTTTATATTGAAGTAAATTACTTCAATAAAAGTTAAGAGAAGAAAGACAAAAAAATAAAAGCCCCCCAGTGAACTATGCTATTTCCTAAGATGTGCTGCTCAGCATTAAATGTCACTTTTTTTAGAGGTGACAGCACAGAAAAAGGGAAAGAAACACCATGCTGTGACACATATGAAAGGTGCTATTGCAGTTTTTATAATATCATATCACACCTTAAATTTCCATCCTTCAACTTCCTTGCTTTAGCTCTATGTTAAGACATCATTTTTACAACTGTTGCTGAAATTAGAACCTATGCTTCAATGGATTCTCCCATCAACAGAAATTACTGCTTGGGAGTTAGGAGACCAACCTTAATTGTCAAAAAATTCTGATTAAAAATAATGAAGTAATACTAATCCTACTAAAACTATGCATTACCCATCAAAAATACTAGATAGCACCGGACAAAAAATAATTCAATAACACATGAAGATATGAGTCACTCTGAAACATTTCTGAATGCATATATAATATACCACCTTCTAGAAACAACAAAATGTGAGAAGGTACAGGAAGAAGAGTGTCAGGATCAAAATCTTAAGGCTTTACTTTTTTTTTTAAATCTTCAGGATGAAGAAGAGATTTGACAGGATAATGCAAGCAAATCCTTGATTTCTATTTTTTTTGCAACGCATTTTGTTGTGATGATATATTTGTGATAATATTTAGAGAGTGTTAGCAAAATAAATAGATCAAATCTATTCGTCTTTATTTTTATTATCTAAAATTAAATACTATACTTGAAGAAACATCACCTGTTAATGAGAGCTGTATACAAGAGATCACCTTCAGAAGTTTAGCCTTGTTTTTCACTATTTTCTTTTGCCGTGTGTACGCATCCCACCTGCACACACATCACCTGCATTCCTCTTTGATTTTAGAAATCAGCAGAGTGGCAGTTGAGTGTTCCCACAGCTTTAAACAAAATCATGACTCCCTGCTGAGAAGCAGCATGGCAGAAGAGTCTTATATCAACTGTGACCCATGCTGCAGACACTTTGGCAAATCTATAGAGGAAACTGGGGTGCAACTGGCAGAGTAATTGAGAGGTTTGCTGGTCCAGTAGCTTTTGCTTGAGGGCAGGGCATATTCAACTAAAAAAGGAATTTATAACAGAAAAGTACAGTGAGGGGACCCAGATTGTAAAAAGCATGGTGCTAAAAACTTGCATTTCTTTCATAATCTTAGTTGTAAATCAACAGTCTGAAAATTTAACTTGTCCATTTCTTCATGCCACATAGTAGTCATTCCACTCAGCAATTAGAGGCCTTGAGAAATTTACTCAGTAGAACAGAAAGTAAAATACTTTCTTACTGCAGTTTAAAAATACTCTATGCAATTCCTTCTTGCAGAGTAAGATTTTCTCCCCAATTTCATACTTGTTAAATAATGAAAGAAATTATCATCTCCTTAGTCCTTCAGACTCCCAAGCAGTTACCAAGCCATCTTTGCTTTACTTCTAACATTTTCTTTATGAGAATTATAGCCACATGAAATGCATTTGCACCCCATTTGATGCCTCCAGTGATTCAAGAGGTAATTTTAAATACTAAGCCATGACTATATTAGACAGTGTTAGATAATTCAGAGTCCTTTTTTGTGTTATTTCATCACTCATTTCAAAGCATTAGAAGAAATAAAAACAAATGACAAAGACTGTGCCTGAGGGATTTTATGTGGGTTGATGACTTTATTGTCGTTAGTTTCTGTCAGACAATAAACACGGTACAATAAACTGATGCCTCTAAGAATTATAACTACCATAACTGCTCAGTTGTGGAGGAAAAAGTAGACTTAACATTTATTTTCTCGTTAAATAGGTACTATGACTCAACTCTATATAGAAATGTATTCATAGAATTTAGGGCCAGACATTCATTTCTCCTACATAAACAGAATCAAGCTAAATTAACCAATATATTTGATAAATGCTTTTGTTTTGTCTCTATTACTTGGACATGTGCATGTCTAGTCTTCTGTCCTGATTAGAAGAAGCTTCAAGAAGTCTTCCCTAAAGACAGACAACAATGGAAAATGGGCAAAAGGTTAAGTAAAAATTCAGTCATATCAGACAGAGAATTCTGGGTATGAATAGTGAATATGAATGTATGTGAGAGAGGGGGAGAGAGATTCAGGACATTGCTGAGAGTTTAAAAGAACTTCCTCAGTGCCCTTCTCAGTACCCTATAATCAGTTGTTATCAGCTTCGAGTTTGTTACACTAATGTTCCCTTTCCTGCTCTTCTATTGGCCAGAAAAAGCAATGGAAGATTTTGTGTGTGCAGAGAAATTATCCGGTTTTGGGAGCAATACTGAATATAGGAGAGATCTTTTGATATCTTCAAATTTTTATCTTGTGCAATTTAACGTCATGTAACATGTATAGATGTCATTTATTTGCATGGATGGCAATTCCATGGACTCATAATTTCAGCTTCATTTGTACTAAAAACTCTTACATTCATTGCTCATTCTGCTACAAACTGACTGATTCATCCAAATACAGACTATGTTTTATGAAATAAATAAAAGCCACCTCATAGATTCTTTTATTTCCACTATTCAACTCCAGCAAGTTGCTATTGGGAGGTGATATTCCAGAGCAACTTTTTATGATTCATAATCTGAGTCTTTGTTACAATTAAGTGTGAAATATATAGGAAAGGAAGAAGATGGTGAAAAAAATCTAGAAAATCACTGTCAACAATTAGCCAGGTCTGTACCACACCTTATCTTTTGCTGTTCAAATGAATAGTAAGATGAAATTAGTAAAATTTGCTAAGGGTAATTTGGTTATTATAGGCAGCCTACTCAAGTACAACAAATAGTTATTTGCTGTTTCTTTCAGCTTTTAAAATTGTAAAAACTCTTCCTTTGGGTTAATGAAAGATCAGTAATAAAAAAGACCAAACTGCATTCTCCTCTCAGAAAGTTCTCTGTTTATCTGACAAAACAATGTTTATGACAACTTGAAATCTTGTTATTACAGGTGGCTTTCTGACCTTTGATTACAGGCTCCCACAGTCTGTTACATTATTATTTTTCTGATTCCAGAATACTCCACAAAGAATGGAGGTTCAAGACAAAATCATACCTTAAATCTGCTGTCAAAGGGTTGCAGCATCACTTATTTCCAGAAGACAAATATGAATGTATTTTCATTGTGCTTTGGGAAAATGCATTAGTGCAATTCTTTTTTATCCTGTCTCAAAAATCCAAATACTTTTATAAATAAGTCACATTATGAAGGGAGTGGTAAAACAGACAAAAGGAAATAATTTTCAGTTATTCACCTGTACTAGTTCTATAATCCTCCTATAAAAGGATTGAATTTGTGTGGATATTGTTCTGCAGTTAAAAAATAATCTGCAATGTGTTTCTAGCTGAAAAAAAAGTTTGGGCATAATTTTGAGGTGGTTTTTTTGTTTGTCCGGAACCATATAGTAGCATGAGAAAGTATAAGTCTTCTGGTTGCTACAGACTGAAGATAAAATTTTAAAAATTTGCATTCTACAGAAAGTCTGAAGAAGAAGGAACATAGAAAAACTAATTGATTTGAAAAGTACTGTCCATGTCCTCTTGGGTATTTTATATTGGTGCATAACACTCACAGAATTTTAGTGAGAAATAGATATTTAAATACCACTGAGAAATTTGGCTTAAATGCCCTCCTCTCTTCCTATTTCTATTAATAACCTTGTTTAGCCAGCAATATTTTCCTACTTTTCTTTTTTAAAATAAAAACAGTAGAGACCTGACCTCCTTCTTTTAGTGTTTTAAGATCTAATTCCAATGATGTTTAGTTCAGATCAGTAGAGACCTGACCTCCTTATTTTAGTTGTCTTTATTTTTTTTAAAGTGGGGTTTCTAACACTTTTAAATTCTGCATTATGGAAAGCAGCAAGTCCCATTTCCATACATACCATTAATTGAGCTTGAATGATGGGTGAATAGATTCCTTCCACTCTTAATTATTTGAGGCACATCTCAGAAGAGTTGATCTAGCTGCTTACTGACCTCAGGATCTACATGTTAGACCTTGCCCATTGCTTGGTATTGAGTGCCATTGAGTGCCATCCTTATTAATAACTCCAGCTCTTGAAACAACATGGGACCCCCTGAGAACACTTCTTGGCCTACCTTTAGGCCAACTACTCCTCCTTCTCCCAGGACAGCCTGGCTGTTTGTGCCTTCCCATCACCCAGAATATCTCCCAGGCACCTCCAGGACTTTGAGTAAGTCACCATATTCCTGTTTGTCTAACTTGCACATGGAAGCAAGTTGGCAGAACTTAAAAGACCAGGATGTTGTGAATGGAGAGGCAGCATTGGAGAATTATAGGAAAATTATTCTGTCTGACCTGTCTTATCCTAAAGCAGAAGATTGGCACCTGCCTTAAGGTGAAACAAAGATCTTAAGCTGAACATGCAGACTCCATGTCCTCAGTCAGATAATTTCTGAAGTCTATTATACTTTCAAAGGCCAACACAATTCAAATTAGTTAAAGCCTTAATTAAGCAGGATTATCTTTCACATCCATAAGACACACAGAGTAAAGCTCCATAAATATCTTAAAGTTTTCCTAATAACAAAGGAATACCTTTCTTCACCACATTGTGAAGAAATGTGAAGAATATGTGAGAAGTTATTTGGAATATCATTCTTGGTGTAAAATATGTGGCCTTGCTTACACTGATCATAATTTATCCTTTTATGTTGCAGTCAAGTAAAAATATACCGCTGCACCACATTCCAGTTTTGTGTCATTAATGAATTACTTATGGAATATATTCTTAAAATCAAATCTCTAAAAATAGGTGGTACCCGGAAAAAAATCATCAGCACTACGAGGAGTCACCTAAGACAGGACTGCTAGAGCATGTGACAGTTTCTGTCTTCAGGTTTCTTCTATGATGTTCACAGGACACCACCAAAGACTTGATGTGTCTAAACCAGAACTTAGGTATGAGTTCACGTCATTCAGAGGAGAACTGAGCTATATTTGCTGGCCATATAATACAGACAGTTCAGACTTCCTTTTGAAGTGTCAAAGGAGTATTACCTGTTAAACATTAATATACCTGAAAACTGAGAAAAATCAATACAACTACAGCAAGAAGTACCCTCCTACACCAGAAATTGAAGCTTACCATTGGAAATATTCAAGATAATTGTATTACTGTGTAAGCATATCTTCTAATTGGAATTTAACTTTGCAGTCTGGGAGCTCTGACAGAAAATCTGCCTTCTAGGCTCAAAGCAAAGTGAAAGTGAGCAGATCTGAGTATTTTACAGCTCCATAAGCATGCTCGTTTTCTACATTTTTTGATGTGGAAAAGCACACTGAAGGTGGTGTTAGAATTTCCCCCAAGTGCTGCAGATACTTAGCATCAAAATTTTAACACTTTACTGATAGCAAGATGGCAAAAAGAGTAATTCAGTGAAGTATAAAGCTAATTGTTCTAAAAACATCCAAGGATGTATCAGTAAGCCATCTACGGATGTGTAATGGATATGCTACATAGATACAATGAATTGTATTCTGCAGATGAGAAAAAGGACAACAAAGATTTCAGAGAATCATATAGTATCCTGAAATGGAAGGGACCCACAGGGATCATCGAGTCCAACTCCTGGTCCTACAAAGGATACCCCAAAAAGTCACACCACGTACCTGAGAACATTGTCCAAATACTTCTTGATCTCAGACAGGCTTGGTACTGTGACCACTGCCCTGGGAAGCCTGTTCCAGCACAAAATGTATATGCAAAGAAATATTGAAAAAGTAAGAACATACAAAAGTCTCAACTTCTGTTTTGTGACAAAAATTATGACAGTAAAAGATGAAAGCTATTATTTCACACTCTTAATAAGGTGGGTTAAAGATTTTTAAAGATACAGGAATCTACTACATAGCAAAAAATTACTTGGCCATATCTGAAAGTGAGTTTGCTAGACTTAAACCAAAACATAATCAATTTTAAGGAATTTTTTTTTCCAAGAAGAAGGTACAGCTCTAATCTCAAGTAGTGAACAAAGCTGCAGTGAAAAGATTCTAGAGACATTTACTTTGAGCAAAATCTCAAAATAGATTATGTTGGAAGATTTGCATACATAAAATTCAGTGAAACTAAGTGGTTTTCTTACTTTTTCAATGTATCAGCACTACAACAGACATAAAAATTAAAATCACCATTTCTCACTCACTGAAAAAGATAGATTTGAGTTTGCCACTACGGATTTTTAGTTTTGGAATTCATCCATGGAGTTCTAGTATCCATAACTTCAGTTTTAATTTTTTGAAGGTTGTATGGTATTTTAACATCCTTCTCAAACTTAGATATGACCATTGTTTCATAAGAGCCTGAAAGAAAACAAAGCTATAACATTATTGTCTCAAGTCTTTGGAGAAGTTTGATTCTCACCATCCCGTAATAAGCAGTAATGAGCTATAACCCAACCCCAAACTCATCCTCACAGCTTTCAGTTCACAGGGTGGCAATGAAAAACAGATCTTGGTTTACAGGTTGTTATTCAAAGGTACCAGGAGATCCATGAACGATCCATAAACATGTAGGGTGTGAGTCTAGTGAGTAGACCCTTGACATAATAGTTAAGACTTCTTTAAAAACAGCCTGGAAACCTGGACTTCAAATAGCTGATTAGCAAAGATAAAACCCAAAAAATCAACCAGTAGCAAGGTAGGTAATTTAGTACGAAACTGAAGAAAAACAAAAAGACCCCATAGCAATAATCTGACAAACTCACAAAACAAATTGAAAATCTTTATCTTTTATGCAACCATAAAAAGTCCACCAAAGCATAGACTTTTGAATTTGTAAAAAATGTAAATGAGTCTCTAGTAAACATCTCACAGAACAATATTCAAAACTTCAAAATTAATCAAAAGGACAATCAAAAAGTAATTTCGCTACAGACTGACATCTGAACAGACCTGTGTATGAGAGCTGAAATTAGAAAGTTCATTGCTATGGAAGATGATGTGTCTAATCTCCACAATGTTTTATACATCAAACCTTAGGAAGAGCATGGGGTAGCATGCACCATTGAATGTGAATTCAATATTATGTCTTTACTTTTTAGGGTTACTGGAGAGATCTAACATGGTTTTTATTTACTTAAGACTCTAAAGCTTACAAAAAATTTGTTTTCTACATTTTTCAACATAGCATGAGTACAAAAGTTAATTAGCTGACTGCATTTTCTGATTATTGTAAAAAAGCATAACCTCCAGTCCCCAAACAGTTTCCTGTTAGTACATAAAGTTTAAATTTAAATTACTTTTATTTGTATTGGGTGTTTCCTATCTCTCTTTCCTCGTAACCACACAGGACTCCCATTTGCTGTGTTAGTAGCAGCTCTGCAATTTTAGGATCCCTTTTTTCTTAAACTAAGCATTTATCAACTGGGACTATTTGCACCTTTTTCACAATTTTTTTTACTGCAGCATTTACATGCCATCTCTGCCATTGTAATTTTATATTATATGCAGAAATATAAACAGCGTAAGTTTTTATCTGCTGACAGGAATTTTGTGTTTGAATGCTGCAGATTAATTGGGCCTTAATGGATAACAGTTCAGATGCATCACTGTTTGGTAATATAATTTAATTATGTAATTACTATAATGACATTTTATATGATTGTATACAATTTATTGTGTAGTAAACAATATATATTAATAATAAAATTATTATTAATATTATTTAGTTGTTTCTTTCCTCCTGCAGGTTGCACTGACAGTATCTGGTCCAAGAATGAAGAGTCCAAATACATTTTATGCAGCACGAGCCAGAACATATTTTTCTGTAACAACCACCATCATTACCCTACTCAAAAAATTGTGCTCATATGGGGCATGATTCTACCCTGCATCTCTGCACTCTCATGAGACAAAATTAGTACCTTAAATAGAAGAAACAAACATCCTTTGTGAAATAGGGTAAGACACAATTATTAACACTTATTATTAGTCTTGAAAGGATCCCTCAGAAATCATAGGAAGAGGGATGGTGTTTCTTCAGTGCGGCACACTGCTCAGGCTTCAACAGGACACATGAGTTAATGAGAGGGCCCATGATGATTCACAGAAAAATAGAAGTTTGTCCAATTTTAGCTAAATCAAAGTATTTGAGTATCAGATTCTTATTAAGGGTAATTTTAATAGTGCATTCACTGGTCTGAGCCTAGGTTTTTTGGGATTTTCTTCTTTTTATAATCAGGATTTGAATCCTTGCTCAAACTTTACTACTCCTGAAAGTACATGGGTTTTACATGCAGCTGTTCTTCCTCTGATAATGAGTTTTCTATGTTTAATCATCTATACTACACAGGAATTTATGTATGGAAACTGACAATTTATATTTGGTCCATTTGGCCAAATTTTCCTTCAGCTCTTGCCATCCTGGTACACAATATTTTTCTATATAAATTGAAATATGGTAGATATTAAAACAAAATTACTCAGTGATTACTCATTTGAATATTGTTTGTGAAAATACGACATTTTAGTGATGTACTTATGATAATTCTCTCCTTACCAAAACATGGCATGGTAGATATTTTCTTAAACTCTGTATCAGTACTGGGAAGCAAAACTGTTTTCCCAGCTTCAAATTATTTGGGTCCAGCTTTTATTACGTAGCATATTCAACAATAACAATTTTTCATACTTGCTCTGGTAAGTGAATACAGGCCAAGACAACTCCCACGATACTGAAGTGGCTCACCAGTCATTTACTCAGCCTGAATTACTCCTTTTCCCCAGCACTATCTCATGTGACAAGTTCTCATCGATATCATTCACTTAATGAAATTCAGTAGTTCATTTTCACCTCCTGGATTTTCTTACCACTTTCTACAGGTAGCTCAAAGGCTTTACTCAAACTGTCTTATGGAGAGAGAAACCCTGGCTACAGACATGCTGTCCCTAATGTTGCCACTCCTCAGAACTAGCAACCTGTGGAGATGACTGATGTAAAAACAATACATAGCACTTGGTCTGTTCTCCAGGTTTTGCCTAATGTCATTACATCCCCAAAACAGGAGGATTTTTTTCTCAAAAGTATCTAAAATAATATCCAGACAGCACTGCATTTACTATCACAGTTTGGAGGTGGTTTGTTATTGTTTTAATAAATATTATTAAAATGCTAGTGTATTATTTATCCTTATTGTCAAACTTATTGATAAGATTGTTCTACAGCTATAGAATTCTAAAAGAGAAATGAAGAAAAACTTACTAAGGAAAAGTGAGAGCCTTGCAAGTTTCCTGAAAGATGTCTGAACTTGTTAGACTATTTCACTTACAATGCAATTTTATTATTTGGGGAGTGAGGTGTTTTTTTTGTGTTTGTTGGATTTTTTTTATGTTGGGTTTTTTAAAATTCTTCTCTATAACCCAATTATTTTAAAAATGAACAAAATAATATGTTGTTATTTTGTCATATCGTTTCATTTAAACCCTTTAATTTTAAATGGGCTGATCAATAGATTCATCTTAATATGATCATATTAATATGATCTTTGAGACCATAGATTCATATTAATATGAAGTTTGCTACGTTGCTTAAGCTGTGTTGCAGTGCAGAAAATCAGCATGTCTATAAAAGTTTTGGCTAATTTACTACTCCAAGAAATACAGCAGGAAAAATATTTAGCATGCATGATGCACTTTAGATTCTTAGAGCTACTGAACTCTCTGAAGTACCTGATTTATTCTCCAGGTTCTGGAAACACAGATTATCTATACAATAACAAAATTACTTCAAGGACTAATATGCAATGCATGCAACCCCCAGTGACAGAGCACTGGATCTGAATACTTGCCTCCTCTGTTAAATACATTCTCCAAAATGGAAATGCATATCCACAGTTGACTGAAATTATAAACACTCATTTCAGTCTTCATCCAAGACTCAAATAAACAGATATTTATGGTACTGGAAATCTACAGTACATAGAGTCTCCCAAGACTTTCTATGAGGAAAATTCTAATAAAATAGGTTATAGAGAAGTTTAAAAGTAGAAGTATAGAGGCTTAAACAGGCTCTAACTACCAGAGCTATCAGATGTTCCCATCCTGATATTTTAACATTAGCTTGAAAGGGAAAAAAATCTCTAAGATGACAGATCAATTGTGCAGCAAAATTAAGTCATATTCTGTAAAGACATCCAATCCCTTTTTATCACTGAGTTTTTTCCTTTGTGATTTTAACATATGGCTTTCCTTGATGTTAAGAAAAAGTCAATAAAAAGAAGCCTTTGTTCTTGAGCAGCACATTTGTTCTTTCCAAGCCTTAGCAACTATTCATGGATGCAGTAAGGGACGAATAAGGGGAAAGATTTAGTATGGATGAACTCTACTTCTTACTTGATTCCAGCTTTAGTCTCTAATCTGACAGTAACTCATAGTGCCAGAATTGTTAAAAACTACCCCTAGTGATAATAGGAAAAAGCACCTTCCCTTTTTGCTCTTTATTTCAGACCACATCTCTTGACCTGAGCACTGCCTGATGCAATCATTTTCTGCAAGCATGAAAGACGTAAATTTTTAAATTGATTTTTTGTGGTGAGAAAGCTCTGTTAAGCAGCTAGATTAAATACAGAATATGAAACTTCCTTGACAGGTTTTACTGAGCAAGGAAAGAGTACTATTCCACACAGGAAATCCAGAACACTGTGCAGCTGAGGAGGGCACCTGACGACATTTCTCAGTTCTCAGGTTCAGGCGTCATTGCTGCCATGTCTGGACAGCATATGAGGACAACATATGGACTAACAAATTCTCTCATGCATAACAGATTTCTCATGTGGAAATCCTGAATCAGAAGTTATGGGATACTTCAGCAGGTCCCCAAGGCAGGGCAGGGCACGGAAATCAGAGGATCAAGAAAGTGGAAACTCCATCCAAGGGGAACATCTGCCACAGAGCTAGTCTTTGTGCATCAGAGCATTTTACATTTTCCTCACCATACTTTGGCATGAAAGCTTGGGCTTGTGTCTCACTGAAACCTATACTATTATTATTTTTACATCAATTTCTTTTTAGCACAAACCTACTTTTGACAAAATGTTCTAACCAAAATATCCCACCAAAAGTTACTTGGATTGCAAGGACAAAGCACATGTTACAATTAAGGTAATCTTACACAGAAGCAAGAGTTGGGGTAGCTAATTCTTCATTACTTGAGATTTTTGCAAAACTAGATATTATGGCTGTGTCAAAGCTTATAAGCATTGTAAGTGCCTATGGAAATTCTTTGAAAAATTGTTCTGCCTTGTGTGATGCTATAAATCACAGCAGGATCTAAGAACAGGCATTTCATGTTTCAAAGCATCTTGATTTAATTGTGCAACATAAAATCTTAACTAGTTCTTTTTTAAGAAAGGTACTCAATAATTTATATGATTTCTCACCCAAAGAATATGACTTCATTACTCTAAATATCCTTTTTTTTAAGTGACAAAATTCCAAATTAAGTAACCTGTAGTTTCAAGAAATTGCTTTGTTTAATTTCTATATATAAATTATTTCCATCTCTCTCTCATTTCATGAGAGCATTGTGATTTTCTTCTATTGGTACAATCCAAGCAATAATGGACTTGTTCTACTTCGGATAAAAACAACCATTAAATTCAAATTTATCAACAACACACTGCTTGCTATAATAAACTCTTTGATTACTAGAAATACTAAGGGTGTCTGTTATGTTTTCAGTTCATTTACACCAGCTAGCTTAGGATCTCAGACGTCATGTTGAAGACACACTAATGCTCTTCTATACATAACAATAAAAATTTGTATTTAAATCACTGTTTCTTCACTTTATGAATTTTTGCATTACCCAAGTTATGGGATGGTCACTGCCTGAAAGCTTCAGACTCAGTTTTGATATTTCTATCAGAAGAAGTTATTTCAAATTACATCAAGGAGATTAAGAAGATAATTCATAGCCTTCAAAGAGAGAAAGCTACTTACATTAATCTTAAATAGCTTTAGATCTGCCTGGAGAGGTGGCGGAGTCACCATCCCTGGATGTGTTTAAAAAAAGACTGTATGTGGCACTTGGTGCCATGGTTTAGTTGAGGTGTTAGGGTGTGGTTTGGACTCAATGATCTTGAAGGTCTCTTCCAACCTAGTCATTCTGTGATCAGACTCATCATTTAGGTGTGTGCTGGGGCTTTAAAGAGTGTGATGGTTTTAAGTAGCTTCTCATTTTAGTTTTATGAGGATCACAGGGGTATAACATACACAATATTTTTTATCAATTTAGTTTCAGGTAATCTTTTTAAAGAACTATTTTTTTGCTCTCATGAAGATATAGCTTAAAGATATGGTCATGTCTACTGGTGCCAACTGCAAGCTGTAAACAAGGGTAATAACAGAGTCCTCAGCTGCTGAATTTCACTACGAATTTAACTTTAGCAAATAATTTAATTATTTTAATGTGAAGTTATGCTTCTTCCTGAAAGCACCTTATATCTGCAAAAGACAGATTTCTGTTCAGACTCTGGCTCCAAAAAGGCTTGTAAAGAATAAGTGGTGTCAGCTGAGCACCATGCAGAGTTGTAAAGGGAACAACAGGAAAGACAGCTCGGGATGGACTTGCTCTCAGCAACCCTTTATGTTACTACTAAAGCATTTTTCAAGCACAGAAACACATAATTCTGCACTGTTTCTGGTTATACTGCCAGTGTAGGCACTGATAAGCACTGCAGTGGAGTTTGAAAACATGGATCATGAGAGAAGACACTGTCCTCCTATGGCAAGCACCCCATGTGCCTGCAATCCTATCTCTTGTTTCAAGGCTCTGAACTAAAAAAGGAAATAATTTGCTTGGGCTGTGTTTCGTAACACCTTTAGCATGCATGTAGGCAGGTCACCCACCCACACCATCGCTAACTGCAAAGGCTGTACAACCAAACTTGTCCCCAGCACTCAGTGCCACTCCCATACCTCACCTGCCCAGCCTGCAGCCCTCCATTCTAGCACTCCATCGTGGGATGCATTCCACCAAGTCTCCTCAGTGCTGATGATGTCACAGTTCTGAGAACTAACCAAACCTTCCAGTTCAGCCTGTTTCTCATGCTGCATGTGTTGGGGTATAAGCATTTCAGATATGGTCCTGAACCACTTGAAAGCATTCAGGCCTGCTTCTAAAAAAAAAAAAAAAAAAAAACAAAAAACGACAAAATTAGTTTTGGCAGCATTTAAATATCACAGTGATCATCTTCAATCTTGCTGCTTGTTTATAGCCACCTCAGAACATAAAATGGTTCCTTAGAAAACATTATGGAATCACCTATGAAAACAAAACTTCTCACATCTTTCCTATGAAAAGCATTTTATTTTCTATATGAATTCTCTTTGCCCTTAAATTATAAATGGCTTAACTACTAACTATTTTAATAGTGTTGAACTGCCCTCTGCAGCTGAATCAGAGGTAAAACGTGTACAAAAAATTTTGATCGTGATTCATGACCTATGTTTAAGTGTTCATGAAATCATGCTCACTCTTCTAGATCTCAAACTGTCTGAAATAAGCTGATGGGAGCTTTACGAGCAAAAGGCTTACAATACCTAAGCAATGTTTATTGAAAGATTGAAGGTTTTTTGAAAAACTTGTGACTACTTGGCTTCTCCTTTTCAGGAATAAAAGGGAAATATTTTGTTAGGAGATCAAAAAAGGTTTGGGTTTCACTATTTACTTTTTGATCCTGTGAGATTACAGGGTTAAGAAAACATTCTAGAACAACCTATACGAACATATTCACCTGCAAAAATAAGAACTGAGCTGGCAACCTTCCAAACCTTTGGGCAAATTCTTGCCCAAGAACTGAGTGACTGAACCTATTGGGGTTTGGCTTATGCTATAGATAAAAGGTCAAGTGTCTCAAACTGAAGCAGTTATTTTTTCTTCTGGCTCAGCATAGATAGTATATTAGAATTATTGTTCCTACTCTCTTGGATTTAGTGACATTCACAATATCATGTAAATTCGGATTCTACTATTCTATATTCTGAATAAATACCAAATAAATGCCAGTTTCTGTGAAAAAAAAAAGATAAAATTTAGCAGACAAATAGTAAAAGTTGTCACAAGGTTGATTAGAGTTGGGGCACAATGGTTAAACTGTTCTCAGACAGTTTGATCAGTACTAATGACTTGTTAAGAAATCATACACATTCCTTCATGAAAAAAGAGCAAGGTTCAATAATGTACATTTCAAACTAAACACTGCCTTATTTGCCGGAGATTAACAAGGGGTAATGAATGATGCATCCACGAAGCTGGAAAATTCCATTTTCTGCCCCTGCAAAAGTTCCTGTAAAACCATAAGTGAAGTTAAAAAAACCAAACCAAATCATACCTTGACTTTAACATATTGGGTTATATCTTTCAAACAATAATGTCTAACTATGCTGAATTAACACCTGCAGAGTCAACAGCAAGAGGGGAAATACTGGCACTTACAGGTTCAGTCAGCAAGTGTAAAGGAGTCAGGTACCTTGGTAACAGTGATGAAAGTAATCTTTAAAATTTCATCCATTTAATTCCTTAGGGAGAGAACTCTTAGTGAGCTAAGGTTGCTGATAAAATGATAGCACAGCACCTCCAGTCCCTGTTCAATATAAAAAGGTAATAAAAAAAATTCAGAATTATTAAAACTATAGAGAACTGAAAAAAGATTGCTTTTCAGTTGTTGTTTTGGTGATTAATTAGATTTGAAGTTTAGCATTGAATACTTGTTACTTAGAAGACCCTGGAAGAGATTATTCCTATAGAACTGTACTGCTGAATTCTAGCCTTAGCTCAGAATAGGTTTCAATTCTTTTATCATTTTCTTGAAACATTGGCATTTCAGTAAAATAATAAAAATAAAAACCAAAACCAAACAGAAATCAACAAAAATCTCAAACAAACAAGTTTGAGAAAACAGCTTTGTTTTGATTTATAAAGTTAATTTCCAAGTAAAATAACTTATACATATATAAAAATTTGATAAAATCTATGAATAGGATGGTTTATAACATACTAGATATAGTACATCACCATTTATAAACACAGTCAACTCTATCAACCATTCTTGCTAGGTCTCACTGGATACCAGTGACAAGTGATATGCCTCTGGGGTCCAAACTGGGACCAGTGGTATTTAACATCTTCATTGATGACATCGACAAAGGGATCAAATTCACTGTCAGAAAATCTGCAGATGATACCGAGCTCCGAGGGGTGCAGATGACTCCTGAAGGATGGAACATCACCCACACGGACCTGGACAAGCTCAAGAAGTGGGCCCATGGGAAACTCATGAGGTTTAACAAGACCAAGTCTAAGGTGCTGCACCTGGGTCAGGGCAAACCCTGATATCAACACAGACTTTGGAGTGAACAGATCGAGAGCAGCCCTGCTGAGAAGGACTTGGGTGGTGTGGCTGGAGCACTTGACATTGAAGACTGAGGCACAAAAGTCATTAAGGACCTCAGCCTTTGTCCAGGTCTCCCTTTTCCTTCTGGAGAGGAAGGAAATTATCCTTAGGACATTATCCCTAGTCTTCCTTTTGCTTGCACAACATATCTATAAAAGCCCTTCCAGTTGCCATTAATATCCTTGGCTAGACTCAATTCTAACTGAGTCTTGGCATCCATAACCTTGTCACTAGCTTCCCATGTAATTTCACTGTATTCCTCCTGGGCCACCTCTCCTTGTTTTCACTTCCTGAAAGCCATGAGCCAGCAATGTGCACTTGCAGCTCAGAAGGCCAATCAGGTCCTGGGCTGCATCCAAAGGAATGTGGCCACCGAGGCAAGGAAGGGGATTCCTCCCTCTGCCCCACTCTGATGAGCCCACACCTGCAGTGCTGCATCCAGCTCTGGGTCCCCAGGACAGGAAGGACACTGACCTGTTGGAGCAAGTCTAGAGGAAGGCCCCAGGTTGACTAGAGGGATGGAGCATGTCTCCTGTGAGGAAAGGCTGACAGAATTTGGTTTGTTCAGCCTGGGAAAAAAAGGCTTAATGGTGACCTAATTGCAGCCTTCCAGTACCTGATGGGTGCCTGTGAGAAAGATGGAGAGAGACTATTTACAAGAACCTATAGAGACAGGACAAGAGGGAATGGCTTCAAACTGAAAGAGAGCAGGTTTAGATTAGATATTGAGAAGTTCTTTAGGTGGTGAGGCCTTGGGACAGGTGGCCCAGAGAAATCATGGATGCCCCAATCCCTGGCAGTGTTCCAGGCCAGGTTGGTTGGAGCTCTGAGCAACCTGGTCTAGTAGAAGGTGTCTTTGCCCATGGCAGGGAATCGAAAGTACATAATCCTTGAAGTCCCTTCCAACCCCAGAATTATATGATTTATGAATTCTAGGAAGTGGTTAAGACAGTGCAATTACTCTAGAGACCACACGTATTGGAAAAATGTTAAAAATAACATTGTGCAATGAATTTTATTGCTGAATTTTGAATGACATTAATACTACATTGCAACATGCAATTACGCTTACATGTGCAGAGGTGGTACATTTAAATGTCCATAAATTTACCTTATGACTACCACTGGCACTTGCTTTCATTATATCTTTTAATAACATTTCATTTTAATAGCAATGCTTTTTCAGTCTACAGATTCCTAACAGCACAATCTTGCACATTTTTGCTGAGCTGTGAATAAAAGTAGTCTGAAGGAACTTTTTTCACCTCCATCTGCTTAAAAGGCCCTTTCCAGACCTGGTATCCATGAGACAGTATGGGAAGAGAGAAGTGCAGAAACTGAACTCTGCGGGGTAGTGAAGAGAAAGGTCAGCATGGTTTCTTTCTCTGCATTCTTCCCCAAATTGCTTAAAGCCTTCTCCAGTTTGTGAGCAGAAACTTCTAGTTTCTCTCCATGGTTGCCCTCTCAAGGATAAAGATGAGAAATGAAGACCCCTTTCTTGAAAAGGGCTGCTATTCCTGACAGAGCTAGAGATTCTGGTGTCATGAGAAAGCCACCAGCTCAAGCCAAAAGAATTCAACTGACAAATACTTTGAAAGCTGTAACTGCAACTTGCTGGTATCACTTAAAGACAGCATCCTTTGGGAATTCAGTGCTTACGAACAAGTAGAGTGTGAATAATATCATTGCCACTCGTAATAGAGATCAAATCCCAGTGAATCAACTATGTGGGAACCAAAATATCACAGTGACAGGCACTTCAGAACTACATCATAATGCATAATGCCTCTTTTGTAAATATGATGAGTTAAATCTTAGCCCTATTGAAATGAAAGCTCACTGAAAATCAAAGAACAGAATAGTGTGGCTTCTGGGGAAGTAAATTGTTCAAAGGCTCATCTTCCCAGCAGTATCAGGATGCTTCTCACACCCTCTGACCTGCTGAGCAACCCTGAATAATTCAGTCACCTCTCAGCCCCATGCTGTGAACCCTTTCTCAAACTGAAGCTGTGCTCTAACAGCACAGGAGAATAGGTTGGTTCTTGTAACATAATGAAAGTCAGCAGCAGCTACGGGCCCAAATGCTGCTGCTGCATTACATCTAACTGCAACAACCAGTGTGCTGTGTTCTGCCTTCAGAGATGGGACTTCCTTGTTATCGTAGTCCTTTAAACCATCTTTATTCCACTTGGGGGCCAAGTGATATAAACAAGAAATTGCCTAAAAAAATAGAAACCAATAAAGGACTAATAAATCTAACCACGTGAATGGCAGCATGTCCAAAATGAGGCAATGGATTCTGAATTATAGAAGAAAAGCAGAAAATTAAAGAGAAAAATTCACTGAGGCTTGCCAATAAAAGCCATTTCGAATCATTTCTGCCTCTAAACAGGTAATAAGTTAATTGCTATTAAAAAAATAAGGTAAAGGTAATCCAAAATTCAGAGTTTTAGCTTCCAGCACTGAACACACAATCTAGGTACTCTTAGAACAATGCTAAATTCACGTAAGCAGCCAAGCAATAGCATCTTACCAAATACACAGGCTATTGACCAAGCACAGTAGACTCAGAAGGGAGGATGGAGTCAGGCTTTTCTCAGACCTGCTGAGCTATAGGACTAGAAAAGCAGGCAGGATCTGATGCACAGGAAGTTCCAGCTAAACATGAGGAGGAACTTCATTACTAGACAAGTGACCACACACTGGAACAGATTGTCCAGAGAGTCTGTGGACTCTCCCTCACTGGAGATACTCCAGAACCATCTGGATGCAATCCAGTGCCACGTGCTCTGAGATGACCCTGCTTGAGCCCTGTAGTCCCTTCCAGCCTTCCCATTCTGTGAAGACAATTTAAGGAACCCATAAGTCATGGCAAAAACATCCTATGGAAAAAAGAAAACATATTTTAAAAGCAAACTGACCCTGTGACCTTATGTCTACATCTTGAGGCCATGCAAGGCTGTGGAAGAATTTAGCTCAAACATGTAAGGAATGGAGGGATACTCCTGTATTTAACATACTCATGAAGCCACAGTGAGCTCCAGAACAGAAATGACACAATATTATTTCACACATTTTTTTCACAGTCATCATCTGTGAGAAACTAATCTTGTAGAGGATCCTTTTTTTTGCCAGATTTTGTTCATGATCTACACAGCTGTCATTATGGAATGTTTCTCATGCCTAAATCTGATGCCTTCTATATCGTAAACACACTCAAAGAAAAACTGAGCTATGTATTTTGGAAAACAAGCACAACATACTACATGGTAATTACAGTCCAAAAGAGCAGAAAAGCAGAAGTAAATTTGGCCCATATTAGGCAAACAGCTATTCTCTTGGCATGAACTATAAAGAGGGAGATTATTTTCAGCAACAGGGCATCAGTCTAATAACTGATTTTTTTTTTTTACAGGAGTCCACCCAAACACATCTATTTAGGCCCTTAGAGGTAGCACAGTAAAACACATATATACACAAATTTTCAGTTCATAAATGTATAGATAAACTATACAGCGTATTATTTGCATAGCAAGCATGATTAAAAACAAAGAAGACACAGCAATCACAGATTAAGAAGTTCAGAGAAGAAAAGCTCATAACCCCTTGGAAAAGGTGGGGAAGGAATTACCTTGGTAGGATTAAAAAATTGTCTTGGAAAACTATATCCATATTATTAACCTTTTTCAAGTCCTTTATGGCTCAAACTTCATAATAACATTAATTTGTTTATTAAACCATCCCATCAGAAAGCCACTTTGTTCTGGCAAAGTCTCAAGACTTGATCACTGTAATAAAAGCCATTTTACAGGTACAATACTTAGGGTTAGTCCTTACAATTATTTCTTTAATAATCTTTTAAGGTATCATTGTCTTCTGAAAGGTACCTGAGATTATTATGCACAGGATTATATTTAGTTGCTACATATACACCTTCATCAGATACATAAATGGTCCACAGCCCCTCTCCTGTAAATGCTCAGGAGAATCTTTCTTAGTGTCAGACAGCTTCTAATTTTTTAAAAAATTATTCTAACATCTCTTCGTACTTGTCCAAGGTATGAAGTTATTTTTCCTTACCTTTTTATTTTTGTCTATTTAACTAAAGCACATTACAATGACTGTCTGCATTTCAAATCCCTGTCCTCTCAGGTAAGGATTCCTTTTTTTTTTCCCCTTCAAGAGCTTTCTTCAGCCTTCTATTTTGATTCGTCCCTTTGATCTTTTGTTTTTTTTATATCTACAGGTGTCTCTCAAAGGCAGGAGGATTATTTTTTTGTGTGTATGTGTGGAGGATTTTTCCTCAGCTCTGGTTTACCTGACGAAGCTCTTATCTGAGCTTATGTGTCTCACTGTAGTAAATTACACAATTTCCAAACTGATTAAGCAAAAATATTATTCTTTAATTTTCACATTGTTTACAAATGGGAGTAAACACAAAATATGCTAATTTTTTCAAGCACATTTTACTTTGACTAAAAAAACTGACTTAACATACTTTTCAAAACGATCAGAGCACTCAACTTTCTCAACAAAATCAAAATTGATGTCTCTTGTATCACTCAGTTTTGAGACTCATAGCTAATGACCATGTGACTTCACCAAAAGAACAGTAACAGTAGAGAAAATAAAAATGCATATTTTGAACAGACACTGGCTTACAGCACATATTGCAACTACTTAGATCATTATGATAAAATAATAAGGTAACAAGTCTTAAATATTGCATGAAAACTCAAAAGGTTTTTAAGCAAATGGAAAATAGTAGTTTATTTTCTTTGTTTTCCTCATTATATCAGTATCTACCTCCCAGTCTGAGGTGATTTGGTTCTCCCTCATAGATATTTCCTTTTGAATATAATAATACAATAGGCACAATAGAATTCAATATATATTTTGGAAATTTTTTTCCTTAATCCCATTTTTCTTCTCTTACTAACACTTGAAGCTATGTTGTTCTCAGTCTTTCTGTATGAAGCAGTAAACACTTTTTCTACTACACCTAATAGATTTTCAGCTATATTACTCCCTATAGTTCAAACACAGAGCTAATATGCAAACCCAGTTCCTTTGCAGAAGAAAGCAAAATTACATGTTGAGTCAGGCACATTGAACAGTATAATTTTATTTCTAAATAGGATAATAATAAAAATAAGATCATAATACTTTTTCTTCCATGAGGAATAATAACAGTGCATTCAGCCTTATTTCCCAGAAGTCCCTATCTACAATCAAAGATGCAGTGCTGTGTATAGAAATTCCCAAAGCTGCCACTCCAGAGAGCCATATGTCAAGATAAAAAATCTGGTCTGTTTTCATTACTTATTACCTCCTGTCCTGGTCCTCCGTGGTTTCTCTAGCTCTAACCCCACATGTGTTAATGCTTTCCTGATTTACTCCTTGCTCTATGCTAGGCCAGCACAAGCACTGATACACTTATGCATGAGTAAGACTGGAGCACTAAGGAAGCCAAAAAAGATGCCTAGCAGCATAAAATAGCATGCAATAATAATTTGGAAATTGCCCCTGAAAAGCTATCGGCCAAATTTCATCCTAGAAGAATGCTAGAAGTGTTTATTTTTTGAGGTTTCTTTGGTAGTTTCTGTTTGGCTGGCTGGTTTGGCCTTTTGGTAGGTTGTTTTATTTATTTTGTTTTTATGATTTTCTGTGTTGCTTTGAAGAGTTTCTTTCTCATTTGTTATTTTAACTAAGTCTGTGCTTTTGTTTAGAACAAAATCTTGCCTATGGCATTTTCAAGCTTACCTACACTAACAAAGTCTTTTTTTTCAGTTGTTAGCATTTTAATCCTCCTTCTCTAGGTCACTTTGTTAAGCAACTTCTACCAAGTGCCAAGAGACTCCACAAATCAGGATATACAAAGTTCAGACGAACATAGCAATCGTTTACTTATGAATATACACAGGAGATGCCAAGGTGTAACAAGCAGTACCCAAAAGTTAATTTGCACTTCATTCTTGTGGCAGTCATCACTCAGTGGAAAACAACTCAGAATGGGATAATCCTCAATCTTACTGAGTCATCAAGTTCTAATTCCCTGCTTTTTCTCTTAGTATTTAATACCTTTTCTTATCAGTGTTCTTCCTCTTTCATTCTTCCAAGATTAAAATAATTCACATTTTAATAATTTTCAGAATACAACATCACATTGCTCTGCAGCACCAAACTTCAACTAAAATGAAAGGAAGTTAGGGGTATCTGTTGTTCAGGTGTCTCAAGCCCTTACAAAAGCGCTTCTTCTGCCTAGGATGAAATGGGAATTTGTTACAAAGTTCATACAAACAATTGTAATCCATTCCTGAACATCCAGGTGATTAGTCTGGCCTCAGTGCTTCTGCTGCCTTTAGCAGTGTGAAAGAACTCCTTCCTTCCACATAACCAAGTGCCAGTGTAGGCAAGAAAGAGGAGAGCAGTCACACACAAAGGGAATCTCGCACAAATCCAGCACACACAAAGCCTGTCAAACTAATACGCAGAACACTGCAGAAGATTTTTTTAAAAATTCTCAATCGGAATTTTCCAACTGTCAACACTGAAAATCTCTGCATTAAGTTCCAGGAGGCCTCCAATTGAGCCAGGTAACTTGGTCACACAGCTGCCTCAGGGCCTGCCACCTTCTCTGCCCCATCCCTGGCCACAAAATTAACTCTGAGCAGTACATATGGTTTTCAGAGCTTCCAAGCTCTTTCAGAATATTGTCCCAGGAATTTCTCCAATGATACTTTTTCAACAGATGCATCCATTTTGACAGATCACTATTTTCAGATACACAGCAGCAATCTCCACTTTTAAATACCCATTTTAAGTGTAAGGTTTTATATATTCTTAGATATATTTTATATTGAGATATATTATGTGTAGATATTTATTACCTATATCTCTAAAAATGTATCTAAGACATATATACATATATTTTTGGTATAGAGGAAACAAATTTGCAAATCAAAACTATGTTTATGTGCATATGCACATATATATGTGGATATGACTAAGTGCTAAACAACATAAATCTAGTAAGAAGTAAGGCCTTTAAACATTCTTGAGGTGATCTTGCTCATCCCTCTGGTTCTGGCCTGTACTCTTGACTTCTCATATCCACAGAAGTACTAGGTCATAAACTGGACTACTGAACTGGACTACTTATCAATCTAAAATCAAATACCTCCCTAGTACAAACATCTGTCTTCTTACTGAAATCACACCTAAGATATTATTTCTAGTTCCCAGTTTTGTCATTACAGAAAAATAGTGGTTCACACTGAGATACTACAATATTTAAAATGGATTGCAGAATTTTTTCATCACATTGCATAACTCTGGTGAAACTAAGCAGGCTTTTCCCTTTTGAGAGTTATTTCTTCTGATTCTGAACCAAAAGGCACCTCATACATAATTATTCAGCCCACTAAAATGCAAATAGCAGAGATGGGCAAAGGAAAGGGTTTACAAGTAATACAAACCCTGTAATAAATGAAACATGGACAAGTATTTTTTTAGAATAATAAACTATGTGACCTATATTCTATGCATCATTTTTCAACTCAAGTGTATTCTAAAGCATTTATTCATAATGCTCATATAATGATGATGCTTCCAATCTCCACCTTTGAGAGATGAAGGTGATTTGTAGCCATTGCATTTAAAAGCCTACCAAAGATAGTAGTCTGTCATTATGCTCTAACAAATCCATTATTTTCTGTTTTAGCCACATCAAATCTGCTCAGCATTAAGCCTTAAGAGCTAGATCCTATTAGTACTTGGACAATTCGTGAGCATACACAGAAATTTAAAAACTCAGTGTTGATTGATGGTCATTGTGCTTACAGCTGACTAACAAGCTCTTTAATGCACTCCATTCAAAGTCCATTTCCACTTTCTTGTCTTCTGCACAAGACATAAGACATTTGCATACAAAATATTTGTAGTGTATTCTGCAATTTGTATTTATTAGCCTACACAAATAAGAATTCAATAGGTTCTAGCAAATAAAGATTACTCACGGGTATACATTGTCAGTTTATTCAAAATAGTACAAGTATCTGATCTCTCAGTCATACTCAACTTCCTTAGGCCTTGTTCAGAAAACCTGTAGAGAAAATCTGTTAATTCTTTTGGACTGGATGCAAGTAGAGATCTCTTTGTGTTTTTATCTCATATACTGTTGTTTCAGGAAATTATTCCCATACCAGAGGAGTGAGGAAGGATTTCTTTAAAGAAAAAAAAAAAAAACACTTAAGTTTGATTCTGATCCTGTTGCATACAAAGAAAATTCTAATAATGGGATGCAAAATTTAATGCTAAGTAATGAGCAACATCAGGAATGGGTTTTTGTAGTTTTCCTTCCTTGCTGAAATTTTGAAGTGTATTACTTACTGTCTTTGGCTCCTGCATGATATTGTTAAGTGAAGATAAGAAAATACTTACCAACTGGCGTTTTTAAAAAAACAAGATTACTTGATCATCAAGAGATACTATAGTTATACCTGGAAGTTATTAAATTGCTTCTTAAGTTAGAAGAAACAACTCTTTTATAATCTTAACTTTAATGGAGTTTGGAATGCACTCATACCAAAAGAACTGAATATAGAAAACAAGTTATGATAAAGAAATTAAACTAATAATTTTAAATATGTAGCAGTTAGGTTAGAGCTCCAGATTATTATTATTTTTCACCACTGGCATTCGACAGTGCTAATAATCTGAAAAAAAATACTAGCACAATGAAACTGTAGTTTCATCATAAAGATGTGTGAACTTTGAAAACTTCCAAAACAATAACACAATCCACTTTCATAGAATCATAAAATGGTTTGAGTAGGAAGGGACCTTTAAGGGTCACCTAGTCCAACTCCTCTGCCATGGGTAGGGACATCTTCAACGAGATCAGGTTTTTCAGAGCCCCATCCAATCTGGCCTTGAATGTTTCCAAGCATCAGGCATCCACAGCTTGTCTGGGCAACCCATTCCAGTGTTTCAGCATCCTCATCATAAAACATTCCATCTTTACATTTAGTCTGAATCTACCCTCTCTTAGTTTAAAACCCTTAGCCCTTGTCCCATTGCTACAGGCCCTACTGAACAGTCTCTGTTCATCTTTCTTTTAAAAGAAAACACCTTTAGTTGCTGAAAGGCTGTACTAAGGTCACCCTGGAATCTTGTCCTTTCCAGGTTGATGTACTCAAAATATCTCACCCTACCATCTTAGGAGAGGTGCTCCTTTACGTCTCTCCTCTGGACCCACTCCCAACAGGCCCTTGCCTTTCAACACAGTATGGGAAGCTACATTATCATCCAGATCCCCTCAAGACCTTCTGTCTTTTAACTGGGTGTGCTTTTCAGCTAACTTAGAAAACTGATCCCATTGAAACATAACCACTTATTTTTAGAAGAAATACAGTAACACAGTGGAGAGGTGACAACCATCTTTTCAGTGCATTTTTACATCTACTTCACCACTCATTAAATACAGCCTGAAATTAAAAAAAAAAAAAAATTAAAATGCAGTCAGGCAGAGCTCCTGTATGACAGTAAATCCCTTATGTGACAATGTATCACATGGAGCAGACAATTAATTATCTCAGAAAGTGACGTGACAGGAGTGTGGATCCCTCCATCTGTCATTTACACAGGGAAAGCACAGGGCACAGCCATCCTAGCAATACAGGTAAAGAAGGGAAAATAATAGATTTGCCCAAAAAGATTAAGTGTTTTCTCTGTCTCAAGAGATAATTTAAATTAACATTTTACTTAACACAATGCAATGGAATAAGAACATTAACAGGCTCAATTGCTTTGATTCAGCAGCCTTCATGCAAGTGCCTAGGCAGCACTAACTCAACAATTTTCTGTCTGCTGCCAAGCTAGCATGAAGCAGGTAAAATTATAATAGTTCAGAATAACTACCAAATACTTATACATATATACTCACATATATAATAATTAATAATAATTTAATATTTATCAAACACATATACTAAAAATTATTATGTTACATATACACGTACACTTTTTTTAGATTGATACAACTGTTGGCTGGAAATAAAACATTAGATGATAATTACGACACTATAAAAAATTCTTCCTTGATTAAAAGATGCTTCCCAAGATTACTTCTTAAGAATGTAAACAAGACATAAAACATAGCTTCAAAGATTTTCTATGTCTCCTCTTATATTACATTATAAGCTAATTCAGAGTCAGTCATGATTACTGTTTACTCTTGTCCTCTGTTCTGAGACTGAAGAACATCACAATCTAACTGGATTAGCTATTGACCGCCAGTAAGAAGGCAGCCACTTGTGTAGGGTTTTGTCTCAAAAGGAAAAAAAGATTAAAAAGTAAAACCACAAGAAAAAAAAAAAAAAAACAAGTAAAAGCATTTTATGCTCATTTCTATGATATCCTTGCATCACACAGAAGCATAAAGATGGGACTTAAAATGTCTCTTAACTGGTTTAGACTCATGAGCCTGAAGTAGAAACCTAGTGTCAGACCCAAAGTTCTCTCTGAAATGCAAACTGAATTCCTCTTAGGATCCAAAGGTCAATGTTTTCCAGACATCCATACTAGACAAATTCATTTTGCCTGAAATTCCCTTTTTAAATGAAATCTCCTAACCAGTTACAGACCACAGGAGACACTGACCTAACTTGTGCCTAACTAGAATTATCTCTTCTCTAAAAGGACAGTATCTCTATGGTTAATTATAATAAAGTCATTACACTTTATAATAAATTATCAATTTGTTATTATTAATTATGGTTAATTGTAATAAAGTCATTAGTGTGCTACATATTCCACCAAAATTACTTCAAACTAAATAAGAAATATTCTACTGATAAATTAGTATCTTTATAAATGCTATACCCTTTTTTCCTAGTTTTCTCCCGCTCCTTCTCTAGTGCAAGAAACAACTGATTTTCTTGAGATTCATAGTGGTAATTAGATAATCTGAATGTGCTACACTGTCACATCCAGACATGGCTCAATTTTGGAGCCATGGAGGCTCCAATTTGGAGGGTATGATAATACTCTTCCTGCTAAGGTCATTAAGTCTTTTTTCTTCCACTACACTGGAATTGCAAAACAAAGCAGCAAATAGGATTCATTGCTCCCAGACAAAGGAGCATCATGACCTACATAACTTACCCAATGCTGTATTTCTCTCTAGGGTACAGTTACTGTTTCCATCTTAAACTCTGATATCATTTTATGCTGGAGGGATGGAAATTGTTAATGTCCATGCAGTTTTAGGGTCAGAATGCTACTGAGAGCAAACATGAGGCACACCATAAAGAGTGTATAATGTGCATATATAGGATACACTGCAAGGGGAAAACCAAATAGGCAATCACCAAAAGCAGAGTATCAATGCACGTGGTACTGTACATTTTTTGGATATAATAGCAGCAGAAATGAGTGTTGCAGAGTGTCAAAAGGCAGGAAAAATATATCCCTGAGTTCTCCTCACTGCAGAAGGCATTAACCAAGACCAAAGATCAAGTGCATCACTATGTGGCAAAGCCAAGCTTTGAAGACTGCAGGGTATCATAAATAAATGAAAAACTATGAAGTAAACACATCACAGTGAAGAGTATAACCAAGAAACTAAATGGAGACCACGATTTCTGTGAAAAATGCTCACAAAAATGTCATTTAATAAAGGTTCGTTTGTATATAAAGGGACATACTATTACACAGGACAGCCCAGGAAAGGTGGAATCCAGAGTATGAAGATCCAGTAGACAGGCTTAACAAGTCTTTAGGGTCTAGATATGATTTTCAATTGCAAATTGGAAGCCTCCCTGAGGTTAAACATTCACATAAAGGAATCAACTGGAATCTCACAAAATATGCTCTTTTCCTGGGTCTATGTTGAAGAAAATACTTTGGTATTTTACAAGTTTCACATGCATGCAAGTCTCACAAAATAGATTTGAGACCACCTAATGTACATATTAAAAATCGAGTAAATTGTATTAAATGGATATAGGTAACATCCTTCTTCTCTTTGAAGAAAATACTATCTGTTCTACGTCTTCCATAAGACAGACCTTCATAACAACTAATTCTGGTATCCAGCAGCAATTTCATTCTTGATGATTAAGTTCCTAGACTTTTGTTTCCTACTTCCCACAGCAGGAAACTCAGAGTGAAATCTTCCTGCTTAGAATGCAAACAATAGTCTTTAAGACTTAATATAAGCAAAATTAAGACACTTCATAATTACAATTGCTCCCATAGAAGTTTCAGCATTTTGTGGAGCAAGTTATTTACTGCCCACGTACTCTCAACTACTCAGGTGGGCACAGAAGTCAGAAAGAAGATTCTGTGTCCAAGTTCAAAGCGGGAGTATGCGACAGTTGCTCACTCCTGTCCCTCTGTATAACTGGCTGGCTTTCTGCTAATACACAGCAAGCACTGTGCACTAAGCAAGGCCAGACTGGATGGGGCTCTCATCTACTGGAAGGTGTCCCTGCCCATTACAGAAGGGTTGGACCCAGATGGTCTTCATGACCCCTGCCAATCCAAACCATTCTATAATTCATAACTTCCATTGATTTCAAACCTCAGCAGGCAAACAGCCAATTCTAACAAAGCACTTTTGCAAAACATTGCCTAAAAATGTAGAGCATTAGATTTACAGGAAAATCAACAATATTATTCTTCCATAGTTCCAACAGGTTTCATTTATGGCAAGTGAAGGCTACCCCACATTCAATAACCCTGAGTAAGCTTTACGGTGACTGAGATAAAGAAAGATCATTATTCATGTTTTCCAGAATTATGCATTTGCCCTTGACAGGTAAACTGTTCTGTAAAAGCCTTGTCATCATTGGCAGTATTTTCCATTTTTTCACCTGTCATCATAACAAAGTTATTACCAACTGTTTTGTGCAGATTCATCAATCCTTTAAATAAGATTATGTGCATCACTAAATTCACTACACAAGAATAACTGACTCTGCTTTTGAGTTGCAAAGAAATAGAAAATGGAACCTGGAAACATTTAAATATAACCTACAAAATACTTGCTTATTTCTTATTTTCATGTGCATGTTACTAATAGGCATCCTGGCAGGAGTGCCTTGCGTTATTAAAAAGGTCTCATCTAAGGCAAAAATCCATACATTAGAGAACATTTGTTAAAAATAATTCTCAGGGGGTTTTTTGTGTTTGCATTTTAGAAAAAAAAAGTTTTGGGGAGTTATTTCTTGATAACATTCTCAAAATAAATTGTACAATACAAAATGCTTTACCTCCTAAGGAAAAATGACAGCAACTAAGACTCTCATTACCATTAGTTTCCAAACAACTAATAAAGGAACAATTCTTCAATTCATCTTACATCCTGTGAAATGGAAGCAGTCATTATCTTCCGCAGCAAGTCCAACTTTCAGAACAGCATGTTTATTTTGTTTATAAGAATATGAGGTACAATAAAAGATTACAATTGCATAAATTAAAAGCTAGGCTTGCCAAAAACCACTAATTCAGGCTAGCATGAATTACTCTCTTAGCATCTAGAGACAAAAAAAAAAACCAACCTCTGGTGAGAAGATAGAACTCCAGAACAATGACAGTATGTAAAGAATAGTTTGGGCTTGGATGGATTTCACAGACCACCTGGTCTACCTCTCCACTCAAAGAATGACTAACTTGGACATTACATCCCCCATTGTTCAAAGCCAAATTCTGAATTCCTCAAAGACTGGAGATTCCACCATCTCTCCAAGCAATCTATGGTTTCCCTGCTTCCGACACCACTTGTCAGAATTTTCCTTTAAGAAACCTGTACGTCCTTTTGCTGTTCACCTCCAAGATGAGTCCAGTACCACTTCTGTTTATAAATTTAAGAGGAATGTTGTCAGATGTGCTACTATATTTTCATGTCTGATGTTACCAGTCACAGTAATTTATACAGTCCAATAGTTTACTGCATCCATACTTCTATTTGTAAATCTCACCCGTTGAAAAATCATAGCAAATCTTCCCCTAAGCTTCTCTTTTCTCTCCCCTCCATCCTGTGCCTTAAGCTTTCTCTGGAAGGTAGTCCATGAAGAAATTCCCCATAAAGGGGGAATAACTAAAAATATTACAGGAGTGACAGAGCTCTATTGCAGCTTTCCAGTCCAAATGTGAAAACAGGTAACAGGAGTCAGAAATCAAGAAATTTTCAACTACTAGAAAACATTCTTATTTCCTCTACGTTCTCTACCAGAAAATACATTTGACCAATCACAGCCCAAAGTCTAGCAATCAGGCAAGCAGACACAAAACCAGTATTGCAGTTAACAACCAAGAATTAGTAAAACACCTTAGATTGCAGCATATTTCTGTCAAGCTTTATTCTGCAACCCAACTTTATACTGAACTTTGCTACATGCAGAAATATTGTTATGGGGAAGAACACATCTTTCAGACAAGTCTTAACAGCTTAATCAAAGAATCATTAGTCCAGATCCAATTATCGCAGAAAAAAGTTCACATAACCATACATAAAAAAACAGTTTTAAGAGTAGTAATAATCAAGACTGTTGTACCTGCACTTCCTAGTACCTCATTCCTGTTATTGGTGTTAACTCTTCAACTGCCCCTTTGGATCTCAAGGCTGATGATGTCTGTGCCAGGGACACACAGCAAGCCCATTGGCACCCCAAGCTGTGATACTGACAGTTTCTTCCTCCTTACTATATAACTGACTTGGAAACGCTTTTACATTTGGTAATTCACTTGTAACTTCTCTATTACTGTACCATCCCTTATCACTGAGAATGGTCATATCTGGGTTACAGCTTAGATAGAAATTCAGCCCCTTCTTCTTTCCCCTAAAACAAATATTTACAACAAACTAGAACCGGGTATCCATTTTACTACAAAAAAGAATCTGCAGGAACTGATTTAAACATGAATGTCTAGAATGCTGCTCTTCTGAAACTATTTGCTGCCACTGTAGAGTACCTGCTTGCCATAAATGGACATCTATATAACCCTCTCAGCTGCACACCCATGAAACAGTAGCTCTAGACAGATCCAAGAATATTGTTAAATATATTACAGCAACATTTAAAGGCTGAAATTAAATTCTAGTTGAGTTGCACCATCTTGACAAGGCAGTCCCTTCTTCTCTGCATTAAAATTTTGCTTCATTCTTAAAGCTATCTGGAAGTAAAGTCTAAGCAACACCTGCACAGCTTACTTAGCCTTAATTACATATTTAAAGTAATAAGGTCAAAATAAGTTTGAGAATAGAAAAACATACTGCACACTTTTATGAGTTCAAGGTGACTGCATTGGCAAAAATTCAAAAACCATCACAACTACTATTGACTTTTCAGTCAAAAAATAATCTTCAAGATGTCTGGCCCCCAAGTTCTTTTTCCTCCTGTTTATAAAATATTGTTGCAGTGTAAGGTCTTCCCTCCTAGTCAGGCAGAGTCACAGACACTAGGTAAGTGCAGCTGCAGGACTGGCTCTTTGGACAGGCTCTTCCAAGTGATCCTTGGTTGACAACTTCACCTCCCTCCCAAAAACAAGCTGGGAGAATTGATGAACCTCAATTTCAGAAGAGACCGTTTAGACTGTAATCAAATAGCAACCTAGTGCCATCTGCATTTAGAAATTTAAACAAGGGAGTTGTGAAATGGCTTTTTCTCCCTGACAGACCTGACGACTTCTTCCTAGAAAGGCTGATTGCACACTCTACTAGGTATTTATGAGCATCTCTGCATTAGGAGCTAGAGAAGCTAGAGACAAGCTAGAAAAATTATGCTGGTTTTAAATTCTAAATTAAACATAAAACATCCTATGAACATGTTGATCTTCTACAGCCATTGCAGAACACTGAATGTGACACAGCAAGTCAGCTGCTGGTCCAAATTCAGATCTAGCTACTCCAGATATTTTAAAAAAGAACCATCCAGAGGTGGTCTTTTAGTTAATATGAAATTAGTGAAGTATTGAAAGCTGGATAGTGGTTTATGCCTCATATACAGTAGAAAAACCTAGCTCAAAATTTAGATGTCAGATTTTCAGTTCCCATGTAGGTTTCAGAATTTGCAAAAATTGAGAAAAATATTTAGGCATAGCAATACACTACTATTCTAAAAATATTAAAATAATGTCTGTATGAAATACCTTAACTTCTACTTAACAGTAGTTATATAAACTCTTAAGTTTATTACAAAACAGATTTCCACCACTGCATACCAGTCTCCAAAAGGCTTTTATTTATCATCTTAAAGTAGCAGATACTATAAAAATAAACCATTACTTAATATTCAGTTACTTTAATCATATAAATTTCTTTTTGGAAACACAAAACATATGTAGAAAAAAATAATTTTCTATGGATGTCCCACAAAGCACAAAACTCTGCAGTTGTTCTACTGCTGCAGTAAAAGAAAGCATCTCCAAAATAAGGGAATGCAGACCTGGCAGGCTGTTCTTTCTCCCTGTGAACTGCAGTGCTCTACATGGACACATATGCAATCTTAGGAAGGCCTGAACTGAGGAGGATAAGGATGGCTGTCTGGGGGAGGCGGTGGTGGCGGCGGTGGCGGCGGTGGCAGCAGTGGCAGAAATGAGTAGGATGAATTGTACATGTTTGGGCCTGCCCACATCATATTCATATTTGGAGGGGGAGAGTAGAATTGATGCACATCACTGACATAACCAAAATCTGGAGGAGGAAAGGCATACTGCTGCATCATTGGATTTTCTCTTCTATGAGGTGGTGGAAACACTGGTGATTCCTGATATATCCTCCTGTCTGAAAAGTATAGTTGTGGTGGTCTTACATTTGGTCTGAAAAACCCTCGAGGGCCTGATGGAGGAGGAAACAGATCCCTAGAGAAGGAGAATCCTCTGCCACAGTATCCCCTTGAGTAACCTGAAGCAGGCTGTTGCACTGATTGAAGAAGTCCATTATTCTCACCTAAAGAATAAACAAATGTAAGAACCCACACACAAACAGCTGTACAAGGAAAATTCAAAAGTAATCTTATCAACAAATAATACTGGCAACTAAGGCATGAAGAATAAAATAATACCAGCAAATCTATTGTTTAGTAACTAATCTTGATTGATTGGAGTAATATAAAGAGGATGATCCTGAGAGCTGCAAATTCAGTCTTTAAAAAAGAAAAGAAATTTCATCTTCGTTCCCTCCAGACTTTCCATTTGTATAAATGGATCTCAGGAATATGCAAATTTTGAGTATTTTGGAAGCTTATTAAACAAGATTTAAAAACAAAACATCTTAAAACTAAAGATAAATCAACACTGCATTACACTGAAGGTGTATCCAGCTTTCAGTCCCAAATTGGTATCACAGTACAGACAGAGAACACAAGAAACTATTCAAATTAATAAATTAATAAAATTAACTTTATCAGAAAAAAGGCATTCTGTAACTAGCCGATTAGCTTTCAGGATTCATCTTTTCAAGACAAGTTTTTCCCTGTACAGCTCACTCTAAGCATATATTTAATGTTCATAACAAATATACTGCCCCTTTATATAAATATCATAGAAGTTTTAATGAGATTATAAAAATATCATAGAAGTTTTAATGGGATTAGACTATAAAATGAAAAGCACTGAAATTCTAAAAATGCTCCAAAAAGCTCTTAAGATATTCAAAAAGCTGCAGAACTTAAACACTTAAAAGGATTTTATGGCTGGAAGCAACAAGGTATTCAGGAATGTAACACTGCATAAAATAACTGAAATTTAAAAACCCGTGAACCTCATTCTTGGCACTAGACTACATAGCTTCTCAAAGGTGAAAACGTTTTTAAGTCTGGAAAGGCAATTTGATACTAAAATTCCTACTCATTTTCATGGGAGATTAGGAGTTAAGATTCCTTTGCTACAGGCAGGCCTCTTGGAAGCACTGAAGTACTTGAACGAGTACTTTTCCTACTTTCTTTCAAATACTAACACAAGAGTAACAAGAGTGTCACTGTCCCTCCACACAAGAGAATTTTAATATACTCATGTAAACCTTCATCTGAGACCAACTTTGTGCCTCAACTTGTGACATATCGTTGCTGTTGAATTCTACAGCAAAAAAAAATTCCACACAACTTCAATTTGTGCCATGTTATTTACAAAAAAACCACAGTAAATCAAAACCTATCTCCCTCGACAGAGTGCAACAGTTCCTCCTGTTGTGTTCTCAGTTTTGGAAGACAGATCAGTAACAGTCTCAGCAAGCCCTAGGCAAAGGCAGATCCACAATAAGCTGGCAGAACAAGGATGTGGTGGAAAACACACATATGCTAGATTAACAGAAATCAGAAAAAAATAACCATCAGTAATGAAGAGAAAGTACAGCACAATTCAAATGCATCTCTTAAGGGGAAAAAAAAAAACCTGTCCAAACCATATGGCAAGAGCCAGCCCAAGAAAGATCATGGTTTTATCTGATTGGTACAAGGGAGGACTGTACTGTACAAAGCATATTAAAGGACAGCTACTTATCTCACAGATCAGTAAAAGGGTTTCAGTGTGGCACAATGTGTATCAGCTTTACCAAGGAAGAGCAGCAAACTCACAGGAGCCTGTCTGAGAAATTCAATGGGGGAAGCACCACACTGCAGATAGCTGAAGCAATCTGATAAGTAAGCAGTAAAAGAGGGTAAGGAATGGGAGTCGTATTTAAAGGGAGAGGTATAAAAAGTGTGCAGCCAAAGCAGACCAGTGAGAACAGAAAAAGAGGGATGCAATATGAATCAAAAATCAAAGTTTTGTCAGTAGAGAGGCATGAGAGAAAATTTGGTTATGGTAAACAGCACAGCTGCAAGCATTCACCTGGAACAGACAGGACAACAGCAGGACAAAGAGTAAAGAAGGTTATTTGTATTTTGAAAATCTATACACAGCTTTGTTCATCTAATGACTGCATTTGGTAAACAGAAAGGTTCTCAGGAGGCTACACAAATAAGTTATTTAGAAGAGTATTTATATGTCATGGGTGCAGAAGAGCTTCCTTTTAGACAGAGGACTAAATTCTCCATCTGAGACCTGTGTCTCCTCCCTTGATTGTCAAAGATGTAGGTTGTCAAAAACTGCACGTGGTCTTCCTCTGTCTCCTCCTAGCACTCAAAGGCTTTAGCTCGACCCCATCCAAATGGTGGCCTCTGTTCAGAATCCTCACTGTGCGTCAACCAACACTGTTGTAAGAGCCTTTGATTCTCACCTAACAATTGCTCTGCTGCTATACCACTTCCCTTCCACATTTCAACTGAATACAACTTAATTTTCTTCTAAAATAATATGGAATGTAGCCACAAACTCAAACCTAAGTTTAGAAAGCACAGAATTACTATTAACTGTATAAAAATTCAATCACTAAGATATTTATAAGTAGGCATTCCAAATTTAAGATTAACAGACAAAAGCATTCATGTTGCATTCACTCACTTGATGGAAGTGTTTCTGATCTGATTTTCTTTCTTCCTCGACTTTGAGGCTTCTTTTTCTTCTCTTTTGCCTCTCTCTCTTTTTCATCATCACTGAAATCCAAAACCTGGTTAAAAAAAAATAAAAAAATCAGCAGGCTTCTCTTCACAAGAAAATGGTTAACACTCCAAAAATTTATCATAACAGAATTGATGCATGACTCAGTTTTCCTTTTTAATTTTCCTGGAAAGAGCAACATTCCAGTGCTGAACACAAATGCTTGATTGACTAGATGTTAGTAAGAAAAGAAAATAAGCTGGCTGGTTACTGCCAAGAAAAAGCTTTCAAAGAGCAACTTTAGTGAATTAAAAAATGAATTTTTAAAATTAATTAACTTGGCAATCACTACATGATTCAGCAGTTAAAACTACATTTTAAAAAAAATCTACTTCAAAACTGTAACTAAACTGGAATTTTCTGTAGTATATTTAATAACACTTTCTGTTGAATTTTCAATAGCAATGTTATTCCAAAAAAATTTTCAGCTTTGAGGAATGTTGTCATTTACAATAAATTCAACGTCCCTGCAACATTTTCTCCTTGTTACACAAGGTTTTGCTACCTTTTAAATCCTAACTTACACGACTGAGCATAAGTTATCAGGGACAAGGAAGAAATCTGTCAGCATTAATTAGTTCCCTGAAAAACAGCTCACTCTCACCACTTAAAAGGGGCAGGATCAGTTCCCACCCCACCCCTGTTCCCAATTCTGAAAGTAGGGGCTTTGCTGGTTATTTGTATCTCTATCGCATACACAGAGCATGGATCTCAAAAACCGAAATCTCAAAGCACCAAAAGAGTGCTTTAAAAGCCTCATGGAAGTTAATCCTGAATGCAACTACTCCTTCTACTACATAACTCGATTCCACACTCAAAAAAGCCATAAGAACTACAGCAAGATGATGTACATCATGAAGTAAAATCTTTGACTGACTCCTGCTTTTTCTCCAGTACACCATACTCCAGTAGTGCAGAAATAATGAACAGCAATAGGTACCTTTTACTGCTATCTAATTTCCACAAAACATCCCACAGAAGTCACCCCACAGGAAAATTGCAGTTATCTGCTGCTGCGAGCCTTGCAGCAAACAGATCACACCTTGTCATCCTCTGACCCCAAAGACAAAGCTAGGAGAGACTATATTAGTGACTCTACAAATAAGCTGGACTAGTTAAGAGCCTGCCAAAAAAGGAATGCTTACCATATATCTAAAAGTAGCAAGTAAGAAAGGCCTATCATGGATTAATTTAACATTCATACAAAAATGAAGCTTCACACTATCACAAAAAGAAGTTACTCCAATAATTGCACACAATTTACTACAGGGGCTGGCCAGAAACCATCTGCATTCTGAGACCTCTAAAAGGGTCTGGCCATAAGAGAAAATTTCAAGCATCAGTAGCATAAAATTTAATTTGCACCCCCCTATCAACAGCTATCACCTTCACAGCAAAAGCTACTTTCTATCACCTCATCAACAGCCACAGCTTGGGACACTGTGGTATAAACTCTAACTGCTAGAACTAACCAAAAATTATTCTAATTGAGGATTACAAGATGTTAGATGTATTTTTTTCCAAAACAGAGCACACATACAGATCACAGTCAGAAGACTGCCCACCCTTGTTACCACTGGCTTTTTTCAGGCTTCCTTTGCTCCTTCCTATAGTCAGGTAAAGCAAATTTAAATTAAGAAAAATCTTTAAGAAAAAAAAAAATACTTTGGAGAAGGCAATTAATCTGTATCTGCAGATTTGACTGACTGTACTTGGCCAATAAAATTTCATGGGTTCCTACAAACTTAGTTTACATATCTACAAGCTTATTTCCTGAACAGCTTTTAAAAGATGACTAAAAATAGGTAAGAACTCACAATTAGCCAGTAAGTCCATTTGGTATCATCACCACAAGAAAACTGCTGAATGAAAGCAAGTTAAGACTAGCCAAAAGTCTCTTAAGTATTGTCTTTCTAAGCTCTATGGATAACATAACTACAGTCCAATTCTTATGCAACACTTCTAATTCTCAAATTATGATTGTCTGCGAGATTATGTCTCTACAAGAAAGCAAGGCAATTTACAGTCAGAACTGACAGACAGGCGTTCTTTGAGAGAAGTTAGCAATGTACAGCTCAGTTTCATTTACGGGAAACAAAAACAGTATTTCAAAAGGCATCATCCTAACTCACTACAGTGGAAAAAGCAACATTCCAAGTTAACAGATTGATACAGCATTACAGGACCTATCTTTGAGCACAGAAAATATCATGTCACAACATCTCTCCCTCAAGCCAGAACAACCACCCTGGGATAAGGATTGTGAATGAAAAATTTAATACTGTCCTTAATAGCATCCTTCTGGACAAGTGGGATGAGCAGAAGAACTGCCTGAAGGGCAGAGTTCCTCAGGTTCAGTTCCAGAGACAGTTCTGTTCAATGCATTTATCAATGATCTGGATGCAGCATTTAGAAGCTCTCTTGAGGGACAGGAGGCCTTGCAGAAGGGGCTAGGTAGATTGAGGCCCTGGGCAATGATTAATGGGATAAAATCTAATGAGTCCAAATGCTGCACACCTAGGATGAAGTAACAGCAGACTCAAGTCTGAATTGGGAGAGAACTGGCTGGTGAGCAGCCCTGCCAAGAGGGCTGGCAGGTGCTGAGGGTGCTGGCCAGCAGCAGCTCAGTGTGGGTCAGCAGGGTGTGCCCTGGAACCCAGAGGGCAAAACCCTATCCCGGGGTGCATCAAGCACAGCACAAGCAGACAACAGAGGTGACTGTCCTGCTGCATTCAGCTTTGGGGGGCCTCACCCTGAGTGCTCTGTGCAGTTCCGGGCCCCACACATCAAGAATGTCAAAGTCCTTGGTTGCACCCAGAGGAGGGAAACAAAGCTGGTAACAGCACTGGAAGGCATGTCCTGTGAAGAGCAGTTAAGGAGCCTGGACTTGCCTCATTTGGTGGAAAGGAGGCTGAGAAGCAACCTCACTGCTCTCTACAGCTTCCTGAGGAAGGGGAGAGAGAGGTGCTGATCTCTTCTACCTTGTATGCAGTAATAGGATGAGCAGAAGGTCCAAAGCTGTACCAGAGAGGTTCAGACTGGAAATAATGAGAAGGGTGGTCAAAGAGGTCTTAAAGAGGTGGCTGACACCCTGAGCCTGTCAGTAATTAAGAGGCATTTGGATAATGCTTTTCACAATACACTTCAGCTTATGCTTCAGCATCAGCCCTGATTGCTGTAGGTTCCCTCCAATTGAAATAGTCTATTCTATTCCACCCTAAAAATTAGTTAGAACACTGGACAAACAAAACCAAACAAATACCACCACCCTTCACAAAAAACCCCCCAAACCATACAAAACCCATCTTCCCTACCTAATTACAGAATTAGAAGCATGTATTACATAGCATGGAATTATGCTAAAAAGGCAAGCATTTGGAAGATTCAAAAAAAGCACACGGATCTCTTTAGAATACTATGGCAGACACAAGGCTTCCAGGAATTTCAGCTACTTTGGATATGTTTTAAGTAGGAATTGCAAGTAAAAGTGACTCAGCGGTTGCGATGTAAAAAAAAAATCTCATGAAAATACCTCAATAAAACTACCAGTCTTGTGATTATTACTGAATACTCACAAAAGGTATAGCTAGAGTGAGGGACCACTGATAGAAAATCATTGAAGAACTATTTTCAGTTCCTATAGCAAATGATGTCAATGTTCACAGGGAGCTCCTGATTCTACAGGACCCTGTAAGTGACAGCCTTTTTTATGGAAGAAGCTTGCCTCCTCTCACGGAACTATTGTTTTATAACAGCAAACTAGGGAAAGCTTACTAAGCCATTCAAAGAATGCAACAAAGATGTCAAATTAATTTTGACGAGCAGACAGCTTAAATATCCAAGTAGTAAGTTTGCAGAGTACTGTAAGCCTTTAAAGACAAACAATCGCTTGTGACCAACTAAAGACAAAGCTGTAGTGAAATAATGACAGGGACAAAAATTCCCTAGCAGAAGCAAAGTTATTAGGGAAGGTAAAAGCACTGCTATCCGAAGTTAAACACTCAGGTTGTCAAATGTGTTCTTGAAGGACTGCCAAAACTGCAAAAAGTAAGTAGAGAGACAGGTAGTATTCTCTACACTATGAGACCTCTCCAAGAAAAGCATGATCCTTTCTCTCAGTGAAGATGTACATTCTAGTCTCCATAAAAAGATAAGCTTGCTAATTACTTGCTCTGCACAGAACTTTTTTTTCACATATAACTTGTGTAATCAAAAACAACAAACAAAAAAAAACCCTCTGTAGTTACTTCAGGTGGTGGTTCTTGGTCATTCTTCCAAGATGCATCTGAACCTTTTTCCCTAAAAGAAAAAGAAACAACACAAAACACAAATTAGATAATCCAGATAAAGGAAGGCTAACACTTTCTGTAACGTATCAGGTCTCCTAGAACAGGAGGTTTCTCTTTTCAAAGAGTTACTTGGTTTTTGGTATTGTTTATAAGCAAATAGTAACCTATAGGTCAGCTCAGGGCTTCACTACACTTGAAAAATCTTCCTACTTCAAGAGATGACTGAACATTTCAGTCAAACATGCAGTTTAATACTAAGTTTTGGCCAATACCCTCTAAACAAATCCTTTTGAACCTTAACTGCTTTGAACCTGAACTGAGGTAGTTCACTTCAACTTTCTTATGCTGTTGACTAACAATCACAAGCATTCTCATTCTTCTCATTTTAGAACATGTATCTTCAGTTAAAAAGAACAACTCATTCAGTCAGAGGCTTTCAGTATAACTACAGCAAATAAATTCAGAACTGAAAGATCCTCAATGCTTGGCTTACAATCTTATTTAGACAGTGTTAGCTAGATAACTAGGTTTCACCTCTTATTTTGTTGAAACATAAAATTAAACTGCAAGACAAAAGACATTTAAAGAAGAAAAAACTCAACTGTCTTGTCTGACAATCACCAAAATAAATTTGGATTTGTCTAATTTATTTAACCCACTGTGAAGTCCTTCACTAAAAATCAAGTAATTTCTTTGATTAACGAAGAATTTGTGAAACAGACTTAAATTACACTGCCAGTAGTCTGTTGAAGGTTTTTTCCATGATGCTCTCAAATTCTATGATTTTTCTATGATGCTCTAAATTTCCATGATTCTCAAATTCTGTGTTTTGGTCTGAAATGTCAAGGTACAATCCTCATCTACGCATAAAAATTGTATAAAACAGTGCAATACTGAAAATTCTTACTTGCAAAATGGAACCACAGAGTTAAAAACATCGGTATGTTCAGTGTGAAATGCCTTCAGTCAGTACTCTAATAACCAAAGGTTTTTTATGTATTCACCAAGCCAGCAACAATCAAGTAGCAGTAACTACCAAAAACTACATAGCCATCGGTTTCAGCAGCCTGGCCTTTAGAGGTCCTTAGTCACGCCTGTGAGAGCACCTCTAACCATAAAACTGAAGTTCAACCTCTACATATCCTTTTGAGATTACAAGTAAAAAGGGAGGCAAGGAAGACATCTTAAAGTTCAATTAGAATATTTTACAGGGAAGAACGTAAGATAAGGACTCTATACAAATAATTTGTCAGTGGCAGGAAGCTTTTTTTTTATTGCTATGAACTGAACTGTTTCTTCCTTTCATCTTGTTATTTTGGAGCAACACATGCCTGCCAGAAATACCAGAGCATAAAAGAATTGCCAAGACCTGTGGTCATTCAGCAATATGTAACATCACTGCAAACTTTAAACCTTTAAAGGTCAGGCATCTTATCTCATCCTCCCAAAGAAGCCTTTCTCATTTCAGCAAACAAAAACTGCTTTTCATGCTCAAGGTATTTAATGACTTCTGCAAAGAACAATACAGTAATTCTCTGATTTGTGAAGTCACATTCTGTAAGATCGTGAAGTCTAACAAAAGGTAATTCAGAGGAATCATGAAAATACATAAGCTTTTTTAAAACTGCATTTCAGGCAATACAGCACAAGCCTATCTTTAGCAACAAATTATTTTGCATTCATAAAGTTTTACACTACACTTTGACTTATTTTTCTATAAAGTCTAAGGCTTATTCATAACACTGCAACTTTGTATAATGCAAGCAGATTGCATTTCAGAAAAAGCTTCTAACTCAGTTGTTTCTTTCAAATCTTAAGTCTTGATTCCTTTCCTTTTCAAAGAACCATCACAGTTTTGAACAGCAGTTTTAAAACTTTAAGCCTGTAATACTATCACAGCCTGGTCTGCACGAAGTCAAACTAAGAAATAGCAGAAAATAAAAATGATTAGTTATCAAATTTGCAATCTGCTAAGATCCAAAAGTCTCCTAGTGGATCACTGACCAAAGCTTGACTTTTCTACTATCCATGTCACATTCTTAGAGCATTAAGGTTTCTTCATACAGCATTACAGCACAAACCAGAAATTCTGCATCTGTTTTTAACGTAACCTATCTAGTGAAAAGGCAGGTTTTATTTATTTACTTATGAAAACAGCACCAAATGCTAATTCTAATCAAGACAAGAAACAATGTCTGAAGCACTGTTCAGCTGTGCTGATAAACCATGAAGTCTGAAGTATCTTCCCTAGGCTTCAGATTTTTACCACCTATGACAGTTAAGTACTACCAAATGAAAAATGGTTTCCCCAACTATTTCCAAAGCATGAAACAAAGTAAAACACAAGTCTCCCATCTCAGATGCTGAGTACAGCACACAGTTATTGATGCAGCAAGCAGATGATTAAAGTCTGTGCACTTACTGTGCTAAGCAACAAAGCTTAATAGCACAAATCAAAGACCAGCTGGCATCAAAATGCTGCAGAAAAACAAACAAGCATCACAGCAAGAAAGTGATCTATTTTGATCCTCACTGAAGGGAAGAAAATATGCTTGTTGCTTGCACAGATATGAGAAACTTTAAAAAAAAAAAAAGACTCCTGAAGGTCTGGCTACACATTTGACTAAAGAAAAGAACTATTCAGTATAAATACTGGCACAGCTGTAACGAATGCAGTCATTTAACCAGCTCCTGAGAACTAATCCTAATAAACAGAAACTAAATCACTTGTAGGACAAAAGATATCTAACCTACAGTTATTTCAGATGATTGCTCATCAATAATTAGAACATTAATAACTGTCATTTATTATGTTTTATTTCTTAGTCTGTGTCTTTGAACATGGCATCAAGTCCTATTTATTCACACTACTTTCCTCCCAGTCAGACTGTGATACACAAACACAACTGAAAAGCTTCTGAACATTATACTACATTGTCACTCAAATCTCTCCTCTCTTGCAAATTTAGAGGGTAACTTTATCTAGCATTGTTATCCTCCAACTGTGTAATAGATTTATTGATAATAATTTCTATTCTGGCCTTGCAATATGAAATAAAAATAGTAAATTAATACAAACTTGTTCAGAATGCAAACAAGTTTATTATCAGTTCTTTATCAGAAACTATACAAGAATCTAAAGAAAGACAAAATCTGGAAAGTTCAGCTTAAAAACTGTCTTTTTTTATACTCATGCATATATGTTACAGGGTGTAGAAGAAGTAACAATGAACTTTTCTGGTTGTGGTATTTTAGTTAGCATAAAAAGAAAGCAAGTTTAGTATATTAAGTAGAACAAAAAGCTTAACTTTAGTAATTACAGCACTTTAAAAGTTTGCAGTTTACAGATGCTCTTAATTGTTCTCAAAGGCAAAATAGTACAGTCTTGTTATTAGAACCTAGTTAAGAATATCTAAAGGAAATACAAAGCTTAGTATTAAGCTTAGTACTAGAGTTTCTTCACTGAAGACTCAACTTTAATCCAACATTTTTAGCTATATAAAAAACCATTATAACCAGATTAGAAAAGAAATTAGACTCACTGTTTTAGTTTCTCTGCAAATATATACTGGGTGAAGTCCTCCACTGATGGAGCAAAATACATGCTATCTTGCACATTAATACCTCTCTCTTTGATATGCTCAGAGCTGTTAAATCTTATCACATAAAAAGGATGTGAAACAGGACCAAATATCTCAAATATCTGAAAGAAATAAAATTAAAATGTTTAAATAAACTACAAGTAGATTAGTAGAAGCTAATTTCATTGTAGACAATAATATTTAAGAAGCGAAATATATTTTCAAGGTGCAGCATCAAATAAGAGTTCCTTTCACACTTTAGTTTTATTACCAAAATTTGTTTGACAGAGTATTTCCCCAACTACTCGTTGTTATTATATGGATAAGTAAGTTCCTCACATCCTTAGTAATCCTTTCTTTTGTCCAATCTCTATTTTTCTGTGTCTGATACTTTCAAGTCTTGTAACACTTGGAACAATCTCCTGATCATTATTTCCTCGAAGTTCACCTTAACAAGATGCCTTTACAACAGTTACCGCTTGTTCCCCAATTCCATGGAGAGCAGAGAATTTTGCCATGTTTTACAGAACACCTGCAATTCAGGCTAAGTTTGTTCCACTCACATCTAGCATTCAAAGATATTTCAGTAGTAACCACTGTGGATGATGGCTTTCCTTCCACAGAAAACAGAAAATTCAATGCAACAGCTGTCTCAGTAAACAGTCTTCACCGGCCTTAAATCAGAACAGCACAGAATAGAAGAACATTCCCCATTTTTCATAAAACTTCACTCTAACCACTGCCCCTATCTGGCAGTAAAACAGTACGTAGCCTGTTATTTCAAGACATCATACATCTCAAAGCAATCTCTTCCTCTCCACAACCACTCTCATCAGATACTGGAAACTCACCAGATATTGTAATTCTGTAACGATGAAATTAATTCTAGGTTAGGTATTATTGAGATTAGAAAAAAAAAAAAAACAGATGAATATAGCAAGAGTCAAAGGCACAAAGAAAAACTATATATCAAGGAAACATTATCTTTTATTTCGTCGACTTCAACTCCACTTTCTGGAGCCCTAAAGAATGCTTCCAATTTTATATTACAATAACAAGTTTTTATTTTACACTCACCTTTCCTGCTGCTTGCCTATCTTCTTTAAAAATTATGCTTTCCTCATTTACTGGAGGAAGGCCTCTCAGTGATTCAATTATTACTAAAATGGAAAGAAAAAAATAAATCAGAACTTTATGTTTCAACAGCATGTAGTTAATTGCAGTAAAAATTAAGTAGACAAATAGCAGTGTGGTTTAAGTTTGTAGAGGTGCAACAAAATATTCTTGCACATGTATAAAAGTACTTAGAATCATACATCCCTTCTCCAATGATACTTAGATTGCTTACAGAATTATTGTCCTCTGGGGTAAAGAGAAAGTATCCAAAGAACCACACCAGAACACAAAAGCTGTTGGGTAGTTCAGTCACGGTAGCAACTGATGGTGTTTACATGTGCATATACACAATCTCTTCTATATTCTGCAATTTAATGTTCTAGAAGTCTCATAGTTCATTTGGGCCTAACAATGATTAAACTTCTCTACCTATAAAACAACAAAATGCTCAATTAAGTGTTCTTGACTGGCAAATAAAGTCACGCAAGTACATAGTGTCACTCAGACTCCAACAAGAGCTCAAGATCATCACTGCTAAATTTAAATAAAAGGACTTTCAGCAATCAACATGTCACCAAACCAAAAATTACTGCTACTACTGCAATCTGCAAAAACCTTAACGTGCCAAACAAGGATATGACCATATTACAGTCATAATAGTTCACTGAATTTCAAGAGAATTTGCAAAATCAATTTCTTTTGTGCCTACCTTTAAGATAAAATATACAGTGAAAGTACCCAATGTTGTTCGGTTGTTTAAACCTCATGAGATATATACCTTAACAAAAAAACCCAGACAAAATCCCTCAAATATCTAAACAAAAAAACCCTACAAAAAAGAACACATCAAAAACTCTCAGATAATGTTCTCAACTTGATTCGCCACACGTAGCTCCCAGCCTGAAGTGGGCTAAGGAAAATATATTCTGAAGATGTACAATGCACTAGTCCCATGAAATTTAGGAGAAACATTACCACCTCCAGCCTAGTTGACTTACAGCTTCCCCTACCCCAACCCAGCCTAAATTATCTGCTTCTACTCTTGCAGGACCCAAAGTACAGCCCCCAGGAAGTTTCTCATATACACCAAAGCAATTTACTTTCCAGCCCCAAACCACACAGTGAATTTTTCTCTTCTCTTTAAGTACCTTGAAGCAAAACACAGCAAAAGTTTTGTCAAATTCTGATACACTGAGCAGAAGTTCACAGAAAATACTGTCATTTTACTTTTAGCAACTGCACAGCAAGCATGAACCTACACTGTTCTAGCCCTCAAATTTACCTCACAGGACAAAATATCCACTTTACAAGTATCACTCAGTCACTGCAGAACTTGGAAGCTTGCTACAGAGAACAGCAGACATTCTGAGGGACATCAAAGGGGCAGAGAAAGAATACTGATTGTTGTGTCAAAATAATATTTGTGGCTTCCAAATGAGAAACCAACTCCTCTCAGACTAGATATAAACCTGGTATACACAGGTATCAATTTAGTTCAAAAATCAAAAAAACAATCCCCAATTAGCTGACATCCCTAATACAGCCAAAGTTGACTGAAATCAAGGCCAGTTTTCAGAACTGAAAACAAACTCAAATGTGGAGAAAGAAGTCATAAAGCAATGTAGTAAAAGCAAGAAAATAATCACAGATATCCTGGGCGTTTATGCCGTTCATACAGTTTTATTTCCTTATAATTATTAGCTTGTTTTCTAACTTTCAGCAACAAATCTAATTCAACACTTCATACATGTACATTACATAAAATAGGATGATGCAGCCTGAAGAATTCAACTACCAGTGAACTAGCATTTGAAAAGATTATACTCACCAGTGAGGATTAGAATTAAGTATGGTTTTGAAAACTATAGTCTTTAAAACAGTTTTTTTTATACCTTCACATTTTAAACCAAAAATAAGAATAATAGCAAATATGATTCAACTTGTTTTTAAAACTTGTTTTCAAACTACCATTTTAGCTGAAGGCAGCCTTCCTGAAGTCCCCATTTTTATCAATAAGCAAAAAAGGGCAAAGTAGAAAAATGCAGATTACTACCTTCCACACCCTCCACCCAGCTTCCTGCAAATGAACGAAATTAAATCTCACTCCAACAAAATAATGTAGAGGAATTGCCTGTATTACCTGAAGTCTTTTAAAAGAAAAATTAATAGCAAAAATTAATTACTTTCTTTTGCACTGCATTCAGCATAAATACTGTAACTTCAAAACTGAACTTAATTCTAATTTTCATAAGTAAATTGCTTGGAATGCAGTTCAAGCAGAAGGGAACACTTGAAATAGCCTAAACGTAAATATACTGTGAATGTTTTAGTAATATGAGCTTCAGCAAAACCTTGATTTCATTTTTCAGATACTGAGGTCCACACAGATCCGAAAAGATCCCTGCATCTCTATGCCTGCAGTTAAACTTACATCCGTTCTGTATCTCAATCCCATTAAGCTTACCCTCCACCTATAAATCATGTTGGTCACACCATCCTTTGACTGCTGACATGGGCACCTTTCATTTGCTCAACGTGCCAGAAGTGGTATGAATAAAGATATAAATAAATAAATAAATAAATAAATAAATAAAAGCACTTACACTATTGAAGAAACAAATCTTTTTCCTGTCCTCATATATGCAAGCAAGCACTTGGGACTGCATTGTACTGCATCTGTGCTTTCAGTTATACAGTTCTTATATATTCAGGGATTATTCAAAAATAGCACCTACCACTGGAAGATTTTCTTAAAACACTTAAAATACAATAACTGTGGCCAGTGTCAATGTAAAAATCATAATACACAGTAGAAAAAAAGGGGTTTTGATTAAAAAATTCAACATGAAAGTCACAAAGAAACACATGCGTATAAGCCAAATAAAAGGTAATTTAACACAAATGTCATCTGTTAATTTGAATTCCAATTCAGTGACCTGCTACCCCCTGAAATAAGATGCTGCAGGACTGACACTTCGATGGAACAGCTAAGAACTCAATTCATGCAGAGATATATAGAAATTATAAAAATTAAAAACAATGCAAACATATCTTGCCTACCTAGCTGCTCAATGATGCTGGAAACTGTCCCAAGGACCTTCAGTTCAACATTATCTGGAAGAATTATTGATAAGTCTTCAACAGGAGGCAGTTCCTGCAAACATCAAGTCAATGTTTAAAATACAGTATCGCATGAAGGCACTTTGTCACTGCAGAAATCTGACAGTTTGGAAAAATCCCCTGGCATTTTTAAGATTTTATTTTTAGAAAATCTAGTCTGGTTTACCTCTTTCAGAATCATCCTAAGTGAACTCATTTTGGAGGACCACCACTTTTGAGGACATCTCTACTACAGAGACACTACTCTACATATTTCCATCACAACTACGGCAGAAGCCAATTTTATTCAACTGGAGAAAGCCAACAACTGACAGGCATTTCATCCAAGCTCAATGTACATCACAATAATTGAACAATCAGAAGTCAAAAAATAAGACCACTTACAACAACGTTAAATGCATGCTAGAATAAAAATGTACACAGCAAGAGGCAATATAGTATAAAATATACCAGATGTGTTTAATCTGATTTAACAAAATGGAGTCTGTCCATTTATATCATGACTTGGATCATTACAGAAGATATGAACATCACAACCTATACATATTATTTTTAGCTGAAAGTTGTATTTGGTATGAGAGGATAACTACAGATCAGAGAGGACACAAAAAGCCAAACTTCAGATAGAAAAATGAGTACTACACAATATTCAAACTATGCCCTTTCCTCAAATATAAGGACCAAAATCTACTAAAAAAGACTGATTAACACCAAGTTATCATCTACCTCTAATTTACACATAAACTAAGATTTCTGTGGAATGCTATGCTGCTGTGAATTCAATAAAGACTTTATGAAATACAAGGCAACTAGAGTAAGCATTATCTTCAAATTCAACGTCCTGTGAATTCTGAAACTTCAAATCTTAGCACTGAACTGAATTTTAAAAGGCCACAACTAGAAATAAAATCCCACACAAACAGAAGAATCTTAACCTGGTTTATCAATACTGCACCTGATAATGTTTGGCAAAGGCTTATAGAGCAACACAAAGATCAAAAAGGCCAAGACTTTCTCAATTGTTGTACCATTAAATGCAGACATGAATTCAGATAAAAAAGCACGCCCTTCTACTGGCCAGTGATTTTTCTAACATTAAATCAAGTTCACTGCTAAGACTTAACTGAGTCACTTTTTGTAAGAGCAATTCAAAGGCCAAAGACCAGCAAGCAGTAAAATCCTGTATCTCAAAATGGTATGGTTCTGTCACACTATATACAGTATCTGCTTCAATGCAAGAGGTTTCTAAAACAGTTCCACTAATACTCCTTAATAAATATACCTGAAAAACATGACTTTCTATGTTATTAACTGTGGTGGGTTTCACTGCAGGAAAGTAAATTTTTTTCACAGTGGCTGTTACAGAGTTATGTTTTACATCTGAGCTGGAAACATTGCTGATAATATAGAGATCAGTGAGAGGTGAAAAAGGAGTTGGGAGGGGCACAGCCAGGACAGATGACCTGATGACAGACCTAAGGAATGTTCCATACCATGTAACTCTCAGCATACAAAGCTAGGCAAAAAAGGAGAACGAAGGACATTTGCAGTGATGATGTTTGTATGCTCAAGCAGCGGTTACACATGATGGAGCCCAGCTTTCCTGGGGATGGCAGATCACCTAACTGCCCATGGAAAGTGGTAAATTAATTTCTGGGTTTGCTTTGCTCATGTGGGTGGTTTTAGCTTAACCTACTAAATTGTGTCTAGCTCAACCCTGGAGTTTCTCTTTTACTATTCCGATTCTATCCCCATCTTGACTGACTTAAAATATAAATTTTTAGTTGGGTCAGTAGGAAAGCATTTTAAAAACACCACATTGTACTTACCTCAATAGGCAATTCATCCTTTGTCCTAATACAGTAAGATTTGTTATCCTTCTCATTTGGATGATCATCTTCATCAGATACTGCAGAAGATGAAGAGAAGAGTGTAGTTGATGAACTATCTGAATCTGTGTCACTGAATAAAAAAAAAAAAATACGGGAGTTACAATACTGCCTCCTCAGAGTCACTCCTCTTGCAAAATCCCAATACTAGTATAAGGCTGAATGAAAGTTAAGAAAATATTCCAAGCACATCTTGCACACTGAAAGGGAAAAAATTCTAATTTAAAATAAAAGGGATTAGTTTCATAATTCATGTCCAGTCCAAATCCCCCAGTAAATATTCACACAGAGTAATTCAATATTTCTCAGTGTCACATGTGTAAGAAATGTTTATTATCTTAGGCTCTTAATGTTTCAAGTAAAGAGCAGAGTAAGAAATCAGTCCTCATTCATGTCAATATGTTTGTTTTAGCAAAGCTCCAAGTTCTTCAACGGATGATGGAAGAAAAAAATGTGGAGCAACTGATCTTAGTAAAGGAAAAAGCACAATACGAACCTTACACAAAAAATACACTGAGATGAGCAAACTTAGGCAAAATAGCCTTTCTTACCAGAATAGAAAAAAAACCCACTCCTTGCTAGATTCTTGTAATACCACAGTCTCATTCCCAAGTAAATGGATGGTTTTCTATTGGTAATTTCTTCATTCCAACAAATGCTCATAGTAATGACAAGAAATAAGCACATCTCTCCAAAAAAACCTTTTGAAAAAGTCAAATATGAACTTCTTGGAACAATATCAATACAGCAGAAAGACAAAAAAAAAATCAGACTAAAAGACCAATCTGTGGAGGGAGTTAAAAAACAAAACAAAGACTGAGATACATGCAAGCTATACAAGTTCAAGTTACAAAAATTTCACCTTTAGGGTTCATCAGCAAAAGAGATTTTGGAAGCAAAAAAAACTAGAAACAGATTAATTCCCTGGAAGTCAGGAGTTTCACTTTCCATCACTTCATGACATTCAAGTCAAAAAGTTCAAAGTACTTCTGAAGTCAAAATTTAATCAATTAACTGTTAATGAAGCTTTGTATCTTTAACAGGAGATTCTTAGACTTTATTTTAACCTCCTCTAGTCAAAAGAGGCACATGGCCATCTTGCTGCACCGGCCCAATAAGAAAACACAAGACTTACTGCAACAACCAAAGTGCACAGACTTCTAACACTGCAACAGAGCCCATATTTCACCAGTTACTTTTCACCAACAGTGGAACAGTGAACAACAAAGCACAGTTGTAGCAAGTAGAAGACGGAACCTCCTACTCAAAATTTTAAAAAATAAGGTTGAGAATGAGCTATTCCACTGAGATGCCAGCATCAGAGCACGTGGTACAGCGTGCAGACTCTCCACCTTGAGTCCTACATTCCGGTTTTTCAGCAGCAACACCGCGGGTGTCCTGCCCCAAGAGCCGCAGGTGCATCCTGAGAACCACGTCAAGCCGGTGGGGTGGCCCGACACGCTCTCCAGGCCGCAACCACCAAACTCATGCTGCTGTTAAATCCTACACCTTTACAGGCACTTCTCTGGAAACCTAATTAAACAGACTCCTAACAAAATGTTAACTGAAAGTTACGCCTGCGATGGGAAGGAGCGAACTCCAGAGGGTGAAACACCGGGGCGGGAGGAGGCGGCAGGCAGGCAGGCAGGCAGGCACACCGGGCTCTGCAGCGCTCAGCAACAGCGGCCCGCAGAGCCGAGGCCTCGGCGCGCAAGGGGCTACCCGCGGGGAGCGCCGGAGCTGAACTCACCTGTCCGAGTCCGACGAGAGCACGGCGACAGCGGGCGCGCCGGGCACGGCGACAGCGGGAGAAGCGGGCGCAGGGGAAGAAGCGGGCACAAGGGGCGAGGCGGGCGCAAGGGGAGGTGCGGGCGCAGGGGGCGAAGCGGGCGCAAGGGGCGAAGCGGGCGCAAGGGGCGAAGCGGGCGCAAGGGGCGAAGCGGGCGCAAGGGGCGAAGCGGGCGCAAGGGG
>VXBI01010478.1:38069-66072 GCA_013397375.1 Toxostoma redivivum | reverse complement strand
GGCGGAGCCGGCATGAGGGGCGGGGCCGGCATGAGGGGCGTGCCAGGGCCCGGGCACGGCGGGAGAGGATCAGGGTCCGACACGGCGCCTGGGCAGCTTCGGGTGATGCCAGCCCCGCTGCCGGGGTCTGCTTCAAACACAAAACTAGAGCTCATGGCTGCTCTTGCTGAGGACCTGCTGGGAGGGATTCGTTTTTCTGTTTTATAAATGTGCTCACAACACACAGAATCATGTAATTAAAACTAAAAATTAAAAAAAAAATCTGTATAATATCAAATCAGTATACTAATAGTAATTTGTAGTACTCTGACGTAGTGCCCTCATAATGATATATGTAATAATGTATAATAATGCCAAGCTCTCCAAAACATAAATGTCTATTTCTATTCTGGGTTCACCATAAATACTTAACGGTTTTGGAGCTTGAGGTTTTTTGTGGTGTCTGTCTCACAACTCGGTGGGGGTGGGGAAAGGACTCTTGGCATCCCAAGATCTGGCACACCTGGTGTCCTTGACCCATAGGAGAGAACAGACTCGAGTTCCTCCTGACCACCCTCTGTGTGATTGGCGTCACACAGATAAAGCTTTTCCTCGCAAGGGTAGCATAGCAGAAAAAGCATCATGTTTTCTCTTTAGCACAATTTATCCATGAGAAATGCCAAAATACCTGCCAAAGACACCACAGCATCAGGAGGTCACTGTTAGGGTAACAAGTTCCTTTAACCCAGGCTCCAAAGTGTAGTTTGACAACTGTGCTCCTGGGCCAACACGGTGCATCCCTGACCACATCACACTGTCCCTTGGACAGGATTCCAAATGGTCTTCATTACCAGGAAACAGAGTACAGTATAGGCCTGAGGAGGATAAATAGATAAAAATAGATAAATACTTGAAAAAGTTACATGTAATAAGGCTGGAAGTGCCAGAGAGGACTGGGACTTGAATATCTGATGAGACCAGAGGATGATGTTTTCTCTGTAATAAATAACTTTCCCCTCCAGCTCTGAGAGAGCTGTGTGCCCCACAGCTCAAATGGCAACCAAAACATTTTACTCTTGTCCAGAACATTTTACTCTTGTTCCTTTTTCCTTTCCTTTTTCCAGTCTTGTTTGTTTGACTTAATCCTTCTCTTTTATAATAATTTCTTATTGTTCACTGGTTCTTTGAGAACCAAGGAATACAATTGTGGAAGAGATGTGGCTCATCATAGTCAGTCTCCTGCAATCTCAGACAATCATGTGAATCATGGTTGGTCCAGAAAGACTGGAAGAATATCCACTCTCCACATCACAAAATGAAAAAATATTTCTTTTTGTTTGATGAACTGTACAGTAAAATGTAAAGCATTGAACCGACTGTCACAAGAGGGCTTCACTAGTACCCCACACGGGCTGAAGGGAGCATCTGAAGGGAGAAGAGTCATTCTCTGGTACTTCTACTCTCCATTATGACACAGCAGATGCAACCAGCAGAATTTTATTTAGTAGGGAAGTCTTATGTGTCCAAATTTGCATATAATTTAATTCATCAGTACTTTTTTCACTTGTCTACAATTATGTATGGGTCAAGCAGAACAGATACATTATAGGCATTTTATAGTTTTGCACTGTCATAAGCAAGGAGCCTGTATAGGCTGTATGTGTAAACAGCAGGAGTAAACTCTCACTGCCCAATTACTCAGAACACCTAGGGTAGGAATCATGTCCACCTTCAGTGACACCATTGGGATCCTGAGATGAGTGTACGTGGGAAGCGTGTTCTGAATATTACTGACCTGTACTGCAAGCTCTTTAACAAAAGAGATCTTTAGAAAGTCATGCAATTAAATGTCAATAAAATTTAGTTGTCAATTGCTTGGAGATTAAATATTGAACAATTGTAAAATGGTTTCTATTGAATCTCCATGGCAAATATATTTTAATCCCTAAGGAAGTGACAGAAATGAAATATGTATCAAATTAAATAATGAATAGAGGCAGAATCCTGCTAAAATCCAATTTTGCAAAACCAGGTTTCATTTTAAAACTAAGCAAGGACAGTTTATTACTAGTCTGGGCTTTTTTTTTTTTAATTTATTTATTCATTTGTTTTGTCAGATATGTCTGAAATAGACTATAATACGAGATCTGTGAGTTCATGTGAAAAAGTTGATCGGTATGACTGAAAGGGAATAATTTCCCCAAAGCAGACAAAGCCCTTGTATCAGCCAAAACCTTTCCTAATAAAAGGTAAAATAATTAATGCCATAAAGTAGGATGGAATTAGTTGAATGAAAATTAATTTTATTTGCTAAACACACATCTCTTAAAAATGTAAAAAGATATTCAGGTCTCTATGTTGCATTTATGTAAGTAAAATTCTTCATCTGTCTTATGAACTCTGTCTTTCTTGCTTTTTAAAGAATTTTACTAAGTGTTTTATAGCTTTACTCTGGCACATAGATTGTGTTATGACAGTTTTCTCTGTGTTTGTGCAGAACTGGCAGCATCTTTCAAACAAAAAAGATACTTTATTTCATCTGAATACTGCCACTTTGCTGTTAGCAGGTAAGATAGCATTGCTCTTAGAACGAGGGTATTGAAAGGCTTGATGCAGGGTAAACATCGTCATCCACTCAGCCAGGGCATGCAGTAAATTATCTGCAACGTAACAGCATGAGCAAAGAGATGTTCTAGGAAAAGAAACATTTCAGAGATGAACACTTGAATCACCGTTGTTCCAACGCATGTTTTCGAAGTCTGAGCAGTTAAGAAATGTGACTGCTTGGACTGGAATCTGACATCACCTGTCAAGGCTGGGATAAAAGGTACTGTAAGCCCTGTTTTCTGCCTCCAGGTCTTTGATGAAGCTCTCTGGAGGTGCTGTTTCTTACGTTTATTTCTTCATCCTCGCTGCTAAGACAGGTGTGCATAATTGTTCCCTTCGCACTTTTAAAGCTAAAGTGATGGCACTCAAACTATTATTACAATGTTTTATTGAATTTCTTTGGATGCAATAAAGGATTCTGTTGAAAAAAATAGTTTCATCATTATATATCTCCTGGACTTGAATGTGGAAAATAGGTTGGAGATTTCAGTGTGCTGCTTATTAGGTCTTGGGAGGAAAAGGCATGAATAAGAAAGGAAGTAATGTTTCTTTATATATTTTAAATATGAAAGCAAACACTATATTCTAGAATATGGAAGCATAAAATATATAAATGATAAACATCACTGTGAATAGTGTTTGCTTTCACATTTAAAATATATAAAGAAACATTAGTACTGTAGGCAGTATAAGGAGCTGATAAGCCAGTTGATACAATATTTTTTTTATATCAGTAAAGTTTTCAATGCTCTCATAGAATGCTTCTGGACAAAATGTCCAGCACGCACCTGGATAAACATGTCATATAATGGGTGAGCAACTGGCTTGTCAGTTGGGTGCGAAGGTTCACAGTGAATGGGGTGACATCAGACTGGCGACCTGTCACTGTAGGGGTTCTTCAGAGTTCCATTGTAGGTTCAGTGATCTTCAATGGCTGCTTAGACAATTTGGGCACAGGACTGTAAGGACTCTTAAGTTTGCCCATGATACTAAAATGGGAGAAACCATTGACTCCATCAGTCAGAGAGGTCCTGCAGAGAGACACAGATAAATAAGAGGGCTGGGCAATCACCAACTGTATGAAGTTTAAAAAACATAAGTTTTGGATTCTGCGCCTGGGATGGGAAAACCTTGCATGTATGTACAAACTGGGGAACAAGAGGCTGGAGAGCAGCACCATGGAAAGGGGTCTGGGTTGGTGGCAAGTTCAAGGCAACATGAATCATCAGTGCCCCAGCAGCCAGGAGGGCCAGGCATGTCCTGGGATTCATCAGGAAGAGCATCACCAGCCGGGCAAGGGAGGGGATTGTCCTGCTCTGTTCTGCTCTGCACTGGGGTGGCCTCACCTCAAGTGCTTTGGGCACCACAGTATAAGAAGGATATAAAGCAACTGGAGAGTGTCCAAAGGAGGGCAGCGAAGATGGTGGAGAGTCTGGAGGGGAAGCTGTATGAGGAGCAGCTGGGGTCACTTGGTCTGTTCAGCCTGGAGGAGACTGAAGGGAGACCTCATCACAGTCTACAGCTTCCTCACAAGCAGAAGACAGAGGGGCAGGTACTGATCTCTTCTTTTTGCTGACCAGTGACAGTACCCGAGGGAATGACCTGAAGCTGTGTCAGGGGAGGTTTAGGTTGGATATTAGGAAGAGGTTCCTCACCCCACGGGTAGTTGGGCACTGGAACAGGCTCCTCAGGGAAGTGGTCACAGCCCCAGCCTGGCAGAGTTCAAGAAGTGTTTAGACAATGGTCTCAGGCACATGTGTGACTCGGGGCTGCCCTGTGCAGGACCAGGAGTTGGATTCAATGATCCTTGTGGGTCCTTCCAACTCAGGTTATTTTGTGATTCTGCGAGATTCTAGAGTGGCACTGAGGAGGAACTGGAGTTGTACCACCACAATAGGGAAACCATGAGCTTAAATTTGCAATGGTTTTGAAGCTGCTACTCCTATCCCAGAGGCTTTTCTTGTTTGGCTCTTTGACCAAACTATTGGGAGCTGAGGTATTCATGGTCAGGAACAGTGGCAGGAAAAGAAAATCAGATCAATAGAATTTTCTGTAAACCTATTTCTAGTCATATTTAATTCCATCCAGATGAATCAGTATTGTAGCTTGCACAGCTGAGATACCTAGTACAGAAACAAGATTAAAATAGCTACAGTACAGAATGTTTTACTCATTTCAAAGTTCAAAATTATTGTACAGAGTTAAATTACACAAATTTCTTAGTTCTTTCTTCATATAAAGAGTTGGGAAGTTTCTAACTAGATGAAAAGAAAAAATATTACTTCTAAGGAAATTTTTTCCCCAAAATATATTTTTAAATATGGAAAAAATGTACAATTTTATTTATCATATTCTTATTTTAGTTTGTTTTTACAAAAATAGCCAGTAATCTTCCAGTAACTGAGCTGCCCACAGCCAATTTCAACAGTAGCTTTCCAAATGCCTTCACAGAATAAAGGACAAGTCCACCTCCAATTATTCTAAGAGTTTGTACAGTTCATTTATCAATGACATCTATTTATCATTGGAGTCTGCTGCATTATTTTTCTAGTTTATTTCAGTCAATATTTTGAATTATACCAATATAATCATAATTTGATTAGTTGTAAAACCAACTGGATCCAAGCTGCATCTATAAATGTGATCTATTCTGGAATGTATAAACAGGTCAGAAATTTCAACTGTCTGCATAGCTGAAGTCAGTGTTTGTAGGGACTCACATTTGGAGAGAGTAACTCAAGTAAAATTTAGTGTGGCTTCCCTGCAATGACCTCTATATACGAAATAGAAGAAGCTTTCATGAACTGGGTTTTTATCTGATTATCATGGTTCAGGTATGTCTTCCACAACCCTGGGTGAAGTTTGCATAGGTCTCAGAGGACTTTACCAACTGTCTGGAGCCAGGAAGACCTCTCTTTTTGTCCAGATACATGCTCTCAGCCAAGCCATCTCATCTGCACAGCCTAGCATTCTTTCCATGCTTGCAATAATGTGTTGGGTAGACAGGCACTAATTAAAGTGTCAATATAGACAGGCATTAATCCTGAAATCAGTGAACAAATTAAAGATTGTAATTTTTAATCCACTTTTGTCATAATTGGATCTAAAATATTTCTCACTTTATTCAGATGTTTTGCTGTAGATTTCTGCACACTTCACATCTCAGACTGTATGTCTTACATTGGATTTGGATAACTTCAATTCAGCATAAACTGGCACTGCCAGTAAAACAGGTGGGTTCACCTTTTCTCCAGTTCTCATTTTCTGACTGTTCCATTGTGCCAGAATTTCTATTCTTGTAGACATGAGTAAAACTGAAGTTTTACCTCCCCATATTCATGAGGAAAAATTGATTGGTTTGTGTTGGGTTTTCTTTTCCCGAAAGATAAATGTTAAGAAACAGGATAACAGAAGGAGTATGAAAAATTCTAAAAAGTCCTTTTGAAACAAAAGCTGGTTTGCATGGAAAACCATAAGCAGGCACTTCTTTGGAGTTTGAAGAAAGCAGTCTAGCACAGGGTAAGAAGATACAGGAGATCAGCAGGTGAGAAAGTTGCATATCTAGACTCATTCAATGGCTTTTGGGAAATCATTATGTCCTCAAGAATTTTATGCATGCTCATTTGGCCTTCATATTTCATTTGGTATTCAGGGAGTTCTTTCCACAAAATACACTGGTTTAATCTTTCCATTGCATTCAGACTGAATCACAGAGAATTAATTAAGCTTTCAGCTTAATTATAATTCTCTGTACTCTTAAAAAATCAAACTAACAAAAAAGTTCCCAACACCTAAAACTTACAAAAAATAAAAATATTTCAGGAAATGCAAGCATGTCTGCCTAGCAAAAATGGCTACTGAAAGCACATTGCCTTGGTGCTCCACTCTTGTTACTGATTCCTCCCTGATAGGTAAGATGTGCATCATGCTGTCCCTCATGAGAGATACAAGTCAGTTCCAAATCTCAAAAGTAAAACTATGTTGAGAGAAATGACAGTGCCTATGAGCTCAGTGTCTTCAGGCAAAATGGAAAATATTATAGATGGAATCTTCTCATAATGCCCCCAATAAGGCACAAACACAGCTGAGATCACTTATTGAGCATTCTGAAAGCAGTCATCTGAAAAAGCAAGCACATTTCACATCACATACACAAAATGCCAAAATGATCTAAAGAAAGTGGACAGAGAAACCAGAATGAATGTATATTGCACAGAGCTTTCCTAAATTCTTTGCCTCTGCTTTTCCTCCTACATTCCAGTTTCCCATTCAGGGAATTAATGTGTTTCGTGCTGCCCCTCTATCTGTCTCAGGAGTTCTTTTATCATGCCATGTTCCTTTTCCTTTTCCTTTTCCTTCCATTCCAGTTTGTTTGATTTAATCCCTCTCTTTTATAGTAATTTGTTGTTGTCCATTGGCTCTTTGAGAACCAAGGAACACAATTGTGGAAGAGATGTGGCTCATCATAGTCTCCTGCAGTCTCAGACAATCATGTGAATCATGGTTGGTCCAGAAAGACTGGAAGAATATCCACTCTCCACATCACAAAATGGAAAAATATTTTTTTGTTTGATGGACTGTACAGTAAGATGAAAAGCAATGCTACTACAGTGCTTCAGAAAGAAAGTAAAACAGACCTTATGAAATGATCAAACCCTTTCTCCCTGTAGCACTGAGTGGCCATTTGTTACAGAAATTACCTCAGTTTTGACCAGGCAGCGGGAGAAGTACTGTGCAAATGGGATCAACAGTGCCAGTATTGAGTCCCCACTTATTTAAGCTGGTGAAAAGTAATCCATATTGTTATTGTTATTATTTTCATCCTGAACCATGAGTCCAGAAACTTTATGGGAGCTTCTGAATTCAGATCTCTAGTCTGTTTGCTGATTAATTTATTTAAATTGATTTTGAATATGTAGGAGAACTGACATGCTTAATCTGCCTGTGATACTTCTCAGCTCAAATGAGGATGGACATATATATACATGGACAAACTCCATATGAAAACTTTGTTTTATCTATTGTCACAAGAGATCTGGAAAGCAATAAGGTGGCAAAATGTGCTAACTTTGACACAAATAAGAGTAGTAAACATATGGATGACTGTGAATAATTGCAGATGAGCACAGAAAGATTGAATACTTGGATGATAAAAGAGGAAAATTTCAGAAATAAAATTTACAAAATCAAACATATGAGGCAAAACAGTCTGAGCTTTATAGATACTAAAATAGATCCTTAGATGCTTACTATAAATCTTGAAAAACACCTTACAGTTATAATAAATACATCTATGAAAGCATTAGCTGAGTGCTCTGTAAGAATAAAAAAAAAAAGAAAAAGGGAAAAAAAAAGAAAGACAAAGACAGGAGGAGAAAGAAAAAGGGGAAAAATAAACAGAGAACAAAACAAAAAATATTGTGCTGCAGAATAAATTGACTGTGCTTCTGTATCCTGAATACCTACGCAATACGTATGCAATTCCTTATGTCAGAGGGGATACAGTAGAACTGGAACAAATGTAGGGAAGATTCTGTACTAAACAGCCTTCTTCAGTCTGCAAAAAGACAATCCAGGTGTCAGAGAGATTTAGAGGGAATATGAATAAGAAACAATGCTTGGCAATGACAAGAGACTTAAAATATTAAAAGCTTCACATGGCAGGTCAAAATGAAAAAAAAAAAAAGATGGTCCTACACACAACATGTAAGAGTGAGCTATGGAACTTCTCCCCACAGAACATTTTGGATACCAGAAGTTTTTAATAATTATAAAGATAACATTGCTGCCTGCAGAAAATTCCTGGCTCACAGATTGCTGCAGACTAGAAGCAGCAATGCTAGCTTTGTAAATTATACTTTTCTTTCAAATGGGCACTGTCATCTTTTGCTGCAAACAGGATATTCGCCTAGATGCATCTTTTGTCTAAACAGAGATGGTTTTGTGTTCTCTCAGAACAGTAGTTCCTGATTTGCCTAAGACATCCTAACATACGGGACTCCTGAAGCAGTGGCTAATGCACAGGAACTCTCTTCATGATCTGCTTGTGTTCACTAAGTGACATACAGAAGGGATGCTTTGAGCTGTTGTACACACTCAGAGGCTGCTCAGTTAGCTTATTAATATGTACACAATTGGCTTGACATTGCCTAAGAGGCAGACATAATACATGTGGCTACACGGAGTATTTACTCTTTTTTATGTGTAGGATTATATGAGAGACCTACAGGAATCTTTTCCAACAATAAAAATAAATTAATCCTTTTAAGAAATGGTTTGATTTTCCTAGTCAAAAGGCTAATTTCAATGGCAGTATGGCACTTAAAGCGCTAAACAATTTTATTGAAAAAAGGAATATAGCATTTGCATTCCCTGTTGTATTTTAATGATAATTAGTGGGTGATTCTCACCAAAGGAAAAATACAAGTGTGCTACAAGACACATCATCCTGTACATTCAGATTGCATTTAAGTTTATTTCAGGAATTATTGTACATCCTTTAATAATAGTTTTATTATTATTTCTTGGATTAAGTTATCTCAAAATTCTGCCTGTCAGTTGTTATCTGAGGTAAGCTTTCTGAATTTTGGAGATATGCCATAGAAAAATTGATTTTGCTGTTAAAAATGGATACAGAGAAAACTGGACTATTGGTTGCTTTATTGATTAAGCTAAGAAAAAAGGTCATATGCTGCAAAAGTTGCAACTGAAGAGATTTATTCTCATTTACCATGCAATAAATCTAGAGCTGGAAGGTTAGGCCATCAATTTTTTCTTCAGATTCTGTTTTTTATCAAGCTGCTATTGTGAGTGTAGATGTTTTAAGACTTTGTCTTCACATGGATGTCAGTACTATCGTTACCTGTCAGAAACATAATTCTGGGAAAGTGTGGAAAAGGAAACAAAACTTCACTAGATGTTCAGTCCCTCCCACTCAAAAGCAGTGTGTTCATTGCAAACCAATGTGTACTGCCCATATCCAAGATCATCATTTGACAGATATAAGACACTAGACCACTTTGCCCTGTTTTCTTTGGGGGCAAGAAGAAAAAGAAGTGAGGAAAAAGATGATCCAAAACCAGACTATTACAAGAAAAAAGAAGTTGGAGTAGAAGAAGAATATATTAGCAAAACATTAGAGAGATGGGACATATTATTTCAAACCCTGTGATTAACTCCTTGAAACTAATAAGAGCTTAATTGCACCAGGGAGAAAGATTTTCTTCAACTTGTGCCCAGAAAGTGACGCTGTAGAACTTTCAATAATCATGGCTGTTTCTGGTAGAAGACTGGATTTGCCTACTGGATAGCTCAATCGATATTAGTATCACTTGTATATAATATGTATAGATAAAAAAGATATCATATTGTATGCATAATATGTAGTCATAAATATAATATCAATAAAAGTAGTACATTCTACAGGTGCTCAGTTGTTTTGCAATCATCTGGGTCAGCCACTTTATTGCAAATGATTTAACTCCTTGTTCCCACAAAGCTGAATACACCAAATATATGGACTTACACAAAGGAAAGGCAGCTGTGTATCCCTGCTCTTTAGCCTTCTTAGGTAACCATCCTGTTTGCTGAGTGTCAGAGTAGAGGAAGAATTTTCAGTTGCACATGAAAAGGAAAAGAAACTTCAGAATGGGAAGTTTATAAATGAAGCCATTTCCTCACTTGCTTCCTTGTATCTTCTACCTAAAATGTTTGAGATAAAGGAAAGAGTGAGAGGGCAATTCCTTCGGTAGAGAAAAACATTGGACTTGGGATTCTGGAATATCAAACAGCAGAAAAAGACAATGTCCATGGTAACGAGGTGAAAATGTTGCTACTGGTAAAGGCTGAAAGAGAAGCAGTAATTGTGAAAGAGAAAGGAATTTAGCCTATGGCATTATGGTGTATGTCACACTGACACATGAAACCCCAATTTGTGGACAAACTAACTTTAAGCTACTTAATAAACTATTTGGGAAAAATTAATATACAACAGCAGAAGGGAGAAATATTAGAGTATTTAGGGATGTAATGATCAAATAGTAGAATATTTTTTAGTGGTTCACATAGCCATAGTAGTGACAAATTTCAAAAATTAAAGCTAGCCACAAGAATAAGTAAATTTGAACTAAAAATTCTAAGGTAAATTTTGAGATAAAGCAGAAGTTTCGCAACTAGACTATTTGAGTGGTTATCTCTTTTGGTTTTTTATCTTATTGAAATATATTTCTATATTTCATATATATTACATATTTTTATTGTATTCTTAGCAACTTGTACATAAACAGGAAAATCAAACACGAAGTTGCTTGGAAAGACAATTTCTAAACTAAAAAGTATGCCTTTTTTTTTTTTTGCTTTACTACTTTATTTTTACAATCATGTAATCTTCACTCAGTTCCTTCTTTGTCATCTGTTGTTACACAGCATAGTACAACTACTCTGTGATTTCTCCTTGTTTGTGTATTTGAATTATGTATTTACTAAACCATATTTCTGGGGACTGGTGTCCTTTGTGATGCTGACCAGGATAGTTAATAATATTAACAAAATACCATGCTGCAAAAGACTTTTTTTAGATAATGCAGTGATTACTCTGCTTGATATTCCTAGATGCTTCATAATTATAAGATAGGAATACCAAAAATAGAAATAGCTAGGTGATTTTGTTAGGCAGTTTTTTTTCTGCAAAAAGCACATTGTGATGTTAGTCATTAATCCAAAATAAAGACTATATCAAATAGATTACAGTAGTATCAGTGAATTCAAAACTGGAAATTTGGCATTTCATCAAAGTGCTGGTAACTCCAGATGGTACAGTCCTATCTGAAGCATGTTCAGAAGACAAGTCCACCAATTACAGTTATTTGTTCTCATTAAAATATTTTCACAGATAAAATGTTTAATTTCATGATCTCCATTTAGTTTAAATATATCCAAGATAAATTTTTACCAGCTATTCATATTCTGAAGATTTATTTATATATTAATATGCTTTTCCGATTTTTCTAATACTGTGTTTCCTGTTTGAGAGACACAAAAGCTTGCCGAGAAATTTTCTCAGTGTCCATCAAATCAAAATATATACTTCAGTCACATATTCACTGGCATTCAGCTGAAAATAAAAGGCCAAGTAATAGGGAAGTTAGGAAGCAATTCTTAGTCTGCTTACAGCCCAAAATGAAGTTTTCAATCAGATTTGGACTGGAAATTCAGTTGTCTCCTGACCACTTTTATGAACAGGATATCCAAATCTTTCTAGATGTTCTACACTGGCATGGAGGGATTCATTGGTCCTGATGGTTGATCTGGTTTTCAACAGAAAACTCATGCTTAGGCTAAACATAACTAGGAACTTCCACAGAAACAGCTCAGTAAAATGTTATATTCACTGACATCTGTACCAGTTTTTCTGCGTGTTACAGTAAGAAAACTCACCTGTTTTGTTTCTGTCTGTGTAAGTTCAATATTCCTCAATGCTGTGTCACAGAAAATGGGTTAGACCAAAAACATTAATATCTACATCTAATAATTTACATTCTGAGCCCTCAAAGAATGCAATCTGCATCTTGATCTCCAAATAATTTATTTGCCATCAAAAGTGTTGATATGCATCAAAGGCACTGCTTAACCCCATACCCCTTTTTTTATCTTTCAGGAGTGTGAGCGATTGAAATGGTTAATGGCTTAAAAACATTGTTAAAATCCCCAAAGGTCTTTGCCACTGCAGGAAGCTGTGCAAAGAAAGAACTGCTCTTCTGTGACCACCGAAGCCACCTCCCTCCTCCCTGAATATGCTTCCTGATACGGGAACTTGAGATAAGATAAAGATGTTGTCCAATTATCTCAGGTCTAAGGGGGAGTAAATAAAGCTGGGGGAGAAGAGTGTAGCCACAAGGAAAGCCAAACCTAGCAGCTGTGCTGAAAATAATTTCTGTCTGAGTCCAGCTGGGGCTGGCCATAGCCCAGAGACTCATTTTCTGAGGCTAGGTTGGTACACTCTTCCCCACAAAAGAGGAGGAGGAGAGTTTTTGGGTGTGTGGTGGTGAAACCTCTGGTCTGCATAAGAAAGAGGGGGTGAACACCCATCACTGGAGGCTACAGGCCAGATAAGGAGCAGGCCCTGCGGAGAATCCTCCCTTACAGAACAGTTGGCTCAGCTGTAAAACTCCCCTGCCTCTGGAAGGTGATGTTCACAGAGGACAGTCACATAAGAGGCAGCTGTCATGTGTTACAAAGGGTCATAAACTATCAAAGACCCTCCAAGTTCCCCTCAGACTCATTTCTGAGGCCTTCCAGAAGAGGACTGTACGTGATCCCCAAGTGTTGCAACAGATCCAGACTCTGTTGCAAAAGACAGTGTAAAACTGCCCCTGCAGGGTTCCCACATAAACCTGAACCTATATTAATCCATTGAGCTCTTTGGTTGGAGGGACCACCCCCCAACACAAATACCAGAAGAGGACTGACACTGACGCCATCCCCCACAACAAGAATACCAGAAGAAGACTCACCACTGGATCCACAGGGATGATGACTCTCTCACTCTGTTTATCTCCACCCCTCTCTCTTCTATTTCTTTCTCTCTCTCTCTCTCTACCTCATATTTGCTGTTGACTTTGGCATATGGAGTAATTTGCATCTTAATTCTGGCAGAGGCATCTCTCTAACAATCATAATAATCACATCATAACAATGAGTTTGCTATTTCATAATAGAAGGTGGGTTTGTTTTGTTGTTGTGGGTCTTTTTAATCTGCAGGCCTATTTTCTTGCAGAGTAATTTATGGATAAAGTTTCTTTAGTGCAAGATTTTCCTCCAGCGCTTCTCAGAATTTGTAACAGTTCTCCACATATAATTGACTTCAGGTCAGCCATGACCACTCAGTGGGTGAGCTGGCAATTTGGAACAACTGTCCTGAGGCTTTTTTTACAGAGGATGTAGACAAGTTTTAGAGTTAATCTTACTGGCCGCTATAGACTCTTGGCTGTATTTTTTACAGATGTTTCAGCATGCCTCTGAGGTACAACAGGGCAGGGTGTGCAGAGGTACCTCGACAGGCATTCATTTTGCAGTGCCACAGACAGAATTGCTTAATATTCTAGTATTCAAAATTCAGTAAGTCCACAAGACCCTTTTGTGTGAGGTTTCCAAGGGGGACAGAGGAGGTAAAATTTGGGTAAAATGTGCTGGATTGTAGGACAAAATGCTGAGTCACCTCGGAGGCGGAGAGTGCTCATATACTTTGGTAAAGCTGAGATATTTCAGGTGGGTGGGACGGGCTGCACTGCCCCTGGGGAGAGGAGAGAATTTTCTACAGGAAACACTAAGGCCCTTAAGAGGGCCTGGGAAAGAGGTGTGAGACTCCAGTGAATAATTTAGATGGGAAAGGCAAGTAGTGATGATGATGATGGAGGCCTTGAGTGAGATTTGTCACAAGTTTCCTGCAGAAGGAGCAGTGCATAAAGGAGACAACACACGAGCCAATACAATACGAGCTGGGTGGTGGAGATTTTTGGCAGGAAACACTGAGGTACATCAGGGTGACATACCATTTTTTAGGAGAAAAACTGAGGTATCTCAGAGGGAATACCGGAGGTTCTTCAGGGTAGAGGACACTCAAATATTTTAAGGGGACATGAGCAGGAATTGCTAAGATGCCTCAAGGAGATAGTGAAGTTTAGGAGTGGGGTAAGCATCCCCAAATACCTGAAGGAACAGTGTAAGATTTCATTAGGAGTGATGACTGAGAAAGAAGAATTATTCATTTTGGCTAGTAAAACCTGAGTTAATTAATGGGAGAGGTTATGAAGTCTCAGATTGGATACATCGAAGTTCATCTGAGGGATAGCAGAATGTTCTATTGGGAAATGCTGAGGCATCCCAGATGTGAACTTCTGAGGATTTCAGAAGCAAAAAGAGGTTTACTCTCATGTGGGCATTGATGGGTTTCAGTTAGGTGGATAGAACAACTTTAAAGTGGCAACAGTGGGGTTTTGGTGGAAAAGGATGGGGTTCCTAAACAGCAGGAGACTAGAGGAGGGGAAGACTAAGAGAAACTAGCTTTGACTTTGTGGAAAAGTGTTGAGCTACCTGAGACTACATATACAATAGTACCCAGCAAGAAAAAAGTCTGATTTGGGAAGCAGTATACTAGCTCTTAAAAAACAAAAACAAAAACAAAAACAAAAACAAAACAAAAACAAAACAAACAAAAAAAAAAGGAAAAAGAAAGAAGTAGGCTAACTCCTAGTTCTGAGATGTAGCTGAGTTCCCAGAACGGCTACTGTGGCAAGGAGAGTGAGAATTTACTGGAGAATTGGAAGTGTTCTGAAAAAAAACCTAAAAGGGCCCTCAGAAAGAATAATTTCATCCTCAGAGGTTCCATAGGGAAAGCAGACTGACACACTACAAGAGAACAGTGAAAGACAAAGGTACAACACAGAGAAAGGTACAACTGAAAATCAGTTAGAGATTAGGTGGGAAAGGCTGAGATAAGAACGAGCTAGAGAATGGAGTGAGTCTTTCCACACAATAGTAAGTGAGGAAACAATCTTGTGCAACAATATCCTGAAGTAAAAGCAAAGAATCACTGTTTTAGCAGGAAACACTTGAAAACCCTCTTTGTTTTAGGAATTATTTTTGCTCTACATGAAAAGCTGTCATACAAGTCAATGGAGAGTCATGCATGCACATTTGGAGCAAGTTATAAAAAGAAAATTCAATGACAGTTGCACAGTCCTTGGGACACGGATTTTTACATTTACATTTTTACATTACAAATTTTTAAACAGGAATGGTTGTTGGAATAAGACATATAATGCATATGATAACTAAATAATCTATATCTTAATGGAACTATGAAAAAAAAAATAAACAATGCACAATCCTTGGGTGGGGGAAAAAATTACATAGTGAAACACCCTGAGAGCAAAGTTCTGCCCAGAGGTGCTTCTTCTCCCTGTCCCTGTTTACAGGGCTTCCCTTTTCATGCCCTAAAACATATTTCTAGAGTCTCTGCCAAGTCAAAAGACTGGTAACCTGTGCTATATCCCCAGTAGCAAGAGCCATTGCCAAGGAAGGGAGTGCAGGAAGCAAGGGAGGAAAGGCATAGGCTGTGGAAAAGCAAAAAGAAGGAAGAATGACTGGGAAGACTGAAGGAAGAAAGTGAGGGAAGAAGGATGGATAAGAAAGAGTGGAGAAGGGCAGAAGAGAGGTGCTGTGGGCATAGGGCTTCATTCCCATATGGAGGGACCTACTGGTCATCTTTCTTGCTTAGACCTGGATGATCTCCCTGTAAACAAGGTGAGGTTTGAGGTTCTGGAGCCATTTGCCACATTGCTCCTTTGGCTATGTGGGGAGAGGGATTATTCTGTAAGAAGGGTGAGTCCCTTTCCTCTTACTTGAGGGGAAACCTGAGCTCACCTCAAACCTTTGCTCCTCTAGAGGAGGGCACTGTTCACCTGTCAGCTTTCTGCCAGCGGGTCCCATACCCAGTATGACCAGCCCATAATCATTTACCCCAGCAGTGACCTCTTTAGACAGTGTGTTGAGAACTCTGGCCTCCATCACCCTGTCTGGGAGGCTTGGAACTATGTCTACAGCTGCCCAGGCAGGTCTCTCTCTCCTGGAATTCCCTTTCTTGTTTGTACTTGTGAGTGTTGTCTGCCTGGCGTGTGTCTGTGGGTTTTTTGTTTGACTTTTTTAAAATAAAATCACAGCAGTACAGATTAGTTGGGCTTCCCAGGCCTGAAATACAAACCTCATGCATGCCTGCAGGTCAGTCCTGCCTTCTGTCCAGTGCCAAGGAGCATTCAGTCTTGTTCCTGCTGACTTTGGGACAGCCTTAGCCCTCTTGGCAGGAAGGCTGGTAGTCCTTGTCAGAGTCCATTCAGCATGACAGAAATTGAAACTGAAATTCCTTGTTCATATTGTCTCATTCTTTCAATATTGGAAGTTAAAAGAACCAATGATATTTCCCATTCAATACATGTACCAGAGATTGCCATTAATGTTAAACGCAGGAAAATGGCCTATGTGCCTACCTTTTTCCAATAAGAACACTCATTCCTCAGTAAATAGCAAAGCAATTTGCAACTCTCCTTTAACTCATACCATCAAAACTGCACTTCACATTTACATTTAATTTTCCCCCACTATTAGCTTTTTTTGACTGCTATAGGTTTAAGGTTTCTTTGTCTTCTCAGGATTCTTTTAGAAGTCACCAGTTAGTAGTTTGTTTCTAGCACAACTTTGGATTTTTTTTATTTTTTATTGAGGAATTATCTGTCAGTGGAGTTTTTTTCTGTAAGAGTGGTGTTTTTTACCAGATTTTTTAATACATCATATTTCAGCTGCAGTATGGAAAGGCTATAGTGTGGATGTGTAAGAATCAAACAGTTTTGTAGAGGACACTTAAGAGCAACATAGGGGCAAAGCTGAGATGTATGGTGCAGCCTGACTGATATGGAAAGTTAATAGGGGTGAATTTTGAAAGTTGTTGAGACTGCTTACATCTTACTGGCAACTTCAGCCTTTTTTCCTCTGCCTAAGTGAGGGGCTGAGAAGAGGCACATGTAACTGAAGGTACTACAGTGGACCTAAGCAAACTTCCATTTACATGAATTCATAAAAGTGCAACAATTGTAGAAAAATCCAGTTTTGAGCTGTAACATTTGTTCAAAAAATTGCAAATTCTCCCTTGACTAAAGCTCACTGGAATAAACATGCTACTTGTTTATTTCACAAACTGTCAAAAGGTTTAATTTCACCAGAAGGTATTGTGAATTAGCAAATAAAATTATTTCAGTTTTGTTTTGTTATTTATAGCTAATCCAAATTCAGAGAGATTTTTCTTCAAAATTTTACAGGTGTGTTGCATTTTCTCATGTAGAACTACAGTGAGAAAAATCTTATTATAATCCCTCAAGTCCTAATTTACTTTATGTAATAGAGGCTTTAAATTCAGAGAGTTTTTTTCGTGAATTTGTCCAAGTCATTAAAAAAACCAAATGTGTGTGTTTTTCTTTATTTTGATATTAAAATTTATTTAATAGGGAGAGAGGAGGTGGTTGGAAAGTGGTAGAAGGGAGGAGGTGCACAAGGGTAATGTCCTGTTTGAAACAGGTATGGCGAGCTTGCATGTGGAGCATAATCTGAAACAGTTGTAGATGCTTGTCCCCTAAGGTTTCCATTTTGCACTGGTTTAGCTGGGCATGTGCAAAGATAGATATATATAATGGCCTAAAGAAATATGGAAAATGGAAGATTAGAGACATTTAAGAAAGATAGAGCTCTGCTGTTCTTTTTTGAGTATGAAAAGGGAGTAATATCTTGGCTCCTATAACACTCATCAACAGAAACTTAGAATTTGGTCTTGTATGTCAGCGTTTTCAAGAAGCTAAGCCTCACCATTTATGTGTTTTCAAATCCTAGTTTCCCATTACTGCAAGAGAAAGTAGGGTCCCATGAATAATTCTGAGATAATTTTGAGATAATCATCCATTGCTGTTGGCACAATTTGGATATATCCCCTATCCTTCCTCTCGTTCCTGGAAACAGTATAACCTGGTGGTTTCTGTGCAGTTGCCACAACATGTGACTGAGCCTTGCCCTTTGCCTCTCACTGTGCAATTTCAAGCACTCAAGGCTATAAACAGACCTTGCTGATGGAGCTGTGTCCTGAGAGAATCATGTTGTTCAAGATTAAAAATGTTTTCATAACATTTTTAACACTGCACAGTGCACAGACAAATCAGAGATAAGAAGAAATGAGTGACATTTTAGATACCAGAGAAATTATTCCTGAGTAGAATAACTTGTGGAAAGCCCTTGAGAAAACGACTGATCTTTGGCCTTGTGAAAGAGAATATTGGTTTTCTAATGAAACAAACAAGTAAAGAAAGCCTTGGAAACATAAATATATTTATTATTCTAAGAATTGATGACACTGATATTTCATGACAGCAGAAGACACTGGACATAAGAAATTGCTAAATTACACATAGATATGGAGTCATACTTCGAAGACTTAGGTAAAGCCTGAAATTTATGGGAAGTGTAACATCCAGTGATGTATTATATACACTGATTGTAGTATCAGTTTGTGATATAGCATACAATATCATATTATAACCAATAAGCTAAATTGGATCCTAATGATAACATAACAGGAAATGTTGATTCAGCAGCCACTCACAGAATGCTTTAATTAGGCTGTCTTTTCAGATTTTCAGGTTTCTTCCAAAATGGGGTTGAGCTGGTGATACCTAGGTAGCAATGACAGTTGACCTGCCTCCTCCTTTCATGACATGAAAATGTGCTGTGTTACTCAAATGTGAAATTCTGCTGGCTGCTCCAGCACTGTGTCATAGAGAAGCACAGAGGACTTTTGTCTGTTCTGATATTCTGTCTGCCTTGTCTCCAAACAGTCTGGAGTAAGGATAGGCTTGAAGTTTCTTCTCCCCTCAAAATCATGGCATACTTCCTCCCTTTACCTTTTCCTATCATCAAGAAAAGAAATGTGGTAGTTAATTGAAAATACCTGCAATAAGACAAAGACCTGGTCCTCCTCATCTGCATGCTCCTTTAGGGAGGCTATTGCCTCCACTGGAGTGACAGGATTTGCATTATTCAGCTGGTCCTATTTCTGGTTACAAAGCAAAATTCAGGTAAGCTGGTAGGATGCTATCAGAGATACTGGGAAAAGACAGGTGACTGTGGAGTGCCCTGGATGTCAGGATTTAGCATTATGGGGCTTTTTTTTTTTTTTTTACATAAGAAACAGTGCATATACTTCAGCTAAGATGAAACCTTTTTTAGAGAAATGTTTCATTGATATGCAGTCATCCATTGTCCTGTTTTGGTTTCTATAGCCTTGCAAATACTTGAAGGCAGCATGTTTTTTCCCTTACATATATTCTATAAATAATCAGTTTTAATTGCTTGCAATAAATGTAAGTGGGTAAAAGATTTTGAAGCTATGTGAGGTTGTGTCCAATGGTAATAATAACATGAACTGCCACAGAAAGCTGTTTTCCATTGTGGCCTAAATTGAGAGAATACTGATCCAAAATTTTATTTCTTCATAAGGCTTGTAAAGTTAATACCAGAACTGTGTGAAGCAAGTTTTTTTCAGATCATTAAATCCTGAACTAAAATGAATTTTTTAAAAATGTAGATATATTGGAACTTCTGCAGAAACCATTGTTTCCCATTATTCAATAATCAGAGACGCCAAACCTTAAAATATATGTTCCTAGTTTTGAGGTTTCTGCTTGAAAAGACATGTGTTTTGTCTTATCCCATTTCCCACAGTATCAGTGAACTTTTCTATCAGTGCTGCAGGAGTCTCTATGATAAAAATTTACTTACACAGAGCTTGGACCAAAAAACTCCTACACCTAAATGAGATCCAATTAGTCTTTGAATTGAAATTATCATCACTCTAAAGCTATGCTAAAAAGACAAAATGGGCACTTTGTTACACAAATAAAAATGCTCTACATGTTATTTAATTGTTCTTTTTCCTAATCAACAATGGCAAGTTTGCAGTGTGTCATAAAATTTAACACAAACTGCCCTTATCATTATAACACTTCAGACTGAGGTATGCTCATATTACTTCAATCATTAAATGCCTATCATTCAGTTTCCAAGTTCAAACTATGGCATTTGTTCCTGTAAATAAGTACAAAACAAGGAAACTCATTATACATTTCAAATAGGTGCATGCTGAAATATCAGTATGTTGTTTTACCAGCAGCATTCCTTTCTGAAAGTAAAGTTAGACAAAAGCTATTCTTCCTCAAAAGTCAGATCTTTAGATTCTTAGCTGGATCTGTTTTCGTCAGTTTTCCCTACAGTGTCCGCATAAGGCTATTAGAAGACTGTGCACGAATCAGTCAGCAGTACTCTACAAATAGCAGTGAGCTGTGTGTCTCATTATCCCTGGGTGATCAGTGGCATCCCACAGAGATTTTTGTGCAACTTTGACATGGCAGTCACCAAACTTGAAAAGCATTTTGAAGGATTAGTGGAGAGAAATGTTCCCCTTCCCAGACAGACCTAAGCCTGACATATAACTTTTCAGAATATTTTTTATTATTCAGATGATATACCTAATTTAAAGTGATATCTATTAATTAGGCAGGATTTGAAGTCTATTGACTATCTTTGAATAGAAAGGAATAAAGCTTCTTAATTTCTAGGCTTGAGGAACTCACAAGACAGACACAGGATATTTTTTAATTGCTGAAGATGACTGCTGCACTGCAGATGCTATAAGGACTAGCATGACATATTGTAAGGACAAGCAAGACTTGAAACATTAGCATTCATGGTGGATCTCCTTGACAGGATTCGGTATTGCTGAGATGTAAGATCTCAAAGCCTGGGAAAATCTCCTCAGAGATATGTTTGGAGAAAATACTCTACATGCAACATTTCTGCTTTGTTTAGAGAAAAAGCATTACATTGCTTAACACTTGTGGTTTTTATGACCACAATCCCTTGGCTACATTATCAGGTCTTCTAGAAGCATCCTTGCTGTAAAATTATGAGCATACATAAAAAACCAAAAAACCCAAACCAAATCAAGCAAGCAAGCAAACAAACAAACCTCCCCCCAACCCAAATAAACCCTTCTCATCCAGGATCTATCAATAACTGTCAGTCATTTAAAATAATACAAATTCCAAATGTTACACTGACACCCAGTTTGGAAGAAATCTACAACATGAATAAAGGCAGGAAGAGTAAAGAGGAACTTTTCTGCATGATAAATTATGTTGCTTGCTACAAGCTGTGTCTATAGGGTACTTTGTAACCCTCAGAAAGATCTTATTGCACATTTTCTATTAATAACACTACAATTTGTTGTTCTATTGTATATGCATTGTTTTTCTACTGCACTTTATAGCATAATGATAAGAACCACAGAGGGGACTGTCTAGGGACACATGATGACAGATATCAGTTTCAATAGGCAACAACCAGTTCCAGTTCTGGAACTTAGACTTTGACAGAAATACAGATGGCGGTATCTTAATCTCTGTTGTAGGACTAAAGAATGGCAAGAAATGAGACAACTGCAGCTCAGAAATTTCTTCTCTGTATGGAGATTACTATTTCTAAGGTACTTTGGCCATATAAACTTGTCTGGACTATTCTAGATGACTTCAGACAAATTTTCTCAGACGAGGACTAGAAGGTGAATTCCCTTTGATTAAATTACTGCAGAGTAAGGCATAAGATTCCATAGTCTTGAAAAATTCTCATTTGCTGTAGCCACACATCAGAAACCAACAACTTTTAGGGATGACTTAAAAACCCTCATTGAAATAAAATCAGTAATCAGTACAGTCCAGTTAACAGTTTTGTCCAGATATATATTACACATTATATTAAAAGTTCTGCTTTCTACCACTTAGAAGTGTACACCATCCTGTGTTAAAATCATTTTGCAAAACTAACTAGATACATAGCCATTTAATAGTGATCACCAGACTTCTACAAACTACGAGGCTAAACTTTTTTAAAAGCAACAGCTTGCCCTCAAGAAATTAAAAAAAAATGGATGCTTTTATATTCTTCTGTCCATGTGCTGGTTGCATCAGAGAAGTGTGGAAGAATGAGCAACCATGGAAGAATGAGAAATAAACTCAAATTATTTGTATTTTTTGTCAATTTGGCATGATTAAAATAATATGAAACTAAACTAAAATAATGGTCTGCTTCAATTCCTATCTGGGCATTGTAAATCATAGTACTCAGGGACATATTTTTTACATGAAATAAGATTTCTTTGTGCAACATAGGCCCCTGAAAAACAATTTATTTCACTCTCGATTTATTTCTTAATAAAATAATCAGTACAACCGAGACATATCAAAATCAAAATATTGATTTTAGACTCTTTTAAGAAAATAATTACCTACTTGTAGAAAAGACTTGACACAAAATATAGTCTGAAATAAGAGGAGATTTGCATATGCTTTGTTTTTAATAGAGTTACAATCCCCTGAACTTTCTTCGAAAAAGGAGTTGAGTGAAGAAAGCAGAAGTTTGTAGAATAAGGAAATTCAAATAAAATTTTAGAAAAAAATTATATTTAATTTTTTTCCAAAGAAAATATACATTATTCTAATCTATTAGAATTATTTAAGAAGGTGAAAATAGATAAAAATGGAGATGTATTCAATGCATTGGGTATTCTACAAAATCAGAGTCATTATTAAAATTATTTTACCATTAAGTTATTTCTTCTGGCAAAGTAGGGTCTCCAAAGGTTTTCCCTGACCTTTCCCAATCTGAGCAAACAAATATTATTGCAATACTTATCTCACACAGAAAATAATGGATTGTCATAATTTAGGATTTAAAATATTCCTGCTTCTGTTCATAAATTCCAGCAACTACAGCAGTCAAATTCAGAGGTAAAAGAATAACAGAAGTTTGGCAGTCATGAAAACAGCTGGATTCAGGGAATTTATAGAAGTTATAGTCAGTAGCATCTCTTAAATGTTATATTCATGTTATGCAATAAAAAATATGACTGATAAATGGAAGTATTCCCAATAAAATACTTATAAACTAAATCTAAAGCTCTAAATGAGTATTATTTAAAACACCATAGTCAGAGTCTTGCATTTATAAAAGCTTATCAAAAGGAAGCTTTGAAGAGTTAGAGTTCAACAGAGAAGTTCAATTCAGGCAAGTTAATGGAATTTTAGCATGTTTTTTCCCGAAAACTTGAAATCTTTTTGCCTAATGTAACCTATCTCATTTCAGTTAATGGCACTGAAGCATCCTAAAACTAAATGACTGGGACAGGATTGAGATCAAAAGTAGTTCTCAGACAGAAAAATGCTAAGTGCTGTATTACAGGCTTTCATAATTTCTTTGCATTTACAAAAATTGAGATGAAATCATTGAAAGTCCCTCTTTGCTACATGTTGGATGTTGCCTAGATTTACAATTTCTGACTTGTTTTATCACCTGGTGTGCAGCACAGCTCATGGAGTCAAAAAGGTGCAAGTGATGACATGGCCCTAATTTATGCCAAGCTTCACAAATGCTGAAACAGGCAACAAAGCATCACACAACCTTTGTCACTGAGAAATGCCATGTGGGCATTGGGCATGAAGGGCTTATTTCAACAAACTGACTGTGCTAGCTTTTGGATATATCCAATTATACATTATACACCTATTAGTAGAATAAGGATAATTTTTAATGTATGGTTATCAACACAGTCACTGGTGAAAGAGAGTCAAACTCATGCTGTGGATAGTTTGGCTTGAAGCCCTGGGTACCTTATGAAGGTTTAAGATGTCATTAAGAAAAATCCATTGTTTTCAGAATAATTATTTCCCTGCTGAGAAAACATCCCCCAGTCTGTAAAACCAGTATATTAACTTAGCACAAGAAAACAATCTTATAAGATTTTTTTAACTAGAATGGTAGAAACACTAATAAGAAACCAAGTGTGCAAAAATGTTTATTGATGGGAAGTCAAACATGCTTAGAGAGCAAAACCTTTTTTTTTTTTAAAGCAAGGTATCAGGAGTTTCATATGACTCCACAAACACATATTTTAATGTGTTTAATAAAATATTAATGTTTAATAAAATATTTAGGTCCCACTGGAGTTAAAGATAACCTGGCAATTATCACTGAGAACTTTTCTTGGTCTTTCACACAACTGAGTTTGAAACTACTGACACTTCGCAAGAGAATATAAGAATCTTATGGATCTGTGTCAAGGCTGCTGCTCCTTTTCTGAGATACACTGACTTAGCCAGGCAAACATGTATTGTTCTGGACACGTTCTCCTTTGGTTCTTTTGATCCCTCCACATGTGGAAACAACCAATAAGTTGCCTCAGAGGCATAAATTTCCCAAACTTCACTTCTGGGCTGATTTATGTTGCACCTTAACCCTCTGTGATGTTAGCCTAGGGGTGTGACAGACAAGACTGCATGTGCTACATATTTTAATTTTGCTATGCTGTTATAGCCAATTACCCTGAACAGCAAAGACAGCCAGTAGAGATTTATTGTGACATTTAGTTTTAATAGAAAGTGGTTGGTTTCCAGGAACAGGAGGAAGAGTAGAAGCAGGCAAATTAACTAAATTTTTGATATATATTTTAGCCCTGGACCAAAAGCCTTGTTTTCAATGCAGCCCCTGTTCAGACTTCCTGGGCTTGTTGTCCAGTGGGCTCTTCAGCTGCATCAGCTACAGTCCCAGTTGAGGTGATCAGGCAAAGCACAGTCTTTGAGCACCTGAAATCCTTCCATTTTCTTCTGAAATATTGAGTACTTGGATATAGATCCTGATATAGAAGGCCTTTTCCTACAGGATTAACAGGAGATTTTTAGGTGCTGAGTGATTTAATTTCTACAGTCTTCAGATCTTGTACCATTTTCATACCTTGTGTTGCATGCTGAAAAATAATCTTGTCTAGATGTTCCCTTATGTATGAATCAGTCTGGGTTTAGAAAGCAGAAGTTTTTCAAGTAATTTTTTTCAGTATGAAAGCAATTAGGCATCTCAGTGAGATGCATTCCAGACTGGATTGAAAAATCTGTATTTGAAACAGGAAATAACTTAGGATGATAATAATTTCAAATATGAAATGTAATCAAGGAGAAGGAAGCTTAGATGAATGCAGTCTGTTTATGAGGAAACAGGTGAGACAGTTACATTGTCTCCATAAATTCTGCTTTACTCTTTTCTGTGAGTTATTCAAGCTTTCAGAAAACTCATAAAGTAGGAAAAAATCCCTGTGGAAGTGGTGGGGGATGGTTTGTTTTTTCCACATTATATTATATTATTATATTATATAATTTCTTAACCTTTTCTATCTGAATGTTAGTTAATACATTTAGGAATTCAAAAGTTTAACATTTTGGATTTACCATTTGAGTACTCTAACCCATTGGAATTTATGTTAATTTTATTTGGGAAAACCAAAAAAAAGTATGCATTTTTAGATCAAAGTCTTAACTTCTCTTTAAACCTTGATCATCCATCAGTTTGTTACTTCCCATATCAGTCATGAGCTGTTTGCCCCAAAACCATAATCAATAAAGGATTCATGTTACTCAGCCTGCAATGAACCTCTTGTTGCTTTCAGTTCAAAGGGCTTTGTGGATGTGTGGGTACCTTTAAGTAGTAAAAGATTTGTTAGTCAACTATCTAAGTCATTATGGTACCCAATAAGAAACAGGAATTGTTACCTTAAAAGAAAAGCAATGGCTATTTTACTTGTATTTTTAAAAACTGTGACATTCTCTCATAACTGATGCAAAATATTGATTTGGGGGGTTCTAAATCAGAAAAGATCCTGGTGATCATAATCAGATCAATAATTTATTTTCAATTTTAAAAATTGAGTGCCTAAATATTGGCCACTTGAATTCTGCACTGATGAACAGAGAAATCACAATTATTCCCCTAAATGGGGCCGACGGACTTGTAAGAAACATTTTCACCACGGTCAGCAATCAGCTTCCCTGTTACCTAATGGCATCTTGTCATGATAATGAAAACAGTAGTTCTGTGGAAAAAAAGAAAAATATCACCTGTGGGTCCACAAATGAAGGAGATAAGAGGGAAGAAAGCAGTAGGCTGGACACACAGACATCACTGTCCTTACTGACGCACTGCACACACAGTAGCCAGGGAAACAAAGGAGACAAAGGACTGGCTACATTTATTTATTTTAGTAACTGATATTCCTGGCTCTATAAATAATCATTTAAGTCTAAGCAGAAAGTAATACTATAAAAATATGCACTTTCTTCAATTTAACTAAGTTATACATTCTTTATAGCTGTTTTTTTAATGTGGTGATTATAGAATTACTGTGGCATCTAAATGCCTTCCAGCAGCTCACTGGGAATGTGGTTACTAATTGCTATGCTATATTTTATTAGAGAGCTTGATCTTGCAAAATGTTCTAAGAGTAGCATTTGGAACAAAGAAAAATCGCCATTTGTCAGCATCAGAATTTCAGGAATGGACTGAAAAGTTCATATTTTCTCCAATCTGTTAGATTTCATTCCACACACGTAATACATATTCAGCAGTCTGGTTCTCTCTCTCCTTTAAAAACATTGAGGAAGAACTTCCAGTACTGTAAAACTGAGGATTTGTGTCACTTGTTGGAATGAACTACAATGTTCGTAATGCTTAATCTAGGGTTTTTTTCCTTTTCAGCTGACATACAGAAATTAAACTGTTGGTAATACAAAAGGAATTTGTTATGTTGTAGCTACCTTTGATTACCTCTAGCACTTTTGACTAAACTGTTCAATATATAGCAGCCACAGAAATTTGTTCTTATAACCAACAGGCAGGCTCACATGTAGAACAAAGAACAAGTCTGCTATGCCACAGGATTTGAATGGATATCCCAGGTGGTCTTTTCCAGTATTGTATGCCCCCAAAAGAGGCAAGAGGAAAGCATAATAGCTTGGGAAGCTGCATTTTTATGAATCTTATACTGCAATTTTTTTTCATTGTTTAACAAATCTAAATGCTAGCAATAGGTATGGTGAAATTTTAAATGAAATGCAGTAAACTAGCCTTGGATCTGAAGTGCATTAATTTTCCTGAAAGAGTAAGTGATAAGAATTGTTGTGGCTTGAAAATCGATCTTGCGAAATTTTTACAGCAGGGTAATCAGAGAGTATCTGCATTACAGATTATACAGGTTATACATTCATGGTTATTAACATAAAAGAAAACAAGAAAACCTCTTCCATAACATTGTGTGTGTATCTGTCTATATATCTAATCTCTGTCTATATCCACACACTTGTACATATGCATATATGAAGATACATAAAGTCATATAATCACCTTTATTTTACTAACGATTGACACTGTTGTCTCACTAGCAATTCATTATTACTGTAACTCAGCTTTAAAGACAGACCATGCATGTTTTTTGTACATCCTGTCAGTTGCTTTCATCAACCAAATACTTAATTAAGTAGCTGAAAGCTCACCAGTAGTCCTATGAACAGTCCACCAGACTGTCCCAGCTTTCAGTGGATGAGTTATGACATTCAGTCATATGCCTGAAACTAAGCCATGAGTAGAAAAGTGCATTTAATTTCTGCAAAGTCAGTTGTTAAGTATCTGCTGAAAAAAAATTAATTTAAAGCTTATACCAAGGTAACAGTACTACTGTCAAGAAAGATTGATAAATTATTATTATTTATTTTTTGTCATTCCTTCATCTCATTTTTTTCTCTTGCCTGTTCTGTTTCAGTTTTTCTTCATTTTCCAGCACCCCAGGATCTGTGCATTGAGCTTGATGTAGTTAGAAGAATTGGACTGTAAATCAACATTCACTTGTTCCTTCATTGTTTGTACACTACATCTAATTTAAAAAAAAAAAAAAAAA